>BMAC01000052.1:571293-601867 GCA_014905375.1 Phtheirospermum japonicum
TCACTCACCAATAAATGGATTTGAGAAATTCAAAATGCTATGATTATCTACACGACACGTATATTAATAATTTACAATTCTTTACAATGAATTTCCGCTGCACCATTAAATTGAATAAATCTAATTTAATAACAATCCCCCACATGAGTGAGAAAACCCAAAAACAAAATGCATGTATGCAAATACGTAACTCAGTCCTTAAGAGACAATAGAGAATAGGGATAGGTGGCTTGTGGCCTTGAACCCTCCTTAGTTAATACTACCGAGCATACCGGCGGATTAGTGAACATAATTCTTGAACTATTCCCCTTTGTGTATACTAAACAATAGTACCAACCCACTAAGGTCTCAATATTCTTCCGTTCTCACGTTTGTGTCCGTTTCTGGCCATGGACAACTTCTTTGGATTCATAAGCTTCAGTAGAAGCGGCCCTCACTTCTCGCTTACATAGGTGATTCTTCAAATCAGCATTCTGTCATACTCAAGTCAAAGACCTGCACAAGAATCATTAAAAATCAGAGATTTAACCTCACCACGTGACAGATTATAAACTCTAGAAATAATGCTTTAAAGTTGAACGGTTGCTTATGTGTATTAAAGTGTGTAATAAAGTTTATCCCACATTGATAGTTATCCAATGTGGAAGGGAGTTTAAAAGTGTTTAACTTCTATTGATTGGACATCAAGTGGGCCCAGTGGGTTGTGTGGACTTTGTGTAAACGAAGCTCACGCGGGCTCTTGGACTTGGGTTCGCCAGTCCGCCTTCGGCGGAGCCGAGCGGATCCGAGCCCGAGCCCGGTCCCGGACCTCGGTCCTGGGTCCTGGGCTCTGGGCTTTGGGCCTGGGCCTGGGACTTGGGACTTGGGTCTTGGGTCTTGGGTCTTGGGCAATTGGTCCGATTGAGGTGGGCCGTGGGGGTGGTCTGGGTCAGCCCAATTGATTTTTCGATCGAACACGCTCCAGACACACGCCAGCATGCTCCCGGCACACGCCAACACACTCCTGGCACGTGCATGCACTCTCTTGACATACGCATTTGAACCTTCACACTGAACCTGTCCAGGTTCATGCTGCTGCTGCTGACCGTTTGACTGTCTCATTTAAAGACGTCTTAATTCAGGTTGTAACACCTGAATTYGTACCCTATAAAAGGAAGTGGTTCTTGCATCTGAACCTTTCCTGACGCATGAACATCTGACGAAACCCTAAAACACCTGAGAACAACATACTCTGCATTCTGCATCCATTTCATTTTCTGCATTTCTTTTATTTACGTAATTCAGTTCATATTCAACCAGTTCGCCAGAGCTTTGGTTTTTACGGTGCTGTAAAACCAGAGACGTAAGTCGTTTTATCTTCGGGAACGATTTGCCGAAACCGAAGGGAACTACTGGGGCAAATTAGTTTTGCGGAAAGAGATCTTCTCGACTCGAATTTCTAATTTTCTTATTTCAGTTTTCTTTTTCCAGTATTTTAGTGATTACATTTACAGCCCTATTCGATTTATTTGTAATAGTTCCAACATTAGCTTGGAGTACATCATTTGTTTACTGATTTAGATTCTCAACTAGTGACTTGTTAATTTGAGGGATACTTCAAAGTTAAAGAGGTGAGTATGCAAAAGTATTTGAAAGAAGTCAAGGGGTTAGGGAAATAATTGGAAACCTTTTTGTTTGTGACACTGACCAAGGTTGTAGAATGTTTGAGCTTATTAGCTCACGATAATGGTTGGGTCATTAGGCGATGGTCATACTCACACAATCACGTTAATGTAATTAGGTGGGAGTAGCAAAGCCAGCTACGTGATAAAGATGATAGAGAGAGCCAATTAGCCAGCTACATGTTTTTGTTTATTATATGGGCACTTGTATAGGATATCGTACGTAAGGCCTTATCTTAAGTGTATATCATAAGAGGAGGGACAATATGTCTTTAGGTCGATCTATGAATGGTATTGTGGAGATCATGTAAAGAGTAGAGCATTGGCAAGAAAAGCTTTGCAGAATGCATTTTTCTGGTCGCATATGAAGAAGACGTTGGGAACCTAGTCCATACGTGCAAAAATGTCTGATGCATCACTCGATGATTCATAAGATATAAKATGATATGGTTGTAATGAGCTCACCATGTCCTTTCGCACAGTGATGAGTCAATCTTATAGAACCCTTTCTGTTGGGTGTTGGGCTAAAGAGGTTCCTAGTGGTCTCAATAAATTACTTTTGTAAGCGGGTACAAGTTGTGGTGCTAGCCCCAATAACTCAAAAAATAATAATTGCCTTTTTTTTAATAACATTACTAATTTTAATGGGACGGAAATTTGAGCCTAGTGCAAGGAGATGAATATTAAACAAAGGTTCACTTCAGTGGTGTATTCTGAAGTTAATGGCCATGTGGAAGTTGTGAACATGATTTTCTTTCAGGGGTTATAAGTGTTTTAAGGATTTTTAGTGGTGTAGTATAGATAAGGGTTTCGTGTGGCTTGATATTATCGGAATTCGATTGATTTGTGCGAATCAATGAATTTCTAGCTTGAGAAAATAAAGGGAAAACGAGAATAAATGGAAAATTACGAAAATAAACGAAAAACTACAACAATATATGAATAACTAAGACTAACTATGAAAAATAAAGTAAGTATTTTGGATGCCTCGTGCATATGCCGTATTGAAATTGCAAGTAATAATAAAAATAAGCAATAAAAAGCAAAGAAACAACGAGGTACAAGTATGAAAACCTAAGGTACAACTATGCATACATGATCATGAAGTTTAAATAATGCAAATAAATGAAAATCGAAAGCATCAATGCAAAGAGGAATAATAGTTGTCATGAAAGTTGAAATCTTTTCGAAAAATAACTAGAAACGAAGAGTAGATCTAGGATTCAAGCTTAAATCATGCATGAAAATAAAAACCAAGATAAAGCGTAGGAAATACTTGAAATAAAAATGATCAAGGACCCGATCTATGATCAAGGTGTGTCACTCACCTCGATTCCATAAACCAAATCATAAATTTAACAATAAATCTAAGAGCTAAGGCAAAATGCATAAACTGAACAAGCTTGAAACTGAAGAACAAGGAAGAAAATAAAGAAAAACTTACTTGAATTAAGGAAAGGAATAACAAACTTCAATGAAATAACAATCCAAAATAAAATCCAAGTGATGGCTTGAATTCTTCTTGAGCTTACAAACCCTAGGAAAAGCTTGAAATTAAATCTAAGAACTAGAGAGAGAAATTAAATCCCCAAAACCATGCAAGAGTTAGGAGGAGAGTGGATATAGAGATAATGAGAAAACTATCTATTTATACCAGGTTTAACTAAGGATAAATAGGTCAAATTAGCCTTCAAGGCTTGGATTTCTCGGGTTTGACCAAGGTTGACCTAAAATGACCTTGGCTTGATGTTTGACGTAGGTTGGCTTGGCATTGGTGAGGTTTGACACAGCCTAGGGCATGGCTGGGCGTGTGTTGGCTCTGGCGCTCGGCATGCATGGGCTTGCATGGGCGCTGGCGCTCAACAGGCATGGGCGCTGTTGGCAGCTTGCGGGAGGGCGTGGCGAGGGCTGGCATGGGTGCTGTCGAAGGTTGGCGCGAGCATTGGCAGGCGCGGCATCATTGGCGTGCGGGTAGGTGTGGGCATTGTGACTCAAACTTTTGTGCACCCCTTTTTAATAAATTAATTTAAAATCACATTAGTTTGCTCGCAAGAGTACGAGGTGACTGTAGGGTGATAAGTTTGACTCGAGTCGTATCTCTCGAGAAAACAACTGTTCGGTCTTTCGGATATTTTTCTCAATTTAAGAACTAAAATAAAATACATGTACAATTGGGGCTTTAAAAGAGATTGAGTTGATCATTATAAACTAAAGTAATAATTAAACTAAAGCTAATTAAACTAATTATTCTAACTAGATTACCAACTACGAGCAATAATCGAACTATCAATAATACACAATCATAAATTAAACCTAATTAACGAATCTAAAAGCATGAGCATAAGAAATTACCACTAAGCAACGAATCATAAGAATCTAAGATTAATGAATAACTAAGCATAAATCAACTCGCATAAATAAACTAAATTAATACAATATCCAATACTCAAGCATAAAACAATTAAACTAATTATCAAAATAGAATTAACTAAGAAATTAACTAAGCAATTAACTACGAAATTAACTAAGAGTTTAGAGTACTTATTGTAACTACGAAAAGCAGTAAAAAGCTCCAGCTATTCCGGAGTTTGAACGTTGATCTTGGGCGAAGAATGAATCCCGAACTCGAATTCGATGTTTTGGACGCGTTGTTCTTCGATCCTTGATCTCCATCTTCAAATCTCGTTATGAGATGTGGATTATTGTTATTATAAGCTAAAATACCCTAAGAGGTCGTGTCTTTAGTGTCTCTCCTCTCAAAAATCCGAAATATAGAGGGTTTATATAGATATTACAAGTCTTGGCGCACAAGAAACCCTAAAATCAGAATTCTGGGCCGTTGCGTCGACGTAGCGTCGACTGACGGTGCACTGGTGCTCGGCGTCGGTGCTGCCTGGGTGTGCACGTCGGCTGGGCGGGTGCGTCGATTGGGTGCTTCGACATTGACGCTTCAGCAAGTTGCGTCGATGGTTCGTCGACATCGGTGCGTCGACATCGACGCTTCAGCAAGTTGCGTCGACAGTGAGTCGATGCTGCGTCGACTGACGCAGGTCATGGCTCGCGTCGACGGAGCGTCGACGGTCGCGTCAGTCGATGCGACTGCGCGTCTGCCTCCGTCTCTCTCTATCTTTTCTACTCGTTTCGCTGGAAAGATCCTTCTCCTATTCTTTAACATCGAACTTCATCTATTACGCGCTGAACTCTTTCGGTTACTTAGCTGTAAGGTGGAAACAAGAAAATATCACCTATTTGCATCAATTACGATTAAAATAAGGTAAAATAAGTTGGAACTATGAAAATACGGAATTATGCTTAAATCGTCCAACTTATACCAAAAACAAATAGAAAAACGTAGTAAAATACTAATAAAAACAAGGACAAATCTACTCTAATCAACTACCCCACGCTTTATTGGTTTGTTTGTCCTCGAACAAACGATGATTTCAAAGTATAACTAGAATGAAAATCAGTTCAAGCAAAGAGTCGTGCTATGCTACATACGTAATTTTGAAAATATAGGTACAAGTCATGCAACGTCAAACAATTGACCATTATTACATTGTTGCTTCAAAATAAAATCATGCTTCCTCACGAAGGATAATATATATAAGTATACGCTCAAAAGCACTCAAGTATTTTCTGCATGGGACTTGTATACACTCAAATCATATAATTACATGCAAATATGAGACACAAATTAATCTCTTCTCAATCGCAAATTAAGTGTGCTGTCACAACTAAGAATCAGAAAAGGTCTTTACGGGTTGTAGTGTAGGGCTCTTTGTACGGGTATGGAATATAAGTCGTGTGGCTAACTCATGATCAACCATGATCAATAACTCACTCAACCTAACTTAAACACGAAGCAATAGCTTCACTAAACACTCATAACGTAGCCTTTAAAATATAGGCTATTTCCCAACTCGCAAACCGTAAAACAGACTTGAAGCTCAGAAACCACTTAATCACAACTCTTGCCTTCTAAACATTAGGTTTCATAAAATAAACAATTAGACTCAAGCCTCTACAAGCGCGTAGGCAATTAATCAACACTATCCACCATCCTATTATTATTTTTTTATTTCCCCTTTTATTATTATTATTTTTTTAAAAAAATTTTATGGGGTATTATTCCTTTTCTTTTTTTTCTTTTTTTTTTCTTTTTGGATGGTGGTCCTAGATTACAAAAACTCATAAAATCATAAATTCCTAATAACAATTTCCAAGACTTAAATAACCAATAAAAATAGCGAACTCCTACCCCACGCTTTTAATGGCTTGTAGGGGTCGTCTCAACAATACTCATGGCTATAGGCATGTATATTTGGCTATGATTGGCTCATTCGGAATTTATAGTGGCTAAAATTTATGGATATGGACGGAATAGGGTTTTATATGTGCCTTAACCTCATTTTCAAAGTCAACTACACACAGCGGTATCAAAGAGATATCAAGACTGAAACTTATTCAAGTACATGCAAAGATGATAATCACTCAGGCGACTCGCTGGCTTTTTGCATGAAAAACTTTTGAATTAACGCTGCTTTTAAGGTTTTGCAAAATCGATTGCGTCCAAGTACCATTTTTTAATATATAAATAATAATTTTGAAAAATTATGCACTTATGCACGCTCAAAGACGAAAACAAATAATCATACATAGTCAACTTCGACAGGCAAGCCATATAAACACAAATAAGCGTAGAAATAGCGATCAATCACATCAAAAATATGCATTTCAAAACAAAGACATCAAATTGCACTAACCATACTCAACCACCCCCTCCCTAAAAACTTGGCAATCTCCTGATTTTCATAAATATTAAAGAAAATAAGAGTATGGGAGATAAGAAAACATCCCTGAAAAATCGATGGCCGAGTCTCTTTAAAAACGCATGTGCAATTATCCTTCGTCTTAGATCGCGTTACTACATTGTCCCGAACAAACCTATAAACAAAAATAAACAAACAAAACAAGATTGTGATCAATTGCGACGCGCAAGTGCCCGGTGGCACGTCTTTTTGGATTTGAAACGGCCGGATTGCGGCCAACGTCGTAAATGGCTGGGCTGCAGCTCATCAAAAGGTTGTCGGGCTGCGGCTAACTTGGGTCGGATTGCGACCTCGATCGACGAAATCATCGTAATCCATGATTGCTGCAGTAAGTGGTAGGTTCAGTGGTTGATCGTTATCGTTAACGCCTCGAGTGGAACTAGCGGTAAGGCTTTGCAGTAGCGAGCTTCCGTTATATAACCGTTGTCTAGAATAGGCGATTTATCGTATATTTTGCACATCAACACACATATAAACGTACCACGGCAATTGACACAATATAAAAAGACAGAAATAAAATAAAAGAAAATAAAGAAAATAAAACAAAAACTAACCAACGCTTGGGTTGCCTCCCAAGAAGCGCGACATTTAACGTCATATGCTCGACACAATTGCTAGATCAATTTCTAGCTCATGGTGGGTCCACGAACTCCTTCTTGGTACGATCACGATTCTTCATATAATCCTTGAAATAAGGCTTAAGTCGATGTTTGTGGACTTGGAATTCCGTCTTTGCACTTTCATCGTATAGAGTGGTGACTCCATACTCATCCATCTCCCTTATTAAAAATGGTCCACTCCATGTGACTTCAAACTTGGTTGGATCAAACTTACGAATGGAATTATACAGCACTAGTTGACCAACCTTGAACTTCTCGTTAAAAACTTCGTTCGACTTCTTCTTCTTCTTTGTCCAATCCTTGCTATTAGCCTCGCCCTTTTTCTTCGTACGTTTAAAATTCTTGTAGGGATCGAGGGAAACACTTCTTGAACGATTATGCGGCGGCTTCATCTCTTCTCTTGGCACAAACTTCGAACGATCTCGTTGTGGTCTCAACTCCACTTTTGGCTCGTTTTTAGGCACGTCAAACCGCACGGGCAGTACATCATCAAATTCCTCTACATTATCAAACTCTTCAATCGTGCCGATACTCAAGAGCTCATTCGCGCAAGAATTTACTAAATCAATAGTAGAACAATCGTTCTTAACAAACGATGCAGGACTCTTGTGAAAATCTTGAAGTGAAAACATCACCGTTTCGTCGAATACGGACATAGTCGCCCTCCCCTCGTTTACATCGATCACCGTACACGTTGTAGACATGAACAGACGTCCTAACAAAATGGTGTGTTCTCGGTTCTTGCTTTGTACGTCACCAACATCCATAATGACAAAATCGACCGGCACTACTAGCTTGTCTACTTGTACTAAGATATCCTCCACAATCCCCAAGAGTAGCCTTATCGTCCTATCCGCCAATTGTAATTTCATTGTGGTCGGCTTCAGCGGTCCTAAGCCAAATTCCTTGTAAATTGAATGGGGCATCAAATTTATGCTAGCGCCAAGATCGAGAATCCCTCTTGCCGTTTGTCCATTCCTGAGAGAAATAGTTATGCAAAAACTCCCGGGATCCTTCTCTTTAGGTGGTAATGGTTGCTTAAACAAATCACTCACCTCTCTTATCAAATCCACATGTTGATTTGAAGCCAAACGCCTTTCCTTTGATGCTAGATCTTTGAAAAACTTCACAAACGCCGGCATTGTCTTTATCACCTCTATCAAGGGGAGGTTAATATTAACATTCTTCAGTAAATTGTATAGCTCCATGAATTTTTTATTTTCCTTGGCCGGACGTAGGCGACTTGGGAAGGGAACGTGGTCATAAATGGTCAACTTCTGTAGGGGTGCATTTAAAGAATCGGCGGGGTCTTCAGTTGCTGTCGATTTCTTKTTCTTCACTGCTCCCGGAGGTTGGGTCTCGGTCTCTTTCTTGTCTCCCTCCTTCCCTAGCTCGATGCAGTTATCCACTTCTTTCCCGCTTCTCAGCACATGAATAGCCGAGGCTTGTTCTGTTTGGCTTGGAAGAGTATTTTTCTCCTTCTTCAATGATGCCATGTCAGTTGCCAATTCTCCTACCATTATCTCCAATCTTCTTAGTCTTGACGAATCTTCAAGATTGCTTTTGGCCATTTCAGCCATCATCGTTCTCAATTCTTTCATATCGTCTCGAACTCCCTTCATTTCCTCCTGAACATGTGTGAGGCCATCTCGGTTCCGAATAGTTTCGACAACTTGGTTTTGTTGCCAGACTAAAAGTTGATCAGTCGACTGAACTGTAGCAGGTGTTTGCATGTGTGGTGGTCTCTGCCCCGAATGTTGTTGATTCGAATAGTGTTGGATGGCGTTGACGTCCCCTCATTGTTCGTTGTTGAACGGGAACATATCGGCTAAATGTTCGGGGGATCCGCATTGGTGACACATCGCATTAGTCTTCTTCAAAGAGGCCTTGCTTAACCGCTCGGCCTTCCAAGCTGCCAATTTCTCCTCAAATATCTCTTCGCACTTTGCTTTGACTAATTTGCCATCATCTAAGTCAGGATCAGGGATGGAAATCTCATTAACTTTCAATTTACGAGGCCGAGAGTTGGTTTCTCTAGATTTTTCACTCAGTTTCTCCAATACTCGTTTTGCCTCGCGGGCCATTAAATCGCCAAAATCTCCTCCTGCTATTTCAACTTGGCTTTTCCCCATGGGCGACAAACCATCAAAGAAAAACTGATTAATTCTCTCGGGGGAATAGCTATGATGGGGGCATGCTTGTAAAAGTGACTTGTAACGCTCCCATGTTTCATGAAATAATTCTCCTTCCACTTGTTCGAAGTTAGCAATCTGCCTCCGAATTTGCCCCGTTGTTTGTGTCGAATAGTATTGATTTAGGAACTTCTCGCTTATCATCTCCCAATCAGTTAATGACCTTGGTTCTAAGGACAGTAACCATGTCTTCGCCTTATCTTTCATGCTATAAGGGAAACAAATCATTTGCATCTCCTCCCGGTTTAGACCATGACCTACAAATATGCCTACTTCATCGATAAAGTAGTTCAAAAAGGGTCTTCGTGTGCATTTCCGTGAAAAGTCGGAAGTAAATTAATTTGATGCGGTTTAATCTCTACTTCTCTTACAGTCGGGCCAAGAACAATAGCAGACCCATAAAGCACAACCTTCGGGCGTGCCAAATCTCGTTGTCGAGGTGCTCGATCTCCCCTTGGTTCCCTAACTCGGTCATTAGCTCTCTCATAGTGGTCGTCATGCGCGTAATGGTGCTCACGCTCGTATCTCCTTCCGAAATTATTTTGCTCATAACCATGATCTCGATTCTCCAACCAATCATTCACGTGCCCTGGATTGTTAGCATACGCGTTATGCTGCAGAAAATCTTCGTTCCTAATTGCCACGTTCTCGATGTTGTGTTGGCGAATAGCATTGTTGTTCATCTCTTCGTTGTGCCTCATATTCGCCATGTTGGGTTGGTGACCGATTACGTTTTGCCGCTGGTCGACTCCTTCGTTTCTCCCTGCATATTGTCTCGCAATAATGGGGCGTGGTGGTGATCTCGGTGGTGAATCGCCGTTTCGAATCGTATTTGCTTCTAACATAATGTCGGAAGCATGATCACAAGCGAAATCAGTTGCTATTGAGGAATCGTCCTCGGGAATAAAAATAGGTCTTGGTCTCGGTGGATGTTGTCAATGAATGGTACAAGGTCGCGTTAAAGTGATCGCCTTTCTTGCATAAACTCAACAACACATCACCGTACCAAATGGCAAAGACCAAGTAAAAAAAACAAAAGAAAAATAAACTAATAAATCAAAAAGAAAATAAAACGAAAAACATCTTTAATTCCTACTCGTTGCTTCCCCGACAACGACGCCAAATTTTTGACTCAAACTTTTGTGCACCCCTTTTTAATAAATTAATTTAAAAGTACATTAGTTTGCTCGCAAGAGTACGAGGTAACTGTAGGGTGATAAGTTTGACTCGAGTCGTATCTCTCGAGTAAACAACTGTTTGGTCTTTCGGATGTTTTTCTCAATTTAAGAACTAAAATAAAATACATGTACAATTGGGGTTTTAAAAGAGATTAAGTTGATCATTATAAACTAAAGCAATAATTAAACTAAAGCTAATTAAACTAATTATTCTAACTAGATTACCAACTACGAGCAATAATCGAACTATCAATAATACGCAACCATAAATTAAACCTAATTAACGAATCTAAAAGCATGAGCATAAGAAATTACCACTAACCGAATCATAAGAATCTAAGATTAATGAATAACTAAGCATAAATCAACTCGCATAAATAAACTAAATTAAACCAATATACAATACTCAAGCATAAAACGATTAAACTAATTATCAAAACTAGAATTAACTAACAAATTAACTAAGCAATTAACTACGAAATTAACTAAGAGATTAGAGTACTTATTGTAACTACGAAAAGCAATAAAAAGCTCCAGCTATTCCGGAGTTTGAACGTTGATCTTGGGCGAAGAATGAATCCCGAACTCGAATTCGATGTTTTAGACGCGTTGTTCTTCGATCCTTGATCTCCATCTTCAAATCTCGTTATGAGATGTGGATTATTGTTATTATAAGCTAAAATACCCTAAGAGGTCGTGTATTAAGTGTCTCTCCTCTCAAAAATCCAAAATATAGAGGGTTTATATAGATATTAAACCCTAAAAATCTGAATTCTGGGCCCGTCGCGTCGACGGTGCGTCGACGTAGCATCGACTGACGCGCGCTGATGCTCGGCGTCGGTGCTGACTGGGTATGCGCATCGGCTTGGCGGGTGCGTCGACATCGACGCTTCAGCAAGTTGCATCGATGGTTCGTCGACATCGACGCTTCAGCAAGTTGCGTCGACAGTGCGTTGATGCTGCGTCGACTGACGCAGGTCATGGCTCGCGTCGACAGAGCATTGACGGTCGCGTCAGTCGACGCGACTGCGCGTCTGCCTCCGTCTCTCTCTATCTTTTGCTACTCGTTTCACCGGAAAGCTCGTTCACCTATTCTTGAACATTGAACTTCGTCTATTACGCGCTAAACTCTTTCGGTTACTTAGCTGTATGGTGGAAACAACGAAATATCACCTATTTGCATCAATTACGATTAAAATAAGGTAAAATAAGTTGGAACTATGAAAATACGGAATTATGCTTAAATCGTCCAACTTATACCAAAAACAAATAGAAAAACGTAC
Source organism: Phtheirospermum japonicum (assembly GCA_014905375.1). Taxonomy (NCBI): domain Eukaryota; kingdom Viridiplantae; phylum Streptophyta; class Magnoliopsida; order Lamiales; family Orobanchaceae; genus Phtheirospermum; species Phtheirospermum japonicum. Next base: position 583,060 of record BMAC01000052.1, read on the forward strand.
TAAAATACTAATAAAAACAAGGACAAATCTACTCTAATCACATTGGCGTCGGGCGTTGATGCTGCCTGGCGTGTACGTTGGCATGCGGGTAGGTGTGGGCATTGGCGCCGGATGCTGGTGTGTCTTGGCGCGCAGGCGTGCGGGCGCTGCCAAGAGCTGCCGAGTGTTGGCGAGCAGGCATGCACAATAGGGTGCTGGGTGCTACCTGGGTGCGCACGGGCCTTGCCTTGTCTTGTGTTGGCGTGCTTCAAGGTGCCTAGCACGAGTGTTGGCATGCCATGGCGACCATTCCAAAATGTTTTGCCATTTTGGAGCTTGCTCTTGGCGCAGATTTTAACATGTCTTGACGCATCCTAGTACGGAATTAATTCATTAATTCACCTATTTTCGCTTCTTTAGTGCTTCTAACTTCAAGACGCGCCCACAAAATTGAACTTTATCTTCATAAAACAACGACTAATCCCAAATGAACCCATTTGTTTACCTATGAAATAGGAATTTTGAACATAAAAAACTCGAAAATCACACAAACCTCACCAACGACGCACCCATAAGATTCAAAATAATAAAATTAGAAAATAACCTAATAACCTAACGAAACTCGACTCAGAACTACAATATAAAACATTAAACCCTAATTGAAAACATGAGAAAAACACCACAATTATATGCAAAACAACCACCCCACACTTATCGATTTATTCGTCCTCGAACAACGAAAAGAATCAGAAATGTACATGCAATGAACATTATGTAAAAAAGAAAAAACCCTTGTGCTTATCCTTATTAGAATGATAAAAGTGTCAACATAAACTCGTTATCGTTTAGCATTACTCGTATTAATCTTTCTCAAGTGAAAACCAAATCGATGACTTCCTCTCTAATGGGATTTTGAGGGTGTTGGCTCAATTCACTCAATTGTTTGTTTTATATAGGACGTGTATACGCTCAAGTCGGACAATGCATGCACCTTGTCAAGATTTCATATATCAGATACTCAAAATTGCTCATTGTACATGACCAAACAAGAATCGAAAGAGGTCTTTATATTGGGTTGTAATGTTGGCTCTTTGGTAAGGTATGAAATATTTGGATATAATGGCTAACACATGATCAAATGTGATGAATAACACACGAAACCCTAACTTCTAGAACTCGAAGCTCATAATCACTTCTTCCTTCCCCAAATTACCAAACTTTCATTCAAAACCCTTTCGTACACTCACACACTTTTCTGACTTTTGTTTCAAAACACTAAGAAGCCTTTTGAATCCGCTTCTTTTTACTAAAATTAGCCTTTCAAACATTAGGCTTTTCGCTTGAACGCACGCTTTATCACTTTTTGTGATTTGTGTTGGAGTTTATTTTTTGTTCTCCTTTTTTATATATATAAGAAACTCAAAACCCGAAACTCGCAATTGACTTCCCACACATTTCTAGTCAACTAACATTATACACTCTCACCTCACAATTGCTGAAGATATAAAAGCTAAAATCGAGCTCGACTAACAAGAAACGGGGTATAGGCTCAAGGGGGCTCAACTTGGATTTTGAAGTAGCTTATATATTGATTAGCACGAATTTGTCTTGATTTTAGGTGGTATTTTAGTTTATTTTTATTATTGTTTTCGGTGAAAGTTGGATAGATTAAGCTTATTTTCGTATTTTTCTTATCTCCAACTTGTTTCATCATATTTTAATAATAATTAATTAATTTTATGTTTATTTTAGGTATTTTAGAGATTTTAGGTTTGGACATAGTTGAGGATGAGCAAAGGAGTGGAGTTTCAGCGAAAATGGGCCGCAATTTGAAGAATTTTAAACTGCCGACTTTCTATAACGGATTTACATATGAAACCATTCTAGAAGCCCTGGCCGACCAGAGCTCTCTGTAGCATCGACCCAAGGTGCGTCGACCGACGTACGCCTGCCGAACCCTGTCGAGCGCTGCACACGCCTGTCGACCAGTCACGTCGGTTGATGCCAGAACTGACGTCGATCGACACACTTGCCACAGTCTCTGTAGCGTCGACCAGTTCGCGTTGGTCGACGCAATAACCGACGTCGATCGACGCGACGGCCCAATATCGTGATTTTTAGGGTTTCTTGTGTGCAAAGTCATGAAATAACTATATAAACCCTTCATATTTCATTTTAAACATACAACCACGACCCAAAACACTTACTTAGGGTTGAGAAACCTATTTTCAACACCCTACATCATATTTTAAAGATCTACGTCGAAGATTCAAGATCCGAAGCACCAAGACGAAGACGTTCATTCAAGCTCCCATTTCTCGACCGAGATCAACCATCCAATGTCCCGATTCACAGAAACTTTGAGCCACTTTTAGTTACCAATAAGTACTCTAAACTTTAGTTAATTCTTAGTTTAATTCTTAGTTTTTAGATTTTAATTGTTTTCGTTTAAGTTCTTGAACCGTTTAGTTATTTCGATTGATTTGAACGTTTAATCGCTGAAGTTTGGACCTGAGATTTTAGTTTTTAATATTATTATGGCTGCTGCGTTTATTCTATTGTTCATGCTTGGTGATGATATTTGTTCATGTTAGTTTAATTATTGCTTTAGTTTTGATAATTAGTTGATAATGGATTCATGCTATGTTATTGCTTGAGAATTGTGGATTTGATCTTGTTCTTAAGGAATCACATGCATAGATTTAATTTGTGATAGTTTATGCATGCTAGTTAATTAGTTTCGAATTAATTATTTTTAAAATCCTTAGAATAATAATTAGATAATTAATTTAGAATTAATTCTAGTTGCTTTAAAAATCCCTAGATTAATAATTCTTAGATAATCTAGTTTCAAGCTTAGCTTAAATTAATTAGTTAATTATAATTAGTTGATACTTTTAAATTTATTGGTCGTTGATAATTTTCAAAAACCAAATTTATACAAGTTCTCGTGTTAAAATTGTGACTAAACAAACATTAAAAATTCCGAACGCCAGTCCTTGAGAGACGACTCGAGTTAAGCTTGCCAATCTACACGCGATCTCGTTCTCTTGCGGGCGAGCTATTAAATTTCTGACAATTATTTATAAAGTAGGCACACACAAAAGCTCAAATCAAAAATTGGCGTCGTTGCCGGGGACTGAAATAGGTTTTGATAATGTTTGTTCGTGTTATTTTATGCTCTTCCGTCTATTTGTATAAAGGTTCTTTGTTTGCCACTCGATGCGTTGATGTTTTTTGTTGTTGATGCGAGGTCGTCGTAGTCTTAAAAACGAACTTGCACCATTTGTAGACGACGTAAAACGAGTTGGTAGACCAAGAAGACTCTTTCATTCCCCCGACTTAATTAATTGTGATACAAATTCGGCCAACATGTCGAACACTACCCCTATTGGAGGCCAAGGACCGGGAGGAAGAGGAGGAGGAGGATGAACGAATGGTGGTCGAGGGCATGGAGACAAAATTCTTACCCCACCTCTCCACCAACCATATGGGATGCCACCTACCGATGATCTAAACTTTGGAGACCCACAAGATGACAATTGTCAAGAAGATCCACCGATTCTTGAACCTAATCAAGCGCATAACGACGGAAACAACCAAATGATCAATAACGAAGAGAATCATGAATGAAATCAGTTTCTCTACAATCAAAACAACGGGGGGACCCAAGGCCAAGATAATCGTCAAGCGGTGATTCCAGAAAATCAAATCAACCGTTCACAACACTTTAGGAATCGAGCGGAAGCTCAAGCATACAATGCTCGTGCAAACGAGGAGTTCTTACGCACCTAAGTTAATAATGGAGGACCCCAGCCCCAAAATAACCAACAAAAAAATGAGAATATAAATTGGGTGCGATTAACGTATTGTTTCCAAAGTAGACGTGGAGGATGATAGTATGATGATGGTCAAGACGATGATACACTGGACGATGAATATGAGGATGAAAACAAGTGTAATGAAGATAATTATTATGAGGATAGGGACGATTTTGGAGGAAGACGTGCGAATTATGGAGGAAGACGTGCTCCTCGATATCAAAACGTACGAAAGCAAGGTGACCATTGGACCATATAGCTCAGCGATAGTTTTAGGCCAAGCGGCTAGGAACTACAATTTGAGGACCGACGATTTGAATAGACTACCCTCTTTCTATGGCTTGCGGAATGAAGACTCACTCGAGTTCATTCGAGAATTTTACATAGCATTATCTGGGATTCAAGATCAAGGACTCTGTGAAGGACAGCTTAGAATGAGATACTTCCCTAGTACCCTGAAAGATAAAGCGAAACGATGGTTCAATCAATTACAACCTAACTCCCTAACAAATTGGGAGATGATTTACAAGAGAGTTGTGGGAAGATTCTACTCAGCCCAAACGACAACGAAGTTGAGGAGGGAAATTTCTAACTTCGAGCAATTGGATGGCGAATTATTTCACGAGGCATGGGATCATTTTAAGGAGCTCCTCAATGCATGTCCACACCATGGTAACAGTGACGAAATGATCAATAATTACTTTTATGAAGGATTATTGCCGAATTTCAAGCAACAAGTGGAAACACAAATAGGAGATTTTGGGGGCTTAAACACGGAGGAAGCACGAGATATTTTTGAATTAATAAGTGACAAGTCGAGGCAAACGAGTTCAAGGCCTCAAAAAATTAGAGTGAATGAGGTTTCAGTTGCGCGAGCGGAGGATGACAAGATCGATAAACTTACAAAGCAAGTGGAGTTGTTGACAAACATGATGATGAAGCAATAATCGCAACCTTTACAAGAGACATGTGGGATTTGTGGAGCATTTGGACATGGAGCGAAAGCGTGTTCAGTAACTTTTGATGATGAATCGAACATAGAGTTCAACGCCGTTCAAAATTTCCAACACAACAATTCTGGGAAGAAACCCACAAACTAATTTCAGGCACAACGTGATTCTCTTTTTTCCAAGTGGGGTCCTAAGAACCAACATTATGCGTTGATAAAGCCACAGACCGACCCACGATACCTTCCTTCACCACCACCACCTACGAAGGGGCAAACGTCAAATCCGGTTAAACCAAATGACCAATTGCCGGTCTGGCAACAAAATCAAGTGACTGAGACGCTCATTAATAGAGAGGGACTTATGAAAAAGAATGCAAAGATAGACGACCTCTCGAAAAAGGTGAATAGTACTGACAATATCTCTAGGATAGTGCATGATCTTGCTAAGAGTGTGGAGAGGATTGATAGGACGATAGGACAATTGGCGGCTGACATTGTGAGATCAAATAAGGAAAAAGACAAGTTTCCGAGTCAAACGGAGCAAGCCTCAGCGATTAAAGCCCTACGCAGTGGAAAACTGATTGAGAATGGAGTCGGGATAAATGACGAAGGGGACGAAGAGATGACGGAGAGTCCAACCTCGGCATCGCCAAAGGGAGATAAATCCAAGCCGATAGAACAATTGCATAAGACACCAAACCCTTACATTCTGGGATCTTTGAAGGGGAAGCTCATGAACAAAACTCCCACTTCACCGATAGTCGAAAAAGTTCCATTTCCAAGCCGCCTTTGACCAGCAAAAGAAAATAAGAAGTTCATGGAGCTTTACAACTTGCTGAAGAACGTCAACATCAACCTTCCTCTTTTGGATGTGATCAAGACGATGCCGGCATATGCAAAGTTCTTCAAGGAGCTTGCTACAAGACATAGGCATTAGGATACAAATCAGTACGTTCCTCTAACGAAGGAGGTGAGTAAGTTATGCAAGCAACCACTGCCTACGAAGGAGAAGAACCCTGGAAGCTTTTGTGTCAATATTACATTGGAGAATGGGCAACAACTTGATCTTGGCACGGGAATTAACTTACTACCGCATTCCCTTTATAAGAAATTTGAATTAGGACCCTTGAAGCCGATGAAGATGCGACTCCAACTGGTGGATCGTTCAATTTGACACCCATTAGGTATCGTTGAAGATGTTTTGGTGCGAGTGGGTGAATTAATTATTCTGGTAGACTTTGTAGTTTTGGATATTGGAGAGATGCCAAGTGACGACAAGGGGCATACTATTCTTTTAGGCCGGCCGTTTTTATCTACCTCCCATGCGGTGATTGATGTGAATAAGGGGAGGATGAGCATGTCAGTTTTGGGAGAAACAGTTACTTTTTCTTTGCGTGATATGAATAACTGCCATGCGCCATTGATAGAAGAAGATGAGTGTTCGTATGTCGACCCGATAGATGCTTGCGTCCAAGAACTTAAGAGCATAATGGTTTTGGACGATATGGTGGTCGAGGACGACGATTATTCTAAGTTGGGAGGAGATAGCCGAGCTATTTGGAATTGGTTTTCACAACATTGGAGCTGGCCTTGAAATTACGGACCCCAATGAAGCTTTTGACATGGTGGAGCTAGGTGATCCACCTCAAGCCGAGCATTAATTATGAAACGCGTCAAGCATGTGACGTTAAATGTTGCGCTTCTTGGGAGGCAACCAAAGCGTTAGTTTTTCTTTTTCTTTAATTTTTTATTTCGATTTTTATTTAGTTTATTTCTATTTTTATTGTGTCAATTATCGTGGTATGTTTATGTGAGTGTTAATGTGCAGAAAATTCGATTTACGAATTCATCTCCTCCGATCGAGGTCGCAATCCGACCCAATTTAGCCGCAGTCCGGCAACCTTTTGATGAGCCACAATCCGGCCAACTCAATTCCACACGATGTGCCACCAGGCACTTGCACACCGCAATTGACTAAAATCATTTTTAATCCAAGACATTCCAATCACGCGATTTAAAAGGAGGGATTTTTGCACAAGCGTCTTTTAGAGGAGCTCAACTATTGATTTTTCAGGGATGTTTTCTTATCTCCCTTGTGCTTATTTTCTTTATTTTATGACAATCGGGAGATTTCCAAGTTTTAAGAGGGGATGGTTGAGTGTGAATTATAGTTGAAATTTGTGCAATTTTTAAATTTTCGTGAGTTTGTAGTGCTAAATTTAAGTGATTGAGCACTTTTTCCGCGCTGATTTTTGTTTGTATGGCATGCCTGTCGAAGTTAGCTAAGTATGATTTGAGGTTCTAGTCTTTTGAGCGTGCATAAGTGCATAAATTTTTCAAAATTTATTATTTATATATTGTAAAATGGTACTTGTACGCAATTGAGTTCGCAAAACCTTAAAAGTAGCGTCAGTTCAAATCTTTTTCATGCAAAAATCCTGTGAGTAGCCTGAGTGTTTATCATCATTGCATGTACTTGAATGAGTTTTGATTTGAGATCTCTTTGAAACCGATGTGTGTAGTTGACCTTGAACGTGACGTCAAGGCACAAATAAAACCTTATTCCGGCCATATCCATATATATTAGACACTATAAATTCCGAATGAGCCAATCATAGACAAATAATCCATTCCCATTAGCCATGAGTGATTTTTAAGTCGACTTCTGCAACCATTAAAAGCGTGGGAGTTCGTTATTTTTATTGGTTAGTTGATCTTTGGGAATTCACACAGGGATTTATGATTTTGTAAAAGTATTGAGGACCACCATCCTTAAAGAAAAAAATAAAAAAAAAGAAAAAGATCTATTAAAAAAAAGAAAAGGGACAAAATAAAAAAAGAAAAAGAGAAGGATGGTGAGTCTTGTTGTTTCGTGTTTAGTCATTGCCTACGCGCTTTATAAGGGCTTAAGTTTTATTATTTATTTTATGAAGCCTAATGTTTAAGAGGCAAGAGTTTTGTTTGAAAGAAGAAGCGTATTATGATCTTCTATGTTGATTAAGTGGTTTGAGCAAAAAGTCGGTAGTAGAGTTACGAGTTGAGAAATAGCCTTTGTTTAAAGGCTACGTTTTGAGTGTTTAGTGAGGTTTTAAATTTTGAATGAGGTGAAGCACATTGCTTTGTGATTAGATTGGGTTGGGTGAGTTATTTAGCAACACGACTTATATATTCCATACCCGTCCAAGAAGCCTTACATTACAACCAAAAAGACTTTTTCCGATTCTTAGTTCGATAAAACACTTAATATGCGCTTGAAAAGAGATTGATTTTTTGTTCTTGTTTATTGTGCTTGTATTTGTATGATTTGAGTGTATACACATGCCATGCAGAAAATACACGAGTGATTTGAGCGTACACCCTATATAATACCCTTTTGTGAGGATGCATGAATTTGATTTTGGAGCGACAAAGTAATAAGGGTGGAGTGTTTGAAGTTGCATGTATCTATATTTTCAAAATTATCTATGTAGCATCGCACGACTCATTGTTTGGACTGATTTTCATTTCTTACTATACTTTGAATCTATCGTTCGTTCGAGGACGAACAAACCAGTTAAGTGTGGGGTAGTTGATTAGCACGAATTTTTCTTGATATTAGGTGATATTTTAGTTTATTCTTATTATTATTTTCGGTGAAAGTTGGATAGATTAAGCTTATTTTCGTATTTTCTTATCTCCAACTTGTTTTATCGTATTTTAATTATAATTAATTAATTTTAAGTTTATTTTCGGTATTTTTAAGATTTTAGGTTTGGAAATAGTCGAGGATGGGCGTACGAGTGGAGTTTCAGCGAAAATGGGCCGCGATTTGAAGAATTTTAAGCTGCCGACTTTCTATAACGGTTTTCCATCTGGAACCGTTCTAGAAGCCCTGGCCGACCACAGCTCTCTGTAGCGTCAACCCAAGGTGCGTCGACCGACGCACTCCTGCTGAGCCCTGCCGAGCGCTGCGCACGCATGTCGACCAGTCACGTCGGTCGACACCAGAACCGACGTCGATCGACGCACTTGCCACGGTCTCTGTAGCGTCGACCAGTTTGCGTCGGTCGACTTAATAACGGACGTCGATCGACACGACGGCCCAAAATCATGATTTTTAGGGTTTCTTGTGCGCCAAAGTCATGAAATAACTATATAAACCCTTCATATTTTGTTTTAAACACACAACCACGACCCAAAACACTAACCTAGGGTTGAGAAACCTATTATCAACACCCTACAATATATTTTAAAGATCAACATCGAAGATTCAAGATCCGAAGCATCAAGACGAAGACGTTCATTCAAGCTCCGATTTCTCGACCGAGATTAACCATCCAAAGTCTGGATTCACATCAAACTTTCAGCCACTTTTAGTTACCAATAAGTACTCTAAACTTTAATTAATTCTTAGTTTAATTCTTAGTTTTTAGATTTTAATTGTTTTCGTTTGAGTTCTTGAACCGTTTAGTTATTTCGATTGATTTGAATGTTGAATAGCTGAAGTTTGGACCTGAGATTTTAGTTTTTAATATTATTATGGCTGCTGCGTTTATTCTTTTGTTCATGCTTGATGATGATATTTGTTCATGTTAGTTTAATTATTGCTTTAGTTTTGATAATTAGTTGATAATTGATTCATGCTATGTTATTACTTGAGAATTGTGGATTTGATCTTGTTCTTAAGGAGTCACATGCTTAGATTTAATTTGTGGTAGTTTATGCATGCTAGTTAATTAGTTTTGAATTAATTGTTTTTAAAATCCTTAGAATAATAATTAGATAATTAATTTAGAATTAATTCTAGTTGATTTAAAAATTCCTAGATTAATAATTCTAAGATAATCTAGTTTCAAGCTTAGGTTAAATTAATTAGTTAATCATAATTAGTTGATACTTTTAAATTTATTAGTCGTTGATAATTTTCAAAAACCAAATTTATACAAGTTCTCGTGTTAAAATTGTGACTAAACAAACATTAAAAATTACGAACGTCAATCCTTGAGAGACGACTCGAGTTAAACTTGCCAACCTACACGCGACCCCGTTCTCTTGCGGGCGAGCTATTAAATTTCTGATAATTATTTATAAAGTAGGCACACACAAAAGCTCGAATCATATATTTGGATATGGCCAGAATAATGGTGATATATGTGCATTGAGGTCATTTCCAAACTCAATCATGTACGAGCAAAATCAAGCCTTCTTAATGCAATTTCCATAAAAATGCAAGCAAAATCGATAATTTACACAAGGCTACTCACTAGTTTGCACATTCTGGAAGACAAAATCAAAAGAGCTTTTAGAGCTTTGAAATCTTTTCACGAGTAGATGTTGATTATATATATATATATATATATATATATATATATATATATATATATATATATATATATATATATATATATATATATATATATATATATGTATATATATATATATATACACATACATATATATATCGGCGGGTTTTGGACGAAGCACAAAAATTCAACTCCTTACACAAGAGGACATATACATGCAAAACCCCGACAAGTAAACTATTCAAACCTTGTAGCATGTGGTGATTGCTCAATAATGTAATAAACTCACACAAGACACAAAAACGACTCAACCATATAAATGTGCAATTAGTAAGCGTCACTTCGCCAAGAATGCGTCACTTTGCCAAGACTCGAGTTAAGAAAGATAAATCATGCTTTGTGAAACCCGGACCCTAACCACCTACCCACCCCACACTTAGACCATGAGTTGCTTTTATTGCCTTTTAATGAAAATCAAGTAAAAGGAGGGTGAAATAGAAGCTTCCTTAACCGAGTAATTTTGGGTCGAGCTTGGTGGGGTCCACTTAAGCATCCAAGCAATCCAAGCGAAAACCGAGCATGGCTCGTTTCTCCCGGCTCCATGAACACTACAAACTCATCAAAGCGACCAACGTTGAAGTCAAAAAACAACACTCTATAAAATAGAATCAAACTAAATCAAAAACACAAGAAAATATGCACATAAATCAAAACTAAATAAAACCAAGGGCTACAAGAACCAAAAGAAAACACAATTTGTTTTTTTTAATTTTTCAATTTTTTTGAATGTTTTTGGATTTTTATATAATAAGAAAGTAAGAAAGAAAGAAATGTAAAAATAAATAAAATAAACGAAAAGAACATGGATTGCCTCCCAAGAAGCGCTTGTTTTACGTCATTAGCTTGACGAACTCTCTTTTTAATCATGGTGAAGTTGAGACTAGAGGATCCACTAAAGCCATAACTTTCTTGTCGGGAGGGTCCAATCTTTGAAACATTTCTGGGGCGTTGCATAGCCCAAATGGCATTTGTCGAAAAGAAAACATTCCAAACGGGCAAGTAAAAGTCGTCTTGGGTTGATCTTCGAGTGGAATTGTGATTTTATAGTGACCCGACAATTCATCTAAGAAACAATAGGAATAATGGCCAGCTAGCTTATCCAACATTTAGTCGATAAACGGGAGAGGGAAATGATCTTTCTTGGTGGCCGCATTTAACTTTTTGAAATCGATACACATCCTCCATCCCATTGTAGCCCTCGTGGCCAACAACTCTCATTTTTCATTCTCAACAATGGATATGTCACTCTTCTTTGATACCATGTGAACAGGACTCACCCACTCACTATCGGAAATTACAAAAATTAAGCCTTCCTCCAACAATTTCAATATCCCGGCTTTCACTATCTCCTTAAGATTTGGACTCAAACTCCTTTGGAATTCTCGAGAAGGTTTGGCATCATCCTCCAAAATGATCTTATGCATGCAAGTCGAAGGGCTAATTCCCTTAATATCTATGATACTTCAACCAATAGCACCTCTATGAACTTTAAGCACTTCAATCGATCTCTCCTCTTCTTCTCGATTCAAATTGGCAAAGATAATAACCGGTTCGCTCTCCTCATTCTCCAAATAGACATACTTGAGGTGATATGGGAGAGGTTTAAGCTCGGGCTTGTGCCTCCTCTCGACCTCATTGGGGGCTAATTCGACAATTTAACGATCCCCTCAAAATAATCTTTAAGCTTTTCCATCCTGTCATCAATAATCTCCACCTCCCCCTCTAAAATTTTGTCGTTGCCCTCAACGATACATAAATAATCTTTCTCGCACAAACCTTGAGCACATTAAAGCACAATGGAATCATCGTTACGAACAAGGGTCTCATTTCCCTTACCACAACCTTCAACACAAGCTCCCGGGTCAAATTCTTCCTCAAGGGTCTTTTCCTCCATATAAACTTGGTCATCCGACTCTTGAATCACGTCCATATGTAAGTAATCCGCATAAGATATGCTTGATGGACATGGCATAGGGGCTTTAGAGGTTGGTGCCTTGTATGGGTTTGAAGACATGTGTAGGCCATTGGGAAGTTCCTTTGCCAAAGTGGGACCCACGGGGGTAGAATCGGGAGAAGTAAGAACACTCAGAATAGAAACCACCTCCTCCTCGAATGGCGGGACAACCTTATTATCAACCACCCCACCACTTCCAAGGACCGTGACCGCATGAGCATGTGAAGGTTGGCATGGAAATTTTTCTTTTATATTAGCTTGATTTAGCATATTGACATGGCTTTCTAGTTGCCCTATGTTAGTGTTTAACCCATTGGTCATAGCCTCAAGAGCATTGAACTTAGCATCGAACGAGGCTGACGTAATGGGAGAAGAATGCATTTGTCGCATAATGACCAAGAGATTCGGATCGGAAGGTGGAGTATGAGCATTTACCGAAATAAGGGGACAATACGGGCCCACGTGAGGAGTAACACCCGCTTTTGTATTGGCATAACTAAAACTTGGATGCATGCGGGTGCTAGGATGATAAGGAGAATTATGAGTCGGCAGGTGAGCAAAATATGGTCTAGCACAATGGGGTCCCGCTTGATATCCATGACCCCCATACACTTCCTCCGAACGAGGCATAGGCATATTGAACGAGGGATTTGAAGGTCAAGATATGGTATCGTGACCAAACATTCCACACGATGCACACGAAGGATCCGGGTTTGGGATAGATAACTTAGCAATTCGAGCTCCATAACCGCTATTTTCTTTTCCAACTCAAGCTCCCTAGAGAAAGAAGCTTCACTCACATCATTAACACTTGAATACATTGCTCGAGAAGATTTTTACTCGGGAGGAAGGGATACGCAAGATGAAATAGTCGACCCCACAAAAGCTTCGTTAACTTCTCTCATAGTGAAGATGGGGGGGTGGCACGGGCATTTTGGGCATTGGGGCTCACGCCTCCAAACAACGTAAACGGATTGGGATTTTGAGCATTATTGTCAGCACCAATCGGAGCATGATTGAAATTATAAGTATGAGGACCTCCATACGGGCTGAAATTCGGATTTTGGCCACCCACATTTCCAATAGGACTCGCAAAGCCACCATTATACATATTCGGACAATGATTAGATAACAAACTTGAATGAAATAACAATCCAAGATAAAATCCAAGTGATGGCTTAAATTCTTTTTGGGCTTACAAATCCAAGAAAAAGCATGAAATTAAATCTAAAAACTAGAGAGAGAAATTAAATCCCCAAACCCATGCAAGAGTTGGGAGGGGAGTGGGTATTGAGCTAATGAGAAATCTATCTATTTATGCTAGGTTTAACTAAGGATAAATGGGTCAAATTAGCCTTAAAAGTTTGGATTTCCAGGGTTTGACCAAGGTTGACCCGAAATGACCTTGGCTTGATGTTTGGCGTAGGTTGGCTCGGCATTAGCGGGGTTTGGCACGGCCTTGGCGAGGTTTGGCACGGCTTAGGGTGTTGCTGGGCGTGTGTTAGCGCTGGCGCTCGGCAGACATGGGCTGGCATGGACGCTGGCGCTAAGCAGGCATGGGCGCTGTCGGCAACTTGCGGGGAAGTGTTTCAAGTGCTGGCGAAGGTTGGCGCAGGCGCTAGCAGGCGTGTGCATAGGTTCCTGGCGCTGGCGCTGCCTGGCGCAGATGTTGGCGTACGGGTAGGCGTGCGCATTGACACCGGGCGCTGGCGCTACCTGGCGCGGATGTTGGCGTGCGGGTAGGTGTGGGCGTTGGCGCCAGGCACTGGCGTGTCTTGGCGCGCAGGCGTGCATGCGCTGCTGAGAGCTGGCGAGCTGGCGTGTGCGGCAGGGTGCTGGGCGCGTGCGGGCCTTGCCTTGGATTGTGTTGGCATGCGTCAAGGTGCCTGGGCATGCCTTGGCGATCATTCCAGAATGTTTCGCCATTTTGGAGCTTGCTCTTGGCACAAATTTTTGCATTTTGACGCATCCTGGCACGGAATTAATTCATTAATTAACATATTTTCGCTTCTTTGGTGCTTCTAACTTCAAGACCCGCCCATCCAATCGAACTTTATCTTCTTAAAACAACGACCAACCCCAAATGAGCCCGTTCTTTCACCTATGAAATAGGAATTTTGAACATAAAAAAAACTCAAAAATCACACAACCACACCAACGACGCACCCATAAGATTCAAACAATAAAACTAGAAAATAACTTAATAACCAAACGAAATTCGACTTAAAACTACTATATACAACATTAAACCCTAATTAAAAACATGAGAGAAATACCACAATTACATGCAAAACGATAAGCTCGGCTAGAGAAGGCGGAAGGTTCTTGGTTAGACGAGATTGCATCAGTTTGTGAGCCTATTGGACTACTTCGCGATATATTAATTATAGTAGAATCACCATTTTGTTTGGTGTATGGAATTGAAGGTGTTATCCTAGCGGAGATGTGGAGTTATATAGGTGCAAGATCTTTACGTCAAGGCTAAAGACAAATAGCACGCGAAGCTCTTAACTTGGCGGGTAAAGTTCGGAAGATAGCGGTAAATGAGGTAGATAAATATAAACAGAGATTGCAAACTAGTTATAATAGTTGTTAAAAAAACAACAATTCAGGGATCCGGTGTGTGGACGAATTCAAGACTATTGAAAAGCTTAAACCAAATTGGGAAAGCTTGTGTAAAATAAAAAAATTTTTATTAGGAAGGTCATATGATTTGGAGGATGTAAGTAGAAAAAAGTTGTCGAGCATGTGCCAGTTAAAGAAACACTATGCCTGATTTTTTTAATATTGTCCATTCTTTGAATAAGTTATGAAATATATTAGTTTTTTATTAAAAATAAATGTGTTATGAGTTGATCCTTCTAGTAGTTTTGATTTTGTATTCAGGTCGTCATTCTCTAACTTGATATTGCCTTATGGTCACGAAGATTATTGTATCACTTGAGTTTTTTCGATTTGGTATCAGTCATGGGTGGGCTCCTGTCTAATCCAATGGCACAACCCCGTCCTCTAGCTCGGGCACTAGGAGTTATAGTTGTATTAAGGGGATCTCATCATGTACATATTCTAAGGAGATATCTATGGGGGAATATAGGTTATAAATATTCTTAGTGTTAGTCCGAATAAGATAATGTTATTACAAATACGAAATAATAAAGGGAAATCAATATAAGTCTAATGTGCACATATCTATGAACAATAGACAACATGTAAGGGAGGAATTAAAGGAAGGGTTAGAGGCGTTGTACCAATTTTTTGTTTGGATAATTTGGCTCAATAACAAACCTATGTAAATCAGTTAGGTGATTCGTACGTATTTGTTATGAGTTTGTATATGTTTCGAGTCATGTTAGAGTCTTTTTGTTATCTTTTCGGGTTGAGATTAGGCTATTTTGCATAATATTGCATTTTACAGCTTTTTACTTAACTTTTCGATTTTTGATCGATAATTGGTCCTTTTGAGATGACTTTTGTGTCTTCTCATGCAGCTAGAGTGCTAGAAGAGCCTTGGATTTCAAGAAGATAAAGCTCGTAAACCGTTACGAGAATCGAGAGACAAGGACGGGAAAGTCAGCGCGAAAAAGTAGCCACAAAGACACTCATCCGGTCGGATGGATTTGACATCAAACCGAATTGACCCACTAAATCACGTCTGGTCGGATGTCCCGATCGGATTAGCAAACTGGAATCACATCCGATCGGAGGGAGCTGACATCCGACCGGATTATCTGATAAAGACCCCATCCGGTCGGATTCTTCAGACCATCCAGCCGGATGCGAGCGCTACAAACTCAGGATTTCTAAAGATCCTTCAGTTACCAGGACAAAAAGGGGGGTTTGGGGAGGCTACGAAAAGGCCAAGAACCTAACCTACGACATAGCATTCAGACGTGACCTAACACTAGATCCCTCACGGAAATTTCTATACGAGAGAAAGATCGGGAAATTTCTATACGTGACCGATAACGGATCGACTGAAAAAGCCCCAAATCGACTGCCGGACAATAGCCAACCTCTTCGAAGCATGACAGTTGATCGACTGCCTTGCAGTCGATCGACTGGCAGTCAATCGGCACCCCAGCAGTCGATTGACTGCAATGCTGAGGGCTGCGGGAACTTTGGTGTTTTTGAATTTTATGCCTCTACAAACAACTATATAAATCCCACATCTTGCACCAATGAGGAACACACCTCTTTCTACCCAACCCTAACTTGGGTTTAGGATTAAATTACTCTCAAGCTCTTGGATGATTTTCTTTTTCTTAGGTTTCAGATTTAATTTCAAACTTTGTTGTAATTTCCCTTTCTAGATTAGATTTAATTTCAAGCACCTCCTTGGGTTTGTAAGCCTAAGAAGAATCCAAGTACTCCCTTCGTGTTACTTTTTATTGCAATTAAATTCAAGCTTGTTACTCTTTTCTTTAATATTCAAGTAAGCTTTCTTTTATTCTTATGCTTTGTTTTCAATTTCATGCTTGTTTTTCAATTTATGCTTTTTGCCTTAGCTCTTTGATTCCTTGCTTGATCTTGTGAATCATCTATGGAATCTAGATGAGTGACACGTCTAGGTCATAGATCGAGTCCTTGATCATTTTTATTTCAAGTCTTTCATATGTTTTATGTTGATTTTTGTTTTCATTCATTAGTTCATGCTAAATCTTAGATATATGCTTTGTTGCTTGTGATTTTACGTAAAGATTTAAACTTTGACATCAACTTTCATTGCTCTTTCTATCTATGCTTTCAATTTGTGCTAATTTTCATTATTCAAGTTTTTATGTTCATGCAAGCATGTTTGTACCTTGAGCTTTCATAGTTGTACTTGGTGAAACATGGCATGCTCTTGCTTGATTTCCATTATTGCTTGCATTTTCAATTAAGGCACACGACCGAGCTATCCGATCAACATGCAATTTCAATTTTTAGTGTAGTTTAGTTAGTTTATTTGCTTTATTTTTATTTTCCTTTATTTTTCAAAGCTTGAAACACATTGATTCCTTCAATTGAATCGAGTTCCGATAATACCAAGCCAATAGAACCTTTAAATTTTAAAACCACAAAAAACTACAATTCAAAATGGCACTGTTGCGACTTGGTTTGGTTAAGGCTTTTGATTTGCTTGTAGTTTCATTGTGTTTTTAGATTTCTTTGTTATTTGACATTTTTTGTTAAGTATGCAAGGTACATATAGCTATGGTGGATATATTCCCAACATGGGAGGGCATGGTTCAAACCATGTTGGGAATGGGATGTATAATGGCCTTGGCAACGTGGGAAGGCATGGTGCAAACCACGTTGCCAATGGTGGAATCGGTTATAGGCAACCCAACATGGGAGGGCATGGTGCAAACCATGTTAGGTATAATGGCTTCTCGGGTTCGAATGGTTCGTATGGAGGATATGATGCTCCGAATCACTTCTCGAATATGCATAATTCCACATCCGGTCCACATGGTGGTTTTAATGCTCCTACTCAATGTACGAACATGTCTAATGGCAGCCTTGTTAGTCCAAATGGGAACGTTGGTGGTCAATTTCTGATTCCCGGCTCGTATGGTAGTCCCCCAACTTTCAATTTATCTTCTCAAGATCTCGATGAATATGAGTCGTTTGGCGGTCCGTTCTCCAATGTCACAAGTGTTCCCCCTATCCACACTATGAGAGACTTGTCCAGACCATTTTTTACGGTTTACGATATAAATCTTATCCCGATTGGTGCCCTCAATGGTACTCTAAGAGCCGATCCTTGTGAGTTGTTTAGAGGTGGGAGTTACATCGTCCCAAGTGCCCTCCCCCCCATCCGCACCATGGACGATCATTATTCTAGTTACAATGAAGTGTGTGGAGTGCTTTCCCCTAAGGAGCTTGATAAGGACAATAGAATAATGGCTTTGGAGGCTTAACTTGAGAGGTTATCTCGCTCAAGTTGGGTTCCCCCGTGTTCATCGTGTGGATTGTTTGAGGCTCTCTTGTCTTCGTGTGGAATGGTAGTTTTGAAGTGCCCCGAGACCAGGCTCCACAACAACAACAAGCTCCGCCTCCCTTGAATTCCGATGAAGAGTTGCGGTTGTGGCGACAACGACAAGAATTTGAGACTTTACGCAATCAAGGAGAGACTCTTTGTACCATCGGGGAAAATAACCGAATAAAAAGCAAATGGACAAGCTGGAGACAATAATAGGACACATCTCAGCGACCTTATCAAAGCTCGGGACCAACCCCAGGAAGTTGCCTAGTCAACCCGAATAAGCAATGGTAATACACATACTTCGAGGAGGAAAGGAAGTTAATAATGGGATCGGAGAGTTGGAAGAAGATGAGGTTGAGGACGACGAGCCGATCTCGGAAGAAGAAGAAGTGTTGACTATTTTGCATGTAATTATTGTATTTTTCCTTGTGTTTTTAGATAGATTTTTATATTGGTTTTAGTAGTTTTTAGTCATTTTTCGTTAGGCTTTTAGGTTATTTTTCTTGTTCTATTGTTTTTCGTATTTCTTGTTAATTTTATATTTTAATGGGTTAATTATTTCAATTATCTTGAGGTTTGGTGTAACTCTTGGGTGTTCATATTTAAAATTCTCATTTAATAGGTGGCTTAAGGCTTTGAAATCAAGCTAAGGCATGGAGATCAAAATTTCAAGCTTAGCCTAAATAGGTGCCAAGATACTCCAAAATGGGCAAACTTTATGGAATGGTGGTCTAGCCTCGCCTAGGATGGCCTATTCTCACGCCAACAATATAGGCGCGAGAAAAAAGGCCTAAT
>BMAC01000052.1:601892-618575 GCA_014905375.1 Phtheirospermum japonicum
TCCATGCTTGTTCTTCATGTTATGATTTTAGCCTTAGCACCTTGAATTCATGATGAAACATATGAATTGGCTATGGAATCTAGATGAGTGACACAACTAGATCATAGATCGGCTCTTGGATCGTCTTGATTTTGAGTTTTTCACATGCTGTATTTTGAATTTTATTTTCATGCATAGTTTTAGGTTAAATCTTTGATCTAGGTTTTGTTGCTTGTTATTTTCCTTAAAGTTTTGAAATTTCTTGTTAATTTCCATTGCTTTTTACATCCATGCTTTCAATTTTTGGTAATTTGCATTATTTAGGATTTTATGCATAGTTGTACCTTGTGCTTGCATGTTTGTACTTGGTGAAACATTGCATTTTCTTGCTTATTTCCATTACTTGCTTGCATTTACATATTGAGGCACACGACGAGGCATCCGACCAATATATTGTTTCGTTTCTTTTGATAGTTTAGTTAATTTACTAGCTTTACTTTCATTTTCCTTTTATTTTCAAAGCGTTAAACACATTGAATACCTCAATTGAATTGAAGTCCGATAATACCGACCCAAGAACCCATTGAAATATATTCAGCACCACTAAAACTACGAAAACACTGACGTTTCAGGTTCTATCACCGGGAACTTTCCGTCCAAGGGAGCCAATTTGATCAAGGAAGGCGAAGCCAAAACATCCGGCAGGATGAACCCAGAATCCAATCGGATTGTAAGAACAGAAGCAACATCAAGTCGGATGAACCAAGAATCTGGTCGGACTAGAAAACACTGAGGTAACATCTCACCGGATGGACGAGTAGAACCGACGGACAACAAGACAATAGCTCCATCCGACCAAACACCACATCGCATCCGATCGAATGAGACCAATGAGAAGGATAAATATAACCATGTCAAACCACAACGAGTCATTCGAGACTCCGTGCCATTTCCGAGTCGTCTTAAGCCGACAAGAGAAGACAAGAAGTTCATGGATATCTATAACATGTTTAAGAACGTGGACATCAAACTTCCACATCTTGACGTGATCAAGGTAATGCCGGAAGGCGTAAAGTTCTTCAAGGAGCTCGCATCTGAAGAGAGGCGATTGGAAATAGACGAGCAAATTGTGTTGTCAAAAGAAGTGAGTGCCCTATGCCACCAACCGCTACTGCCGAATGAAAGTGATTCTAGGAGTTTTTGCATCACAATAACTCTAGGGAATGGGCAAAAGGCATGAGTAATGTTCGATCTAGGGTCATGGATCAACTTGATGCCCTACGCCCTATAAAAACAACTCGATCTTGGGGAGATGAAGCTAACAAGCATGCGACTTCAAATAGCAGACCGCTCGGTAAGATATCCGTTAGGAGTGGTCGAAGATGTTTTTGTAGAAGTAGGCTCATTAGTAGTCCCCGTGGATTTTGTGATACTAGACGTCGGAGAAGTGACCAAAGCAAGCAAGGAGAATACTATTCTCTTGGATCGACCATTCATGCCAACCTCACACACCAAGATTGACATGCATCGATGAAAAATAACATTATCCAGTTTTAGTAAGTCAGTGACTTTCTCACTCAGAGACACCCAAAATGCTCCATCACCTCTTTTGGGTCCCGACCACTCATATATCGACTTTGTGGACTAATGCATGAAAGAGTTGTATGGTGTTGTGCCATTATAAGAGGGGAACATCGAGGACGATGACTTTGATACAAATCTAGAGGGGTTGTTCGATCTATTTCAAATCAAAGACGAAGTAGGAGGAAATCATAAGTCGGAGTCGACCGAGTTGGAGGAGATTCGTGACAACTCTTATGAGATGGCCTGGATGAGAAAGCAAAAGATGAAGGAAAAACATGACAAGAAGCTCGTTTCGAAAGACTTGAAAGTGGGGAACTTGGCTCTACTTTTCAACTCCCGTTTCAAGCTTTTTACTGGAAAGCTCAGATCCAAGTGGAGTGACTCTTACTTGATTACGGAGGTCAACGAGTTCGAGCCGTCACTTTGTACGATGAGAAAAGTAATTCCACCTTCCAAGTCAATGGGCATCGTGTGAAGTTGTACCACGGAGGCCCATTCCCAAGCACGATTATAAAGCTGTGCTTTTGAGCGATCCAACTTGAAATGTTTAAGACTGAAGCGAGGTATCATCGAGCAAAAGACGAAAAAAGTTGCACTTCTTGGGAGGTAACCCAAGTTTTCATTGTTTTTGTCCATATTTTGTTTATTTTTCATATTTTTGTGTGTGTTAAGCTGGAATTTGATAATTTGATAATGGTTTGTTAAGTGTGTAGGGAGCGATGAAATCAAGCAATCCCAGCTAATCCAGCTGGATTCAATAGGAATTTAGTCGGATTCCTTCTCTGTAGCACCATCCGACCGGATTAGTGTAGGAGTCTGGTCAGATAAAACCTAATGTAATACAATCCAGTTGGGTTGCAGGCACATCCGACCTATGACGCTGCAGACTCACTTAAAACCATCGCCCTATTTGCAGCAATTTCCATCTCCCCCTCCGGACGGAATGAATATGTACGCGGGCCTGAGCCCCAATGTGTATCATTATCTATCCAAACTTTTGTTTTTGATTTGTAGTGATTTAATTGTGTTTGATCTCTCAATTATGTGTTGTGTGCGTGAGTGTCTGCAGTAACTATTCGATTATCTATTCGCATGATAATTGTTTTGACTTTTCTTATTCCCTTGCGTTGATTCATACGATAGAAATACGGAGATTACTTACTTTTTTTGTATGTGTGTGTGGGGTGGGGATGGGGGGGGGGGGGGGGGGGTAGTCGTATATTATGTATACATAGTCATTTCGGTCGAATAATTTTGTCTGAGTCTTTATTTTGTGTCGACGTACGTTGAAATCAACTCCTTGCTTATTTTTGTTTGTACTGGTTGCCTGTCGAAATCATGTATTATGTGATATGTCGTTAGAGTCTTTTGAGCTTGTTTAGTGTAAAATTTTATCAAAACCTTTTTATATATATATTTTTAAAACAACACTTAGTCGTTAGCAATTTTTCGAAGCTCTTAAAACTCGATCACCTTGTTTTCAAAAGTTTAAATAAAACCCTAGTAAGGAGCCTTATGTGTTTATCAACATTTCATGTTTTGATTCTATAAATGTTTTGAGAAATTTCTAAAGTCACATGTGTGCATTTGGTTTTGGAAATGACGATAGGCACATATAAAACCCGATTCCGGCTATATTCAGAAATAAAAACCACTATAAATCCCTAATGAGTTCCTCGAGCCTTTATTCCGTCTCTTTGTTAGCCACGAACATTATTGTAGCTCTTCTTTCATTTAAGTTTGTGAGATGAGAGTTTATTTATCATTGGTGAATTGAGTTATGACGATTGTAGGATGGGGATTAGTGGGCTATATAAAAAAAAGAAAAAAAAAGAAAAAAGTGAAATTAAGGGTGTTTAAGTTCATATGGGCATCTAGACTTTACGAATAAAGCCTATTTATAAAGGCAAACGAGTATAGAAGGAACTAACGCTCATGTTCCTTAGGATCAAGCGTGTTAATTCGGGTTTGGGTGACAAATAACCTTAGTAAAAAGCTAAGAATAGTGATATATGGTTGTTATGGTAAGAATGAGAAACAGAAACTATGCTCTGTGCTTAGAATTTTTGATTGAGTGAGTTATTGATTGAGTTTTTTCGCAAATTAGCCACACATATTTAAAAATGGCATGCCTTACCAAAGAGCCTAGATTACAACCCTATAAAGTCCTCATCCGATTCTTGACCAAATGTATACACATACGCGATATATGAGTTTTTGATTTTCACGAGTCGTTAAATGCATTCTTTTGTTGATCCGATCGTATACACTTACCTTTTGAAAAACACGATCGAATGAGTGCACCATTATATATTTCCCTTTTGTGAGGATGTATTCTTTTGATTTCAAGGCGAAAACGTAACACGAGCTACTTTCATACTTACGTGGTTTTGATTCTGTCATTTGTTCGAGGACGAACAAACCAATAAAGCATGGGGAGGTTGATTCATACGTATTTGTTATGAGTTTGTATATGTTTCGAGTCATGTTTGAGTCTTTTTTTATCTTTTCGGGTTGAGATTAGGCTATTTTGCATAATTTTGCATTTTACAGCTTTTTACTTAACTTTCCAATTTTTCGATCGATAATTGGTCCTTTTGAGATGACTTCTGTGTCTTCTCATGCAACTAGAGTGCTAGACGAGACCTGTATTTCAAGAATATAAAGATTTTAAACTATTACGAGAATCAAGAGACAAGAACGGGAAATTCAGCGCGAAGAAGTAGCCACTAGGACACTCATCCTGTCGGATGGATCTGACATGCGATCGGATTGACCCACTAAATCATGCCTGGTCGAATGTCCCAACCAGATTGGCCTACTAGACTCACATCCAGCTGGATGGATCTGACATCCGACCGGATTGTCTAACAAAGCCCCCATCCGGTAGGATTCTTCAGACCATCTGGCCGAACGCGAGCGCTACAAATCGGGATTTCTAAAGATCCTTCAGTTACTAGGACAAAAAGGGGGTTTTGGGGAGGCTACAAAAATACCAAGAACCTAACCTATGATATAACATTCATATGTGACCTAACACTAGAGCCCTCACGATAATTTCTATACGAGAGAAAGATCGGGGTTGGTAGCTTACCATTCATCCCCGAAGAATGGAGCAACTCGGAGTTCGTGATAAACTTCCGAGTTCGTAGCATAGAAGTTAATCTCTCTGGAATCGCTGGGGTTAATATAACATTCATCCTTCAAGACAATCATTCATTTGTTTCAATATTCTCTTAAACTCTATTTTTGTTTTGTGGCCGTTAATCTATTTGTTTGATATTTCTTGTTTGGATATTTGATGTTGGAACTATTTGGTTGGTTTTAAATCCTTTGTTGATTAATTTGATTGATCCATCTTTTTTGCATTTCTATAGTTGCTAGATTAATAGTTGTTCTTGATAAAAGTATAATTCGTTAATGCTTTCTAGGTGTTCGATAATATGCTTGAATGATAACTCTTAGTTAAATGTTCTTTATTAAGTTTTTGAATAGTTCCTAAATTAATTTTTAAATTCGTTGCTAAAGCCTTTATAAACGTTAGTTAAAGTTGTTGCGATTGATGCTCACTTTGAAAGAGTAGTTCTAAATTCTAGTTTTCTTAAAACAATCAAACAAAAATCCTTTTGTTCGTGTGTTTAGATTTAGAATTTATGAAGTATGATATAATAAACATCATCGACTCCGTATCTCCACTCCTTGAGAATTCGACTCGGTTTAACTTTCGAGTCTTCAGTGACCCTGTTCTCTTGTGGGCGAACTTGCTTTCAAAACTTAAAACCTTTTAAAAGTAGACATGCATTCTTTAACTAAAATCAATCTTGGAAGAGAAATTAGTTCGACTCGTCAGGTCCAATCAAAGAAGTGCTTTCAAGGAGGGAAGATGTGGGTGGGTCAAGTTCTTTCTCTGCGAAATATGACTGTGAAGTTTTTCTAATTTCTGATGCTCCAAAGAGTAGTGTAAAATGGAATGTTATGCGTGTGTGTGAGAGAGAGAGAAAGAGAGAGGTAGAGATAATGAGGGTGAACTTTTGAGTACTCAAATAAGGTTTATTATGGGCCTTAATATTTAGGGCTTAAATTAGAAGTCGGGTGTTATGAGGAAGTTGGATGGTTGACACGTGGAGGGTAATTTGCCGCTAAGTTGAAGTGCACATTTTCAAATTCCATAGAATCCTGCAGTTTTGGAGATACCACACTCACGGGATAATAATGATTGTTATTACATGGATATTATTATTAGTTACATGTGTGTTTTATGTTATGATATTTGGGTACCAAGTTTTGGTAGTTGTAGGTGGTTATTGTGTTAAAAGACATTTATTTTATTTCAATTCTCGTAATTAGGAATGTTGACCTACTTAGTATACTTGTTAATATGTGATGAGGTATAGCTATATTGTCTTAAGAACAACCTGTGTTGGTTTTGGTCATCACACTCATTGCAAATTAAAACATGCTATTTAAAGGAATAAGGTTGAATTGCTCGAATATTACATGTCATGATGGTTTTAGTACATAAAGATAACATTAAGGAACACTACAACTAATAAAATATTGCATCGCTATAATTGCCACGCTTTTGCTCGGAGCATGAATCAATATATTTTTTAGTCACCTCAGATGAGAAGTTTGGCTAAGATGAAAATATAGACGGAGTCCATCAGTCCACATAGTTTTCCATGTACCTGTAGAAGACTTGACACTATTGCAGGCCCTACTTCTTCAAGAGAAACTCCAGGTTGAGGAGTTACTCGAAATGCTACTAAGATATTATTATATTTAGTTTCGTATTCGTAGCAGGGTAGTTATCTTTGTGGTAGCACGAGAAGAATCTGAAAGGCTGGTTAGGGTTAGTTTTGAAAGATTGAAGTACAAGATGTGAGTTAAGTCTCGAGGCTGATCAAGTGAGTCACATTTAGAGCGGTCGAGGCAACGACCCTTGAGCTAGGTATGATATTGGTCACTCGCGATCCAAAAGGGACATCAACCCTTGAGTATAGTTCTTCTGAGCAGCGGTAATGAGTTATTCCCACAAGGGAAAGTCTCTATTTAGATTTAAGTCACCTTTCCAGCTTTCAACAGGGGGTACGTCAGTTTTCCTTCTCCATATCAACCTAATGGGAGGAACCTAGCTCTCTGAGTTGCTTGTTTGCCCTCTTAAAGGATACCCAAAAATACTAGTTGGCAGCTGGGCCAAGATTCCTAAGAAGAAGGTGGGATTTATATAGGTATAGAGTATCTGCATTCAATAGGTGTCCAAAAACTTTTGTCCCATCTCACTCCTAGAGAATCCCTGACGTCCTTCCACAAGGCCCTTCTCCTGAGATTTGGTTTTCTCAACTTCGAAGTTAAAAACCATCTCTACATTTTGGGCTTTTATATTTTTTAGGTCGAATTGTACAACTATCTTCTTTAATAGCTCGACTTCAATAGATGTAACTTTCCCTATTGTACCTTGAGCTCCTTTCTTATTGCATCAAGTTCATCTCTCTCCGCCACCTACTGATCTCTATTCTATGCTTCTTGTCGGAAGATATTAATATTTTCCTCCAAGCAGCCCAGGTGGCTGAGAAGAGAGGTCTCATTGGATGATTTGACATCATTGATGATAGAGACAAAGGTGGTTACTGTTGGAGCTGGTAAATATTTCGAGGAACCTTGTTTCTCACATCGGGGATGCCCACGTGAGCTTAGGGGAATCGACGTATGAACCGGTTTGGGGGCAGCGCCCCCGTGTCGGGGGTCCCGCTGCCCGATCAGTGGGTGGGGATTCTGCTCGTATGGTGTGGGCTTTATCTATGTTGGCTCGTCTAGTGTGGGTTAAAAGGGATTCTGGGAATGGGCTATGTTTAGGCCCAATATTATGTATTCGTATGGTAGCCTATATATAGTGATATCATTGTAACGAGTTGTGTGTTTGAAAAACAAGACATAATAATATATTGAATTCCTTTTGCAGGACGTAGCCTTGAATTGAGGTGAACCTGGGTAAATCATGTCTATTTATATTTTTTGTCTAATTGCTTATTGATTTCTTCTATAAAATTCATATGCTACATCGCTAAAATCCTTCAATTGGTATCAAGAGCCAAGGTTTTTGGGGAATTAGGGTTATTAGAGATGTCAGGAGGGTCGCGAATTGAGATAGAGAAATTCGATGGAAAGCGGTTCGATCTGTGGAAGATGAAAATGGAGGATCTTCTTTGCGATCGAGATCTCTGGCTGGCATTGAAATGGAAAGGCCTGTTGCTGAGGAAACGGGTTCGTCTTCCGAACTGAAGGTTGAAGACTGGGATCGAATCGATCGGAAGGCAAAGGGCTTGATCTAGCTTTGTCTCGCAGACAAAATTCTGACGAATGTGATGAGCGAACCATCAGCCAGGGCTTTATGGCGGAAGTTGGGGTCACTATACCAGAGTAAGTCACTCGTCAATAAACTATTCTTAAGGAAAAAGCTGTATAACCTTAGTATGCATGAGGGTGATTCATTTTCAACACATCTAAATGAATTTAAATCGGTCAACTTGTATCAATTGGCTTTAAGTTTGAAGATGACGATAAGGCAATAACACTACTTTGTTCACTGCTGGATTCATGGGATAATCTGATTGTGGTTATTGGTGGTGGGGACAAAGAACTTTCGTATGAAACTTTGTGTGCGGACTTATTATCAGAGGAGACACGGAGAAGGGGGTCAGGGAACTCCAATAAAGAGGCTCTTGCAGCTAGGGGTAGACCAACAAAGAAATCTCAAAAATGGAAAGGGTCCCAATCTAAATTTCGTGGGCGATCGAAGAGTAAAGCACGGAAGGTACGGTGCTGGAAATGTGAAGAGTGGGGACATATGAAACGAGACTGTAATAATAAGGTGGTTCATAAAAGGGAAGAAGAACCATCTCCTAGAAAGGAAGTCGAGCCAGGAGATATGTATGTGGCTACTACGTGTATGGTGCAGTCAGACAAATATATCTGGTACATTGACACTGGTGCTTCATTCCACATGACACCTCATAGACAATGGTTTTGCGAATATGAGCAATATGATGGTGGAGACGTCATGCTAGGAGATGATACTGCAGTTCAGATTACTGGGCGTGGTCGGGTGAAGCTGAGGATGAAAGACGACACAATAAAAACTCTTCCGAATGTGATGCACATACCTTCTATGAGTAAAAATCTGTTATCAGTTGGCACGATGGCTGACTCAGGGGTTAACTTTAGTTGTGATAAGGATTCGTGCAAGATGACCCGAGGTTCTATTGTAATTGCATGAGGAGTCCGTTATGGGACGTTGTACAAACTGCTTGCGGAAACAATCACTTTCAGTGGTGGTTTCGTGTCCGAAAAGGCAAAGGAAGATGAACATGATACTTCTCTGTTGTGGCATCAGAGGATAGGGCATATTAGAGAAAAGGGTTTATCTACCTAGTTTTCGAGTCAAATGGTGGAGGGATTACTAGAGTGCTCTATGGGCTTCGGGTTCTGTGAACATTGTACTTATGGGAAATAGAAACGAGTTAGTTTCCCACAAAATGGTGCAAGAACGTCAGAGCTTCTGGGACTAATCCACAGTGATGTTTTCGGACCTACTCCCATACCATCTGTAAGAGGATCCAGGTACTATGTATCTTTCAGAGATGATTTTTCACGATATAGTTGGATTTATTTTCTTAAAAGTAAATATGAGGTATTTGGAAAATTTCAAGAGTTTAAGGCTTTGATTGAAAATCAATTGGGCAGAAAAATCAAAGCAGTTCGCACAGATAACGGAGGTGAATTCTGTTCAAACAAGTTCGAGCAGTTCTGTGTGGAAAATGGTATAGCAAGGCAAAAGACGACCCCATATACGCCTCAGCAGAATGGAGTGGCCAAAAGACTAAACCAAACACTCATGGAAAAGGCGAGGTGCATGCTGATTTGGGCAGGGTTAGAACCTGAATTTTGGGCAGAAGCAGTTGCCACAGCTTTACTTTGTTTTTCTCATCCTGTTTCTGTGTATCAGCCTGGGATTGAGTTTCAGGAAAGATAACATCCCTGTTGTAGACAATAGATCTTGATTCAGAATTCCACAACTTATAGCCTTTGACCCCTTACTTGTATCCAACGAATATGTTATTTTCAGACTTGTTGTCAAGCTTCCCCCTCTTCTTCTTAGGTACATGAGTGTATGCGTCACACCTGAACACGTGAAGGTATGATAGGTTTGGCTTCTTTCCAAACACTACCTCGTATGGTGTACGGTTCTTCACTGATGTGGTTGGTGACCTGTTCTTCAGGTGACTAGTGCTTAAAGAAAACATGAGAGATGAATCTGAGGAATCGGTGACACAAAGCACATCAGTTGAGAACCATTATGATTCTGATCAAGTTAACTTGGTTGATGATGTTGATGAAGCCCCTGATACAAGTAATACACAGGCTCTTAGGAGATCAACTAGGGACAGACGGGCGCCTCTAAGCTACTCACTCAGTGCTTTAAGTACAGGTGATGACCCTACTTCTGTAAAAGATGCGAGATCAATTGATGATGCAAATAAGTGGGAGCTCACAATGATAGATGAGATACAGTCGCTTGATAAAAATGAGACATGGAACTTGTGCAAATTTCCTAAGGATAGAAAGGCAATTGGGTGTAAATGGGTATTCAAGCAATAACTAAATTAAGATGGAACTGTGGAGAAATACAAGGTGAGACTGGTCGCGAAGAAGTATTCTCAGATCGAGGGAGTAGACTATGACGAAATTTTCTCTCCTGTGGCAAAAGTGACCTCAATGCGGTTTGTTCTGTCCATAGCAGTGGCGTACGATCTTGAAGTGGAATAGATAGATGTAAAAACGGCATTCCTCCATGGGGATTTAGAGGAGAAGATTCACATGAGGAAACCAGAAGGGTTTGGAACAAAAGGGAAGGAGAATCTGGTGTGCAGGTTAAAGAAGTCTTTATATAGGCTGAAGCAGTCTCCAAGGATGTGGTACCAAAAGTTTGATACGTACATGCTTCAACTTAATTTTGTCCGTTTAAATTCTGATCATTGTGTCTACGTGAAGAGGGCAGACAATCAATTCGTGATTCTTACTCTCTATGTGGACGATATGCTACTAATTGGAAATAGCATGAGGATGGTAAAATCGGTAAAAGGTCTGTTGGCCAAGAAGTTTTATATGAAAGACTTGGGACCTGCAAATTTTACTCTGGGCATGCAAGTTAAGAGGGACCGCAAGAAACGAAAATTGTGGCTAGGTCAGGAGAAGTACATCAACGAGATTTTGAAGAAGTTTTGTATGGCGGACTGCAAACCTATTTTTACCCCTATATCTAAAGGGACCAAATTTTCTGTGAAACAGTGTCCAAAAACAGATGAGGAAGATGAGGAGATGGCTCGAGTGCCATACGCAAGTGCAGTTGGTAGTTTAATGTATGCTATGGTATGTACGCGTCCAGATATAGCTCATGCAGTGGGAGTCCTGAGCAGATATATGTCCAATCCAGGTAAAGAGCATTGGACTGCGACCAAGAGAGTTTTAAGGTATCTTCGTGGAACTTCAAAATTGTCTTAGTGTTTTGAGGGAGCAAAGGTTGGAAAAACTCTTGATATTGTAGGCCATGTAGACACTGATTGGGGTGGAGATATAGATAGTAGGCGATCCACTAGCGGATATGTTTTCACACTATTTAGAGGTGCGGTGAGTTGGATGAGTAAGAGACAAAGCGTGGTAGCACTCTCTTCAACGGAAGCTGAATATATGGCTCTTACTCATGCTGGAAAAGAAGCCATATAGTTACGTCGTTTGTGTTTGGAGCTTGGTTTTGAGCTAGGAGCCACGGAGGTGATATGTGATAATCAAGGAGCTATTTATTTAGCTAAGAATCCAGCGTTTCACTCAAGAACAAAGCACATCGACATTCAGTATCACTTCATTCGAGAGAAGGTGGAGAAGAAATTGATTCAGCTTACAAAGGTTGACACGGTGAACAATAGTTCAGACTTTCTTACTAAAGTTGTCTCAAGTACGAAGTTTGAATGGTGTTCTACCGCGATTGGTTTGACGACGGATGACATCAGGAAGGCTCTCATTTGCTCGATATATCCACCAAGTGGGAGATTGTTGGAGTTGGTAAATATTTTGAGAAATCTTGTTTCTCACACCGGGGATGCCCACGTGAGCTAAGGGGAATCGAGGTATGAACCGGTTTGGGGGCAGCGCCCCCGTGTCAGGGGTCCTGCTGCCCGGTCAGCGAGCGGGGGTTCTGCTCGTATGGTGTGGGCTTTATCTATGTTGGCCCGTCTGGTGTGGGTTAAAAGGGATTCTAGGAATGGGCTATGTTTAGGCCCTATAATATGTACTCGTATGGGAGCCTATATATAGTGATATCATTGTAACGAGTTGTGTGTGTGAAAAACAAGACATAATAATATAGTGAATTCCTTTTGCAGGACGTAGCCTTGAATTGAGTTTTCAAAGCTTGAAACACATAGATTCTTCAATCGAATCGATTTCCGATAATACCAGGCCAAGAACCCATTGATTCATTTCAACACCACAAAATCTCTACTAACAAAATGGCGCCGTTGTGACTCGGCTTGGTTAAGGCTTTTGATTTGGTTGTAGTTTCATTGTGTTTTTAGCTTCTTTGTTATTTGATGTTTTTGTTTATGTAAGGTGCTTATAACTATGGTGGATACATTCCCAACATGGGAGGGCATGGTTCAAACCATGTTGGGAATGAGATGTTGTATTATGGGTATGGCAACGTGGGAGGGCATGGTGCAAACCACGTTGCCAATGGTGGATATGGATATGGGCAGCCCGGCATGGGAGGGCATGGTTCAAACCATGTCGGGTTTAATGGTTTCTCGGGCGTGAATGGTTCCTTGGGTTGTTATGGAGCTCCGATTTCTTATCCGAACGTGCAAGACCCGATTTCTGATCCGTATGGCTATGGTGCTCCTCAACATTTTCATAATATGTCGAGCCCAAATCCTGGCCCGTATGACGATTCTTGTACTTCCGATTTCAATCATGCCCCAATTGGTGCCACCAATAGTGTCCCTAAGCA
Source organism: Phtheirospermum japonicum (assembly GCA_014905375.1). NCBI lineage: Eukaryota > Viridiplantae > Streptophyta > Magnoliopsida > Lamiales > Orobanchaceae > Phtheirospermum > Phtheirospermum japonicum. The sequence continues at coordinate 614,518 of BMAC01000052.1, forward strand.
CGATCTATATTGGATGTTTGGCTCCTATATCGCAAGTGACCCCCCCATCCGTACTATGAGAGATGTTAACAAACCTTTTTTAGGATGTGGATGGTGTGGATCGCGTGGTCATATTACCGACTCTTGACTTTTTGAGGATGTGTATGAAGACCATGGATACCCGGTGGGATCCGATTGTGCTCCACCATTGTTTGCTCCGCCGACGACTTATACTCCTCTTGTTACTCCTCACGCGATGATTGCTCCTACTCCATGACAATTCTCAAGTCCGCCTTCACATACGTTTCTGGTCGCGTTCTTCGATAAGTGTGGGGTGGTTGAGGATACGGTCATCTCGCCATCGGAGTAGGAATTATTTTCGATTCCGAGTATTTTTACTCCTCTTGACCCCTTACCTTTTACTTCAAAGCAATCTTGTGAAGAGTGGGTGTATATGGACTTCATTCAAAAACCACAAACATCCCGGTCTATGGAGCAAAACTACGAATCGCGCATAGTTTGTATGACGGTTTGTCACAAATAATAGTTTGTATGGTAAACTGTGAAAAACGCAATGATTAGGGGGGCAGAAAATAATTACCCCATGATTATATAATAAAAACCACTACTAATATATAATAAAAATACTAATTTGCAGGTTTACAAATATGGGAGGGTTCTCATTGGAAACACACACACACACACACACACCACACACATATTATATATATATATAGGATTGAGTTCAAATGAGAACCCCGTCATTATATGTGAACCTAGGGACTAATCTTAGCCTTAGATCTAATCATTTGTGTGGACAAGATTTTTTCTATTTTTTTAATTTTATTAAATTAACATTATGGTAGGTAAAGGATGTTTATGTCTTTTTGCAAATCAAGATTAATTAAATTAAAACCCATCTCCCAAATCAAGTCAAAACCCGTCTCCCCAAATCATTAAACCTACAAACTTTTCTGCAGCCTCCACCAGAATCAGATGAGACGGCCACCAAAATCGGCGACGAAGCGGAGAGGCTGGTCGGCTACTCGGCGGCGATGATGGTGGCGAATCGGCGAACCCACGATCGTATGTGGGCGACGACGACTCGAATTGGTTGAACCCACCACCGCATGGCTGGTCTGCGCTCGGCGGCGATGACCGCCTTGAATTGGCGAACCCACCGGCCATATGTGGGCGGCGATGGCTGCTCGGCGAACCTACGGTCGTATGTGGGCGGCGACGACTTGAATTGGTTGAGCCCACTGCCGTATGACTGGTCTGCGACTTTGACCTGTTTCTCCACCACGGCAGCGGCTCGGCGATTCTCCGGTGAAGGCATCACGAAGCGAAGGCAGGCGGCAGTGAAGCCACGATGGTAGCGGTGGCGGCGTTTCGCAACAGCGGAGGCGCGCCGCTCCGCCCCCTCTGAAAGCACCGGCGGCGACGGGACTGGGTCAGAATCGGGCGGCGGTGTTTTGGTAGGCGGTGGCGATGGCAGCGCTCCTCTCCAGGCATGGTGGATCTCCCCAGATTTCAGTTTGGGTCGGCCAATCTTTGAATCGGCCATTCGGGCGGACGACTGGTGACGGGTGTGTGGCAGGCGGTTTCTCTCCCCCAATCGGCCGCGAATCATCCCTATTTTCCTAGGCCCGGGCTATTTTTCTTCTCCATATTCGCCGGAAGAGCCTCCTGACTGTGGTTTGTGTGTGTGTGTTCTTGGGCTAGCTCGTGTTTGAATGGTGGCAAGGTATATGTCTAAAATCGATGGGTAGGCAGGCTGGCTTGTGGTTGTTGGCGATGGAGTTGGTGGCGCTGTGGTTTGTTGGCGATGGGTAGGCAGGCTGTGGTTGTTGATTTGACCGGAAATCGATGGGTAGGCAGGCTGGCGCTGTGGTTGTTGGCGATGGTGTTGGTGGCGCTGTGGTTGTTGGCGATGGGTAGGCAGGATGTGGTTGTTGATTTGACCGGAAATCGATGGGTAGGCAGGCTGGCGCTGTTGTTGTTGGCGATGGTGTTGTTGGCGCTGTGGTTGTTGGCGATGGGGTAGGCAGGGTGTGGTTGTTGATTTGACCGGAAATCGATGGGTAGGCAGGCTGGCGCTGTGGTTGTTGGACGGCGGTGATGTTGAAAAATAAAAAGCAGTGGTAGTGTAGTAAAAAAAACGCCGCAACAATATTAAGAAAGCACTCCAAAAAACTAGCAGTGCCAACATACAGAAAAAGCACTGCTGAAGACTTTTGTAGTGCTATAAATAGTCATGTACAATGCTTTTAATATTCAGATTTTTAAGTTTAATTTTATTTATTTATTTTTACATTTTTAAACATGCAATATGTATCTTAAATTGTAGATCTTGAGAATGTGATTAATTTGATATATATTTCATTCAAAATGAATAAAAATTGAAAAAGTTATGATTTGTTGAAAATTTGAGTTTTATTTCAAGATTTTGAATTCGCAATTTATAGACGAAATTTGCGATACTTTTTTGTATACAATTGTAGTGTTTTTTTTTTCCGAATTTATTGTGCTTTCAAAAGAACAATTTAGTACTCTTTGTAAACGTTGATATATGTCTAAAATACCCTTTTTAATTAATTAATGCATTTTTTAAAATTATTACCATGCTGACATGTCATAATCTCAACCATCAAAATTATCCAATCTAATAGTCAAGATGAATTTGTAGGTTCACATATAATGACATCAACCCCTATATATATATATATATATATAGGGATGAAAATTAAGATTTAAAAAATAAAAAAATAATGTTTCCACATAAGCCCACCAACCCATCGATGAAGACGCTAAATAGATGGTCTATTTCTTTAGCTTCAGGTGGGTCATGAACTGTCACTAACAAAGGAAATTATAAATATAATTTACTAATGACAAAATAGTGTGATCATATAATTGCTATCATTGTATAAATTGAGATCCTTTTGCAGATGTTTATAAGTTCCGTAACCGTATGGACAAGAACCATACAAAAGCTGTCGCGACTCAAAACTTGATTTAAATTTTGTTGCTATTAATAACATTATGACTATACAAAAAATTTCATAAACTCATAATCGTATTAATTATGACTATATTGTTGTTAATAAATAGTATACATGTATCGGAATTGTAAATCAGAGTCACTTCAATCATGTAGTATTTACCTGGTACATAAATCAATAATCAGCCATTATATATATTGTTGTAAAATAATAAACGTTATCATTTAATACATATTAGTATCTAATGACAGTTTGATATTTCCACCACTTTTCACATATTCACAACTAAGTTGCAGTATATACCATATACCATTATGGTAAAATCTTAACCATCCAATTAATTTGTTTCATAAACACATTTGAATTGGGTGACCCATTTCACTGCGGAAAATATGATTCAATTAAATAGCCGCTCTTATTATAAACATGTACGGATTTCATGACTTGATGCAATGTTGAAAGCGACGTATTTCCCAAAAATCCACTATAGTCTAAAAGGGGCGTTCGGAAATTAAAAATAAATTAAAGTTCTGACAAATCATAAGATTCGAAAGATCCAGCTGAGAACAAAAGGCAATAATATTTTATTTGTAGGAAAAATCTAGTTCATGAACTAATCTATAGAATTCAATACCAGACAAAACCATCTTAATCATACGGCATCATAATTGAATGAGATTACGGAAAAGAGAATAGTTTGAGAGGCAAAAGAGTCATGTTTCCATACTAATTTCCAGTAATCTCTCGATACTTAATTATAATTGCAATCGAATTAAGTACGAATTGAAGATTTGAAACAATGTAAAGAGCTAGTTGACAATATTTTAAATTGCATGATCAAATTCAATTTCAATCTTCAATAACATTTATAATTATCTCTGTTCTAAAAATCGGCCAAGGCGCCACCAATCCGCCTACGATTTTTAAAAGTCGGCCAAAGAAATTATCGGGCGCCCCAGGCTCTGCCTAGGCGCCCTCAGCGCCCAAGTCGGCGCCAGGCAGTCCAAAAATTTTTTTTTTTAATCCAAGACGACGTCGTTTTGGTTTTAAATTTTTTTAAAGTCAATTCAATTG
>BMAC01000052.1:618600-632039 GCA_014905375.1 Phtheirospermum japonicum
TTTTGGCGTATTTTTGATTTTGTAATATAATGTTATGGTATTTTTATTTAAACTAATGAACTTATGAATTTATGCTTGTTTTGAACTTTGAATCGAATAATAGCCTTTAAACTTGTAAATTGTAACTTGTGATTATTACTTTTAATTTTAAATTGTCCATATACTTTATTGTGTAGGTAGGTAGTTATATTGAACTAATTAAATGGTTGGATGTAAAATTGTAAATTATGGGTATTTATTCTCAAATTATAGGCCCCTCCCAGGCCCCGCTTAGACCCCGCCTAGGCGTTAGGCGCTTGCCCTAACGCCTAGCAGCCACCTAGCGATTTTTAGAACACTGATAATTATAGTTTGAATTTCGTCTTTATATAAGACAGATACAATACGTATATAAATATTATTTATAAGGGAAAATTTCATTTTTGGTAAAAGTACGCGATGTTGACGTTTATTAAGTTGGTCAATTTATCAAAAAAGAAAGTACGTGTGATTCAATATTTTCTTATTAATTTTAATTATTAAATTGACAAAAGAAATTGGGAAAGTTTTCATTTTTGTACAATACGGTGGTGACATTCCAAAAAAGGTACGTTAAATTGGTCATCATCAAATCATATCTGCTAAATTAACCAATTCATTAAAAAAAGTCGAAAAAAGTTTTGATTGGATTTTTTTCCTGACGTGGCATGATTACATATTATTTTATTAATTTTCTGTTTTTGGGATTATAAATTATACCAATTTAGAAAAAAAAAATCGATCAAAGTTTTTTTGGACTTTTTTTTGATGAATTGGTTTAACTTAGTAGATATGATTTGATGATGTCCAATTTAATGTATATTTTCTGATATGTGGGCCAACGTGTACCAAAAATGAAAATTTTTTCATTTTTTCTCAATTTAATATTTAAAATTAAAGAAAAATGATAAGAAAGTATTAAATCACGCCCACGTCAGCAAAAATAACCCGACCAGACTTTTTTTTTTTTTTTTTTACCTTTTTGAATGAATTGGCCAACTTCTTTTATGGAGTGTGGCCAACGTACTTTACCAAAAATAAAATTTTCCCTTTTTAAGAATATATATTTAAACTAACATAAAACTTACGGACAGATTGCATTTGTGGATCAAAGGATTAGGTTTTGAGGGACCATTTGGGGAATAGTGTTTCAAACTAATGATGGATTTGGCTATTTATTCCCTCACGATAATAAGTCAATAATAGATCAAATTAGGTGGACACGCGGGATCATGAATTCCAACATGATGTTTATATTTTATCGCAATGAATGTATGATTGTCACCATTTTGAAATTATAGATGAAACACAGGTTTGTAAAAAAGAAAAATATATATCCACCATTTTGAAATATAAGACACCCTCTAGAAATAGCACAAGATCTTCTATTTCATTTTATATATTTATATATAATATCTTACACTTAAACATATAATGAAAAAAATTGTTTTTTTTATCCATTATATTGTCCACTATCAAAACACATACACGAAATTGACAAATCATTAAAAAAAAAGTACAAAATTATCCCGATCGGGTTTTTTTGCTGACGTGACGTGATTCAATAATTTCTTTTCATTTTTGTTTTATTTTTAAACATTAATTGAACAAAAAAAAAAAACTGAGAAAGAATCAATTTTGGTCCATTATATTGGTCACATTCCAAAAAAGGTAACTGACATTGACCATCATCTAACCACATCTGCTAAGTTGGCAATTCATAAAAAATTGTTTAAAAAAGGTTTGGTCGATATTTTTGTTGACGTGGCGTGGTTCTATATTTTCATTTTTTCAATAATTATAAACATTACAAATATGTTTTGCCCTCCCTTTTCTTTTCCGTTTTTCTTTTATTTTTCCTTTAATTTAATCAATAAAATCTTAATCAATAAAAATGATTAAAAATCTAATATGAATATAAAAATATAAAATAAATATTAAGAAATTATAAAATAATTATATAAATTTATACTAGGAAATAATTATTAATAAGAAGAATTAGCTAATACAATTTAGATATATATATATAAAATCATAAAATATATTTTAAGAAATTATAAAACATACATATAATTTTATATGATTAGATTTATTTTTATAAATATCTATATTTTAAACTTTTATAATTCAATTTATATTTTTATATAGGTTTTTTCTAATTTTATTATTTTTTTATTAATTAAAATCTTACTAATAATAAAAAATTATAAATATTTTTATTTATTTTATAATTTTGTAAGATCTACTTTTTATTTATTACTGATTGTTTTAATTTTTATTTAATAAAATATTAATTTGATTCAAGAAAAAAGAATGAAGGGTAAATATGACTTTGTCGTCAATTTAATGTTTAGAATTAATAAAAATGATAAGAAAATGTAAACTAAAGCCACGTAAGAAAAATGCCCTGACCAAGCTTTTTTGGATCATATTCGATGAATTGGCCAACTTAGCAGATATGGTTTGATAATGGTCAATGTCACGTACTCTTTTTGGAATGTGGCCAATATAATGGACCAAAATTGATTTCTTTCTCGGTCTTTTTTGTTTAATTAATGTATAAACATAAAGAAAAATGATTAGAAATTATTGAATCACGCCACGTCAGCAAAAAGTCCGACCGGAATAAATTTGTACCTTTTTCGATAATTTTATCAATTTCATGTATGTGTTTTGATAGTGGACAATATCTTGATCCTAAATTGGAAAGTGTACAACATAATAGACAAAAAAATAATAATTTTCCCACATATAATGTATGTAAACGTCCTGTGTATTGTATGATGATGATGGTTTTTTTTAAGTGACATTAAAATAGTGTATCAGTAATTCAATATCAAATCAAATTTAAGACCGTGATGCCAAACGCATTATATTAGGACCTTAAAGAAAAAAAGAATTTAAAATATATTGTATCATGAGATTACATTTGAATCGTTATTAAGAATTTGAAAAAACTTAACTAACTACTCAAATCCATTAACTAAAATGAAACTACACATTTTACTCTCACATTAATACTAAATTCCAATCTAACTGAGAATAGAATAGAAATTCTTCCCGAATAAAAAGGCAAGAAGGGATAAATAGAGAAATATATATAGAAGAAAGAAAAGTAATGAATACTACTAGTAATTAATTATAATTTGAGAGACAAATCCAATGTTTGATTAGAAGTATTGTTGAAACGAGAAGTATTGTTATCCCATGATCTGATGAATCCTTCACGAATCCCATCGAACCGAGCCGCAATAGCCTGATTTCTTGGCCACCCTCCAGATGAAAAATGAGTGGGCTTATGAATCATCGAGTGAGCTTGAATCCCAAGCGACCTGTGATTGGAAGATCCATGCAGACTGGAGAAAAGCTGCTCCGCCCCCCGCCGCGCTATCGTCCGCTCGCGTTTGTGGGCGTTTTGGTGGCCGCCCAAAGCCTGCGAGCTGTAGAATTTTCTGTTGCAGTAATTACATGAGAAAACGCGATTTTCGACTAAATAACTATTTTTTCCTTGGGAAATGATTGGAGCCAGGGTCGAGAGGGTTAGATCCAATACGAGATCATCATGATTCCTGATTTTCTCGTTTTCAGAATGAATATTAATATTGTTGCATGGCTCTAAACTTGGTGTTAGTGTTATCTCCATGTGCAATTGTGTGTGTGGTTTTCCACTTTTGAAAGTGAGGAAGTATATTATATATGGGGTTTTGGTATTTCAGAAAGTTGTTAAAAACGTTGATTGATTGGAAAGATAAATGCTCTGGTGCTATGTATGGAAAGAGAATTAACAGTTACAAAGATTAGTTAATGAAACCAAAGGTGTGGTGTTGCTGAATACTTAATGAAAGTCCGAGTTTGAGAACCGGTTTGTTTTGTACGAGTCCCACCTATTTTTTAAATTTCATATATTTTACACATCACATAATTGTTGACGCGGATGATATTGTCAACATAATGTCACATTCTGGTGCTTCTTTTCTGATTCTACTCGTTTTCAATTTTTAGGTTATGTATTTAAATTACAATTTTCTCCCCATTTTTTTTTTAAAGAAATTGAAGAACTCATATTTGAAATATTTTGTATTCAATTTTTCTTATATTTCATTCAATTATATCTTGATAATTATATCAGGAAATGTCGCCACTATTTATAGTTAATGTAACCCTAAAATATGTGGCTAAGATTGCTACAGTACACTATTTCAAATCGTGTGGTCACTATTACTACAGTACATCATAACAGTTGGATGTTATATATTAGGGCTGACATCATCAGCGGACGTCAAGTAGATTGTCCTCATCTGAGACCCATTGCTAGTAGTACGTTTGACTTCTGGGCAACCTCTCGTACGACCTGAGAGGTCGCTAACCTTGCGACTTGGCACTGCACTCATCTTCAAGTCGTCAAGCATTAGGTCGCCAACCTTGCGACCTGGTACTACACTCATCTTCAGGTCACCAAGCATTATATGTGATACGGACCAAAATGTCCATGCGTAATATTATTTGATAAATGAATATATTTATGGTAAGCGACCTCATTTCCCAGAGAGGGTGTTCCTCTGGGAGGTGAGCGAGATGAGTGGTTTCAGTGGAAGAGTGAGTGAGTTGTGATTTATGGAGTAGCGACCTGAAGTATAAGAATGAGTTCTTATATAGGGTCGCGACCTCTTATATCGTTTGAGCTGTGTACTTGAGCTCGGTTATGAGTTTTTGTGAATATCAAGCCTGCGGGCTTAGTGTGAGTAGTTTATGAGGTTTCGGTGGATTGTATGGAAAGAATAATGGGTCCAGGCCTGTTCTATTAATTTAATGAGAGGTTTATTGTTTATGAGAACTTAGCATATGGGAAGAATCCTAATTATAAGTCAGTTGTGGTATTTATGGAATTATGGGACCGAGGGCACTAATGCCCTTGAAAATACCTTCGGTGATTTTCGAGGGGAATCTATTTTTTTCCGGTAATTTTTCGTGGTGAAATAGTTCCTCTCGGGTTTATTTCGAGTGAGATTATTTCCCCTCGTTTTTTTGAATTGAAAAGAATCGGAAAATATTGAAAAAAATAGAAAATATATATGTACCGATCAATTATCAATTCTCGCGGTTCTATGACAACGAAATGCACCTCGTGGCAACTTAAAAAAATCATAATGCTTCTTCACTTTGTTTCCAACCAAACAAGTTGATCAATCGATGGTATCTTCGTTGTTGGTCGAATTACAAGACACATGTAAATATGCACATGCTCAGTGATATTTTTCTAGCGAGATCGTGTCAAAACCACCGCACGTGCCTGGATGATAGGATATGGTTTATTTTTATGCTTTTTTATTTTTTTAATTTATTTTTTTTTTAATTTATTATTTAAAATTAAAAAAATAAAAAAAATAGAAAAGGCATATTTACCGATCAATACCCGAGTCTCGTGGTTCCATAACAATGAAACACACCTCATGGCACCTTTACAAAATCACAACGCTTTGTTGCTTTGCATTTCCAACCTAACAAGTTGATCGATCGATCGTATCTTGGTTTGTTAGCTGAATTGCACGACACTTGTAAATACGCACATGTTCGATGATATTTTTCTAGTAAGCCCGGGTCAAAATCACACCATGTGCCTAAAGTCATAGGATATGGTTTATTTTTATGCCTTTACAATTGTTTTGTATTTTTTTCAAATTTTTAATTTAAAAAAAATGAGGGGATGTAATTCCCCTTGGCATTTCCGAGGGGAATCTATTTCCCTTTGGTAATTTTTCGTAGGGAAATAGTTCCCCTCGGGTTTTTTAAATTAAAAAAAAAATAAAAAAGACGTATTTACCGATCAATTATCATTTCTCTTGGTTCTATGACAATGATAGGCACCTCGTGGCACCATAACAAAATCACGACGCTTCTTCACTTTGTGTTTCTAACTTTACAAGTTGATCAATCGTTTGTATCTTGGTTGTTGGTCGAATTACATGATACATGTAAATACGCACATGTTAAATGATATTTTTCTAAAGAGACCGGGTCAAAATAACCCCACGTGCCTAAAATGAAATGATATGGTTTTTTTCTTTACACTTTTTCTTACATTTTTTATTTAAAATTAAAAAATCAAATAAATTGAAAAGACGTATTTATCGACCAATACCTGATTCTCGTGATACTATAAAACCTAAACACACCTCGTGACACCTTCAAAAAATCAAGACGCTTCATTATTTTGCGTTTCCAACCTAACAAGTTGATCGAACGATCGTATCTTGGTTAGTTGGTCGAATTACACGACACGTGTAAATACGCACATGTTCGATGATATTTTTCTAGCAAGACCGGGTCAAAACCACCCCACGCGTCTAAATTGATAGGATATGGTTTATTCTTACGTCTTTTCTATTTTTTTTTTGTAGTTTTCGATTTTTTAATATAAAAAACCGAGGGATTTCATTCCCCTCCGAGGGGAATCTATTTCCCTTTGGTAATTTACAGGAGGGAAATAGTTCCCCTCGATCTTTTTCGGAGGGGAATTAGTTCCCTAGATTTTCTTATATTAAAAATAATCGAAAAAAATAGAAAAGACGTATTTATCGACCAATTATTAATTCTCGTGGTTCTATGACAACAAAAAGCACCTCGTGGCACCGTCACAAAATCACTGCACTTCTTCGCTTTGCGTTTCCAACTTGGTTGTTGATCGAATTACAAGACACGTGTAAATACGCACATGCCCAGTGATAGTTTTCTAGCAAGGCCAGGTCAAAACCACTTCACGTGCCTAAAATGATAGAATATGATTTATTTTTACGCTTCTTCTATTTTTCTATTATTTTATTTAAAATAGAAAAATATAAAAATATAAAAAGGCATATTTACCGATCAATACCTGATTCTCATGTTTCTATAACAACGAAACACACCTCGTGGAACCTTCACAAAGTCACAACATTTCGTTGCTTAGCGTTTCCAACCTTACAAGTTGATCGATCGATCGTATCTTGGTATGTTGGTCGAATTACACGACACGTGTAAATACGCACATGTTTGATGATATTTTTCTAGCAAGACCGGGTCAAAACCACCCCATGTGCCTAAAATGATAGGATATGGTTTATTTTTATGCCTTTTCAATTTTTTTGTATTTTTTTAATTTGTCATAATTTAAAAAAACCTAGGGGATGTAATTCCCCTCGGCATTTCAGAGGGGATGTAATTCCCTCAGCATTTCCGAGGGGATTCTATTTCCCTTTGATAATTCTCAGAGGGGAAATAGTTCCTCTCAATTTTTTTCAGAGGTAAATTAGTTTGCATCGGGGTTTTTAAATTAAAAAAAATTGAAAATAAATTGAAAAAAAATAGAAAATGCCTATTCACCGATCAATTATCAATTCTTGTTGTTCTATGACAACAAAACACACCTCATGGCACCTTCAAAAAATCATGATGCTTCTTATCTTTGTATTTCCAACTTAAAAAGTTGATCGATTGATCGTATCTTGGTTGTTGGTCGAATTACAAGACACGTTTAAATACACACACGCTCGGTGATATTTCTCTATTTTTTATTTAAAACTTAAAAAAAAAAATAGAAAAGGCATATTTACCGATCAATACCCTATTTTCGTAGTTATATAACAACGAAACACACCTCACGGAACCTTCACAAAATCACGACGCTTCGTTGCTTTGCATTTCCAACTTAACTAGTTGATCGATCGATCATATCTTGGTTCCTTGGTTGAATTACACGACACGGGTACATACACACATGTTTGTAGATATTTTTCTAAAGAGACCAGGTTAAAACCACCCCACGTTCCTAAAATGATAGGATATGGTTTATTTTTACACCTTTTCTATTTTCTTATATTGTTTTTGATTTTTTTAATTTAAAAAAATCAAGGGGATGTAGTTCAACCTCGGCATTTTGAGTGAATCTATTTCCCTTCGGTAATTTTCTGAGGGGAAATAGTTCCCCTTGATTTTTTTTCAGAGAGGAATTAGTTCCCCTCAATTTTTTTAAATTAAAAAAATATAAAAAATAGAAAATGCGTATTTAACGATCAATTATCAATTCTCGTGGTTCTAAGACAACAAAACACACCTCATGGCACCTTCAGAAATTCACGATACTTCTTCGCTTTCCATTTCCAATTTAACAAGTTGATCGATAGATTGTATCTTGGTTGTTGGTCGAATTACTTGACACGTGTAAATACGCACATGCCCGGTGATATTGTTTTAGCGAGATTGGATCAAAACCACCCCCACGTGTCTAAAATGATAGGATATATTTTTTTAACTCTATTTCAATTTTGTTTTTGGATTTTTTATTTAAAATTAAAAAAATAGAAAAATAGAAAAGTCATATTTACCGACCAATACTCGATTCTCGTGGTTCTATAACAATTTCATCAATTGATTATATTTTGATTTGTTGGTCATATTACACGACACGTGTAAATACACACATGTTCGATGATATTTTTCTAGCGAGACCGGGTCAAAACCACCCCCACGTGCCTAGAATAATAGGATATAGTTTATTTTACTCCTTCTCTATTTTATTTTATTTTTGTATTTTTTTGGATATTTTTTTAATTTGAAAAATAAATAAGATGTAATTACCCTCGCCATTTCCGAGGGGAATCTATATCCCTTCAGTAATTTTCCGAGATGAAACAGTTTCCCTCATTTTTTTTTCCGAGGGGAATTAGTTCCACTCAGTTTTTTAAATTAAAGAAAATATAAAAAATTGAAAAAATAGAAAATATGTATTTACCGATTAATTATAATCCTCGTGGTTGTATGACGTCGAAACGCACCTCATGGGACCTTCATAAAACCACGACGCTTCTTCGCTTTGCGTTTCTAACTTAACAAGTTGATCGATCGATCGTATCTTGGTTATTGGTCGAATTACAAAACTCGTGTAAATACGCACATGCTTGGTGATATTTTTTTAGAGAGGCCGGGTCAAAACCACCTTACGTGACTGATAGGATATGAGATATTTTTACGCTTTTTCTATTTTCTTGATTTTTTTTTTAAATTTAAAAAAATCAAGAAAAATAAAAAATACGTATTTACCTATCAATACCTGATTCTCATGGTTCTATAACAATGAAACACACCTCGTGGAACCTTCACAAAATCACGACGATTCATTGCTTTGCATTTACAACCTAACAAGTTTATTGATCGATCATATCTTGGCTTGTTGGTTGAATTACATGACACGTATAAATATGCACTTGTTCGATGATATTTTTATAGCGAGACCGGGTCAAAACTACCACACATGCCTAAAATGACAGGATATGGTTTATTTATATGCCTTTTCTATTTTATTATATTTTCTTTAATTCAAAAAAACCGAGGGGAGTCTATTTCCCTTCGGTAATTTTCCAAGGTGAAATAGTTCCCCTCGTTTTTTTTTCCGAGGGGATGAATTCTACTCGATTTTTTAAATTAAAAAAATAATAAAAAGAGAAAAGACGTATTTACCGATCAATTACCAATTCTCGTGTTTCTATGACAACGAAATACACATGATATGATTACAGATTACTATACACTACTTGACAAAATATAATTTCATTTAAACATCATTATCAACACATGTCATCCCACCCTACCCTCTCATCACCGACGATTTTTAATTCATCAACTAACCCCTTTTTTTATTGTACATTCTTGAATAATATCAAAATACTATTTTGATGTGACATTCATCGAGTTAATGGATAAAAATTAACTATACAACTCTACATTAGCAGAGTAACAAAAGTAGGGAGATGGAGGGAGAAAAGAAAAAGAAGATGAAAAATGGGCTTTTGGGTTCGATGAAAATTGAAAAGGCTTTTCGGGGAAAGGAATAAAACTGGGCTGCAGATCCATCTGGTCTGATGAATATAGAAAGAATGTCTCATAAGGGTACATTATAATAGAGGGGAGATGATCAGTTCTCCCGCCCATATTTTATTACCTTTTGACAATTGTGAAAATAGCACTAGAGTTATTTATTTGTTAAGCATAGTATTTTTCGTGTTCATTCTTTCAACCTTTTTCTCCATTTTTCAATCGCCATCTCTCTCAATCTGCAAAATGAAAAATCTGAAAAAAAAAATCCTAAAAAGAAGGTTACCACACAATTAATTCATTTATTTATAAAGTAAATATGTAAAATTTGATAACTTGCACGTAAACACATTTAATCAAGAGCGCGTGTCTATAATAATAGGATATGCTTTTTTTTTTTAATGATAATATTTATATTTCTTCTTAATTTTTTATTTTTTAAATTTCAGAAAAATCGAGGGGAAAAATTACCTTCAATAATTCCAGTAGAGAATAATTTCCCTTCGATAATTTTTGAGGGGAATTTCTTCCTTTCGATAATTTGCGAGGGGTTTGCCCTTTCGGTATTTATTAAGGTTAAATTTTTTCGGTAAGGATACCCTCGAAGAGCCTATATCTTCGCTAATTATGAAAGCAAACATTGGCGCTGTGTTTATGAAAAATTTCAAAGGGAGTAATACCGAAAGTATAAACCCTCGGTAATTTCATCGGTAAATATTATTTTCGATAATGCTCTCGAAAATTACGAAATCATTATTTTTCTAGGTGTTCTTCTCGGTAAAATATTATTTATTTTAATGATTTTCACAAAATTTTCCTAAATCGCCTATCAAATATTTAGGCCTTTTGATACAATTTTTTACTAATACACCTGTTTACCCAGAGATAAATTCAATCACACTTCCTAAATAACATTTCCTAAAGTCAGTAACCAATACTCTATATAATGTAGCTTATAATATTGTCTTAAAAAAAATTCATAAGCTTCCATATTATAAATGCATCAAGCGATTCTATTCATTAGCCATGACTCGTGGTTCACGAGGATTATAGCTCGAGTGGGTACGGTGTACATACCCATTCAATGAAAGGACATTGATAAGTTTTTATTTTTTTCCTTAAACTTTAGATATTATTAGTATTAAAAAATGAAAACACGCATATTTAGGGCATCTTTGCTCCAAAGTTTTCTGAAAGTTTAGAAGAGGTTTGGAATTGGAGGAGAAGGATAAATGAGTTGGGAAAAAAAAGGAATTTGGGTTTAAGAACGAGATTAAGCAGATGGAGGGAGGAAGAAGGGGAGAAAAAAGGAAAAAAAAAATAGAGGGAGGGGGAATGTGGGGCGGTCTACCGCCCCTGAACAATAGGAAGGGCGCGTGTCCAGCACGCGCCGGATTGGAGGTGAGGCCGTGGGGCCTACTTTAATAGAAATTATCTTTTCCTTTTTTTTTCTTTCTTTTTTCCGTTGAGATGAAGCAGCTTGCTTTTCCTTTTTTATTTTGTTTTGATTTGTTTGCATGTTATATATATATATATATAATTAAAAAAAATCTAAAAAAAATAAAATTTTATAATTAATCAAAAGGATTTATTATTTTTTATTTAATCAAATTGCATGTGTTTTTTTATTTTTATCAAATTAAATTTATCCGGGACGATTATTTTGAGGCTTATTTTCAAATAATTATAAATTATTATTATAATAAAATCATAGATTTAATCATAAATTTAAGATTAAGTAAGATCAATAGATTAAGTAGATTTAACAGATAAAATATAAATAGTATTGGAATACGAAAAATAAGAATTAAAATTGTTGGGGAACATGTGAAACCCATAAAAAGTAGGTTTAAGAGTATGAAAGATAAATAGGGATGGTAATGGGGGCGGGCCCCCGCCCTCGTCCCCGTTTGAAAAAATCATCCTCATCCCCGCTCCGCCCCCGCTTCAAACTAAGCGGGTATTCCCGTCCCGCCCCCGCGGGTATATTAGTTGCCCCCGTCCCCGCCCGCAATACCCAATCACCCGCCCCCGTCTGTATACCCGGTTCGTACCCGCTTGTACCCGCCTACATTTTATTACTTAAAAAATATAAAAGAATTTACGGAACTTAATTTTTAGGCCTACTTAAATATAGAAAAAGAAAATTATAAGAAAATTCAAATGGCATGACAAACATTTAGTCTATTATATATAAAAATGGTCCAATATATATATATATATATATATATATATATATATATATATATATATATATATATATGCGGTTTGAAACGGGTCTCAAATGGGGACGGGTACCCGCGGGTACCCGGTGGGCGAAACATTATCCCCATCGCCATACCCGCCCCTGCAAAAACCCCAAATTCCATACCCGCTCTCATTCCCATACACACTTAAAGCGGACAGTCCCCATCCCCGTTGGGAAGGGGTGGACGGGTCCCCATTTTAATCGGGTTTATTGTCATTCCTATGGATAAATGAGATAAAAGGGGTTGGGGAGGAAAATAAAAGGGGAAAATAATTTTGGTGATGTGGAAGGGAATTTGTGATGTGGCACATTAGGAATTGAAAAAGTGGAGAGGGATTTAATAGGGGAGTAAAAATGTCCTTATCAATCTGAAACCAACATACGAACACCATCTTAAGATTACACATGCAATCATGTCCAATCTACTGATTTCGCCCCTCATTGGACCTAACACAACCACCCGTGTACAAGCTACTACACCGCACTGTACAACAAAACTTGCCGAACTTTCCAGATTTTGAACCTTAACGGAACCAGCACAACAAAAAGACAAAATAAACTAACATAAAGAAACAAAACAAACGAAAACATGCAAAAATAACAAAAAAGTAAATCTTAACTAGGCTAAAAATGGCCTTCCTCCTCCACCATCTGGCTCCAATGCCGCCGCCACTGTCTTGAAACCCGCACCTAAACCTCAGACCCCATAACCTCCAAGCGAGAAACCCAAACACTTGCACTCATCCTCCCGCCAGACAACCACCTCACGCAGCAATTCTAGCAAAAGCTTGATCGCGAACCGAAGCATCAACCATCAAGGTCTTGTAGGAGGAAGGAAAATGAGAAGTCTCAAACCGAAGCTAATCCAAATCTGAAACGGAGGACTCCGTGGGATGACAAGATCTAACACCCAATGAATATGGACCCCACCTATGGTCATAGGAATGGAGTGGGGTGGGGCTGGGGAGCAAGAAGGGCTGGAGAGGAGAGGGTTGTGAGACCAAGTTTTTTAGTTTTTTTTTTGTTTGTTTAGAGAGAAAGGGAGCCAGATAGATTGAAAGGCTAAAAGTTTATTAACGGATATTGATAAGACTCAAGAGTTCAAGCAAGTACTTTTTGGGTGTAATAATTATTAGTATAAAAATAAATACAAATTGCAATTTTTTAACATTTTTAAAAAAAATTTATAAAATTGGGTTGGATACTTTTCACATCCGCGTCTTCCCCATTAAGATTAAATTAAAAAAAAGAAAACCGGGACTCTTTTCACATCCGCATTCTCAAACTATTTTAAATAAAAAAAGTTGTGGTCGGTTTGAAAAAAAAA
>BMAC01000052.1:640302-672719 GCA_014905375.1 Phtheirospermum japonicum
TATATAGTTGAAGGGGGGAAATCATCAAAATAGGAAAAAAATCCCAAAATTCTCTGCGAGGCAGTCGATTGGTAGTGTTTCAGTCGATTGACTGCCTGTCGATCAGTTGAAGGGCAGTCGATCGACTGCCTTGCTGTTCAAATGGCCCAAACTCTGTTGAGCAGTTGATTCTAGTTGTTCTCCGTCGATCGACTGGAATGGATGTCGATCAATTGCATGACTGTCGATCGGCTGCAAGACTGTCAATCGACTTCATGGGCGTAGATCAACTGCATTGCTATTTCCGGCTCGATTTTCTCATTTTCTGCACCAAAATATCAGTCGGTTGTCGTCTAAAACTCACACTGTGTTCCCTTGCATATCTTCGCTTATCCGTTGCATAGTGAGTCGATTGGAATGCCATAAGCATGCGCGGGTCCCACTTTGGTCATTCTACGGCCAAAAACATAAAATAAGTGAAAACATATGAAAAATGTAATAAAAACCGCGCAAACGTTTAAAAAACCTAAAACTAAAAAAATACGCCTTATCGACTCCTAACACCAAAAAAATGCAAGCGAAACACATGCGATCACGACAAAAAAAGGCAACAAAAATACGTAAAAAAATGTGCAAATCAACCACCCAACACTTAGAATGATTGCTTGTTCTCAAGTAGATTTAATCTAGAATTATAAAACTACCCCCAGATGATCCTAAACTAATGCACAATTAACCTAATTCGGGACGTTGCGTGCTACAATGCTTGTTAGCTTGATCAAAAATGATGATAAAGATGCATTGACATAGAAAGTTTAGATCGACTCCCGTAACCAAAAAGTACTAGGTAACCCTCCAAGTCGGTCCCCCGTCCTTGCCCCGACTATGGTTTATCCATGCTCAAACCGTTAATCGGCTCCCTACTAGCCCCAATTATCTACATCTCTCTTTAACAATCAAAAACCTAAAAAGAAGTAAAAACAAGAAGTGTGCATGAGTTGCACATTTATTACTTAATAATTTCAAGGATTTATAATGTACCCTTTTTTTCTTTTTCATCATTTTTTTATTTATTTTTCTTTTATTTTTTTTCTTTTTCTTTTCTATTTTTTTTAGGGTTCAACGACTCCGATCACTCGTTGCTACTAGCAACTTACAATTTTTTCGATCGAGCACATGGAACAATTGATGACTCCAAAATTACAAGAAAAATTACAAAACAAAAATCCTATAGAGAGTGTTCGATGATGAGGCTAGTTGAGGCACTAGATCGAAATTGAGCTCAAGGACAGCACGAAGCTAAATCCGAACAAAGTTTCCAATAAATTAAGTTATCTTAGTCCACTATATCCGATCGACAATCTAAACTCCCTAAGAAAATCATCGAAACCGCGTCACTTTGCCAAGGTTCCAAGCAAATATAACACACTTACTACTCAAATTATCACAAGAAAGCATACACAACTTAAAAGACTAAGACGAACCCTGACCACCCCACACTTAAAACCTAGCAATGTCCTCATTGCAAATTAAGCTAGAAAGCGGTAAAAAGTGTAAATGGAAAACAAAACGCCTTTATTCTCGAGCTTGTGATGACGTGGTCGTGTATAAGTCCTCTATGGGAGTTGAGGCAAGCTATCTACAAGACATGAACAAACGGGGGTTGCAAAAAAATCTATGTACAAAAAGTGATTTTTTTTTTGGGATTTTCGAAATTTCTATTTTGTTTGGATTTTTTTAATTATTTTTATTTTATTTTATTTTATTTATAATGCAAAGAGTGTTAGAAAGTCATGGGTTACCCCCCATGTAGCGCATTTGTTTAAAGTCGTTCGCTCAACTATCCATCCTCGATTAGGACTCAGTCAGGGGGCACATCTCCCAAGTTATCCTCCACTCTTTCTCTCTCAAATATCCCCATCACCCCCTCCGATAGAAACGATAGCCACTTATCGTCCTAGATGAACTCATCCACAAATTTCTCAAAAGCCTTCTCAACCACTTCTTCTATGGGGTCAACCATCGCACAATCGGCTTGAAAAGAGGAGGGGAAAATGAAACTTAAGTCGTGGGTCGAAAAATCCACTGTTTCCCCAAAAAATGAGAACGTAAACTTCCCATTCTTCACGTCTATCATGGTATTCGTGGTTGGCATGAGTGGTCGTCCAAGCAAGATCATGTTCTCACGGTTTTCATTGCTCACTTCTCCAACATCTAAGACCAAGAAATCCACAAGGACTACGAGGCCTCCTACTTGCACCAACATATCCTTGACTACCCCCTTCGAGTACTAGTTTGCTTGGTCGTCCAATTTCAAGCACACCCTCGTTTCATTGAGATTGCCCAACTCCAATTGTTTTAAGATGGAGTAGGGCATAAAATTAATCCCCGCGCCGAGTTCTAGAATCCCTTGTGTTTCCTTGCCATTCTCGGGAGTGATCTTTATACAAAAACTTCCCGGATCGCCCTCCTTAGGTGGAAGAGGGTCTCTATAAATGATGATCGCCGTGTTTGATATGCACACAATCTCATTGTCATCGAACCGTCACTTCTTGGTTGTCAAGTCTTTGAAGAACATGGTTTACGCGGGCACATTTTTGATAATATCGAGCAAGGGAAGATTAACGTCGACCTTGGACAACATCTTGTACGATTCAAGAAATTAGGCGTCTCGCTTCTTTGGTCAGATATGGCTCGAATATGGGATCGGAGGTCGGTACAGCGTCGCAGATTTGTGGAGTCTCTCGGTAGCCTCGATATCCTTTCCCTTACCACTTTAAGAGGATGTGAGTGGGCTAGGAGTAACAACGGTATCGTCTAAAACTTGGAGTGAAGTCAAGGGGTCATCGATGGGGTGGGCCACCTTGTTATTTATCACCTTTCCGCTTCAAAGGACCGTCACGACTTGAGCTTTAACCGGTTGACTTGGTAAGTTTCCCTTGTCGTGCGCCCGCTTAAGCTCATTAACATCCATCTCTATCTCCCCCACTTGTGTCTCTAAGCTCGCAAGACATTTGTTTAATCGTTTGATGGAGCCCGAAAGTTCGGTCAAGATGCACTCCATGCTCGGTTCGCGTGATGCTTAATGATCTTGAGGATTCGGAAAAGGTGGTCATGCATTAAAAGGGACTTGGTACCTCTATTGTTGCATTTTTTGCGGCATTGAAGGCCAGGGTGGGTTCTGAGCATTTGTATCCCTCCACCCGGGTTTGTAAGTTGGGGAATATGGGTCATTGTGCTGTTGGATCCCACTTCGTTGGGCTTGGTTCGGTTGCGAGGCTTGGTAGCCTTGGATCGCGAACACTTTCTCATCGAACTCGCTCGGTTGCCCATAAACCTTCGAGCATGCACTAGCTCCATGACTCGAGATGCAGCACGTGGTGCACGTCTCCATCAAAACCGAATAGGGCTTGGTGAGGGAAGTCACTTGACTTTTGTGGTCGGTGATTTTACGGGCCCACTCGGGCTCTTCCTTCATTGATACTTCTTTTACTTGATCCTTTCGCTCCAATATGCTCATTTGGTGATCGTCCACGACCATATTAACCAAGATGTCATATAACACCCTCGTCGAGCGACCAAAGAGTTTTCCTCTGATGACATTGTTCACCATGCGTTTAGATGAAAATTTTAAGCCATTGTGGAAAAAATCGTTCAAGAAATCGTCGGTGAACCGATGGTGAGGGCACTTGGTAAAGTACCCCTTGAAACGCCCCCATGCCTCATAGAAAGTCTCATTTCTTGATCGATGAAACAAGGCAATATTCGCTCGGAAGTTGGCCGTCTTATCTTGGGAGTAGTGATCTTCGATAAACCTCTTGTTAACCATGTCCCAATTGGTGAGGGAGTCGATCGGTAACGTCATGAGCCAATCGACCGCCTTATCTTTCATCGTGTATGAAAAGCATCGCATCTTTACTAGGTCGATATGTATCCCTTGGCGCAGAAATCTTAACACGGTGGAGGAGAAGATTCGAAGGAAGTGGAGAGCATCCTCGTGCGGTAGGCCATGGAAAGACGGTAGCTGGATAAGATCGATCGGCCTCAAATCGTACTCAAGGGCCTTGGCTTTTAGTCGGATGCACGAGGAAAAATTACCCATGTAAGGCCTCGAAACCTCCTTGATGCTATTCATAAGGCCTCCATCGGGAGTGGAAAAAGGTTGGCCACCCAGATCTTGCACGGCATACAGATTCTCATTGACGGCGGGCACTCGTGGAAGGTCTTGAGGAATTGGATTTCAGAATCGGGGCACAGGCCCAGTCGGATGTGGGAATCGAGTCTCTTGGATGTGAGGAGCGGTGAATTGCGGCCCTTGGTAATGTGGTCTCGGCGCTTGAAATTGAGGTTTGTATGGCGGGCCATTAATGATCGGGCCTTGGTATTG
Organism: Phtheirospermum japonicum; assembly: GCA_014905375.1. Lineage (NCBI taxonomy): Eukaryota > Viridiplantae > Streptophyta > Magnoliopsida > Lamiales > Orobanchaceae > Phtheirospermum > Phtheirospermum japonicum. The sequence continues at coordinate 644,669 of BMAC01000052.1, forward strand.
CGGGTCGTAGAATTGGTTTCCTTGTGACGACGGATTCGAGTGCGGCAAGACTTGGAGTTGTGGCTTAGGTGTCGGCACACGAGCATGAGACAGAGAATATGGGCCGTGAAATGGGCCGTTCGAGCTTTGGGGATCTTGTTTTGTAAAACCATTTCCCCCTTGGTCGAGCGGCATTCCATAAGCGGTTTGAGAAGCTTTTGATAGTGGGACGTGAGGTGATGATGTGGGCCCGGATGATGCTTGTGGCGGTGGAAACCCTTGAGTATCGTGTGTGTGGGCGGGCGGCGTTGGATTCTCGAACGAGTTAGTCATCATTCGGTCTTCTAGCACCGTAGGTAGAGGTCGAAAAGGCAGGGCGTCGAACGTGTTTTGATTTCTCGTGGCTCGTGTATCTCATCTCAACCTCTTGGGATTGGATAAAATGGGGTGAACTCTCATCCGAGCGATCTCCTACCTTTCATACACAACACTCAACAAAGGATTATGGATATCGAATGTAAAACAATAGTCTAATCTAACTACTAACTAAGATAATAAGAAGAGTAATTAAGAACACCATTAGCCTTAATCTATGCCTGGGAACGGCGCCAAAAACTGATCGATGATTTCTTAACACTCTTGTTTTAGAAATCATCTTGGCAATAATAAAGATTCAATTGTAGAGTGGTAAGTTGAATCCCGAGTCGTTTCATTCGAGGATAAATATTATCGACAATCGATGTTTTTAGTTAATCTTTTATTAACCTCGATTAAACGAATCTACTCTAAGAAAGTTGACCGCTCGTCGTCAAGCGTCAAATTAAGTATTTTATTTTTCCTCAGCTTCTCTCTACCAACTAGTAGTAGCGACAAGTAAGGGTCGATCCCACGAGGAGTGTGGTTTAGATTGTGATAGTTCGTATTTATTAAACTAAAAATATGGGGTTTGAAGATTTTGAATTAATCTAGTAAAATTAACTATCAAAACAAATAAGCAAGTAGTTAAGCAAGAAAATAATTAACGGAAAATTAAATAATAGTAAGGCTATAGTTCTAGATCGGTTTCCACCCTCGTTCCACTCATCTAACCAACCACAATATCATAATCCATTCTTCATATACGACTAAAAACCCTAAGTAACAATAAGCTCTGCTACTCGAATTTGCCCTTACTATTTACTCAATTAAAATAAGCTCTTCAATTGATTCGTATTATTGGATAACCTAGAATAAGCTCTCTAGATTCAACCCAACAACAACATTAATAATTAGGTAAATAGGTTAATCTAAGCAATAAACACATAAGCTCGGTTTATTCAACTTATGTTGTGTTGTCCCTAACGATGCATAATCATTAGTTAGTCCCAATGATATAGAGATTACGACAATTACACGGGAAGCAATTCTATTTCTAGAAATAGATAACCAATCCCTAATCTAGGTGATCAAGCCAAATTAAGAACCAATCAATCATGAATTAAAACAGAACAACACAAACAATCGCATATGAAGAACGAAAGAGAATATTGCATTAATTAATTAGAATATAATTTCACGAGGGTTTCAACATTCTTAGAACTAGATAATAAGTTTACTCACTCATGGAGTTAATAAAATAAAAGAAAAGATTCAGATAAACAAATATAATCCTTGAGATAATAGGAGAAACGATATGTAGAACTTGAATCTTGTGTCTTGATCTTCAATCTTCAAGTTCTCTTGTGTATGGATGAATTGGGATGAATTGGGACCTCTATGGAACTCCTTGGAACCCTAGGATATGTTGTGTATGTCTTTTAGACGGAATTAGGTTGGGTTTATATAGGAATCCTATTTCTTTCCGTGCAAGTTTTCTTCCTAAAATAACTCAGCAGCGTCGGCGTAGACAGGCATCGACCGACGCGTGCCAGCCCTCAGCATCGACGCGCTTCTCCCGCCCGTGTTGACCTGCATGTGTGTCAACCGACGCAACTCCAATCGTCACAATAGAGAGTTCCCATCGACAGGGCGTCGACTGACAGACCTTGAATCGACCCTACTGCAGCTTCTCGTCGACTGATGGTTGACCGACGCGCGCACAATCGACGCAACTGAAACGAAATGCCGCATAACGTGTCGACCGACGCAATCCATCATCGGCATCGAGGCAAGCTGTCGATGCAACTTCCTGACTCATCATTTTTTCTTTCGCCGATTCATTGTTCCTCGTCTCTCAACTTTCCAGTGAAACATCCTTCACTTTATATAGCACCAAATACTGCAAAATAGAGAAGAAATATACAATTGGTGCTCGACTACTCATAATAATAAATATACGAGAAATAAACATATATGACAACTTAAAGTTCATAAAAACATAAGAATTCTTTTTTAATAAAGTGCGAAAATATTATTACCGTTCATACAAATGCAGATCACGACGTCTATCCCTTAACTAAAGGCATCTGTTCGGGCCTCATTAAAACCTCTCGAGGTAAACCCACCCTTGTGGGAGAAACCCTCGTAGAGGAAAGAGTACCCTCCCCACGCCAGTAGAGTAAGGAACAGAACACAGCGATATAAAATGCTAAAAGCCACAAGCTGGCCAAATGTAAAAACATAAGAATTCATCCCTAAAATATCGTATAATTTCTCGTCTATCAAAAGCAATAAGTCATTTGGTTTGGGTTTGAGTTTTTAATACTAAATCTTGAATTGAAATGAAAATTTTGAAAACACTAATTAAGGAAAAGATTAAGAATATTAAAAGCTTGCTTGATAGTCACTAATTTTAATGAAAGTAATTAAACCCTAATTAAAAGCCTTTAATATATTAAGAACCACTTAAATTAAGAAAGCTTGCAAGTCTTGAAAGAGGAAAAGGAGGGAAATTCGAAGCTTTAAAATCTAAAGGAGTCAAATTGCATTAAATGGGAAGAAGTAAATTTTACCAAAGAGGAAAGGCCAATTTGTCTTTCAATTACCAAAGGGGTGTTTAGCCAAATGGGGGAAAAAGCTTCAAAGGTGCTCCAATGGATATTTTTCAAGAAGAAGTTAAAAAGCTAAAAGATTAAGTTGAGAGCTTGGAATGCAATGAAAAACAACATGAACTCAAAATCTAATAAACAACACGAGAAGTATTACAACACAAGAACAATACACAATATAAAGGAAAAGATTACTACCAATTCACTCAAAACAAAGCTTCAAGGTTTGTTACAATATGCAAAAGATAGAGTACAACTTCACCACAATAAACTCCACAATTGAAAGAGATGTCACATTCTCCAACAATTTGCTAAGAACAACTACTTAAATTACTCTAAGATTATGAGCTATTGTTTAAAATAAGCAATGGGATAGTAAAGGGGGCTTGGAGGAGATTGAACAAGTTCAAAATCAACCAATTAGAAGATAAGGTTGGTGGAGAAAAGTTTGAGATATATATATTTATATATAGTCGCAGCCCTAAAATCATCAAAATAGGCCACAAATCCCAAAACTCCGTGCGAGCCAGTCGATCGACAGCATTTCAGTCGATTAACTGCCTTTTGATCGGGAGATTTCAGTCGATCGACTGCCGGTCGATCTTTTGGAGGGCAATCGATCGACTGCCTTGATGTTCAAATGGCCCAGACTCTGTTGAGCGGTCGATTCTGGTTTTTCTCCATCGATCAACTAAAATGGTTGTCGATCGACTGCATGACTGACGATCGACTACAAGACTGTTGATTGACTGCATGGCCATAGATTGACTACATTGCTGTTTCCGGCTTTTTTTTTTCATTTTCCGCTCCAAAATGTCCCCCGATCGTCGTCTCATACTCGTATTGTGTTCTCTTGCATATGTTCGCTTGTTCGTTGCATAGCGAGTCAATTGGAATGCCATAAGTGTGCGCAGGTCCCGCTTTCGTCATTCTATGATCAAAAACATAAAAGAAGTGAAAACATACAAAAAAAATGTAATAAAAACAACACAAACGCTACGAAACCTAAAACTAACAAAATACGCCTAATTGACTCCTAACACCCATAAAATGCAAGCGAAACACGTGCGATCACGACACAAAAAGGTCACAATAACACATACAAAAACGTTGAAATCAAGCACCCCACACAGAATGATTGCTTGTCCTCAAGCAAGTTTAATCTAGAATTATAAAAATGCCCCCGGATGATCCTAAACTAATGCATAATCAACCTAATTCGAGACGTCACATGCTACAATGCTTGTTAGCTTGATCAAAAACGACGATAAAGATGCGTTGGCATAAAAAGTTTAGATTGACTCCCAGAACCTAAAAGTACTAGGTAACCCTTCAAGTCGGTCCCCTCGTCCTTGCAACGGCTAAGGTCTATCCAAGCTCGAACCGCTAAACGGCTCCCTACTAGCCCCAATCATCTACCTCTCTCTTTAATAGTCAAAAACCTAAAAAGAAGGATAAATAAGAAGTGTGCACGAGTTGCACATTTATTACTTAATAATTTTAAGGATTTATAACGTATCCTTGTTTTTTTTTCATCATTTTTTATTTCCTTTTCTTTTCTTTTCTTTTCTTTTCTTTTTCTTTTCTCTAGGGTTCAGCGACTCTAATCACTCGTTGCTACTAGCAACTTACAATATTATCGATCGAGCACATGTAGCATTTGACGACTCCCAAATTAGAAGAAATATTACAAAACAAAAATCCTATAGAGAGTGTTCGATGATGAGGCTTGTTGAGGCACTAGTTCAAAATTGAGCTCAAGGATAGCACGAAGCTAAATCCGAACAAAGTTTCCAATAAGTTAAGCTACCTAAGCCCACTACATCCAATCGACAATCTAAACTCCCTAAGCAAATCATCAAAACCACGTCACTACGCCAAGGTTCCAAGCAAATATAACAAACTTACTACTCAAATTATCACAAGCAAGCATACACAAATTAAACGCCTAAGACGAACCCTAACCATCCCACACTTAAAACCTAGCAATGTCCTCATTGAAATTAAGCTAAAAAGTGGTAAAAAGTGTAAATGGAAAAGAAAACGCCCCAATTCCCGATCTAGTGATGACGCGGTTGTGCATAAGTCCTCTCCGGGAGTTGAGGCAAGCTATCTACGAGACATGAACAAACGGGTGGTTGCAAAAACAAGCTATGTACAAAAAGTGAAATTCTTTTTGGAGTTTTTGAAATTTTTATTTTGTTTGGACTTCTTTTATTATTTTTATTTTATTTTATTTTTTATTTTCTTTACAAATCAAAGAGGGTTAGAAAGTCATGGGTTGCCTTCCATGTAGCGCATTTGTTTAAATTCGTTCGCTCGACTATCCATCCTTGATTAGGACTCAGTCGAGGGGCACATCTCCAAATTTCTCCTCCATGCTTGCTCTCTCGAATATCCCCATCACCCCCTTCGATAGAAACGCTAGCCACTTGTCATCCTCGATGACCTCATCAATCACTTTCTCATAAGCCTCCTCAACCACTTCTTCTCTGGGGTCAACCATTGCACAATTGGCTTGAAAAGAAGAGGGGGCACTAGTGCAGAAAGTGCATTATAGAATAGAACATCCTGGTGCATCCAGAAGAATATTTAAAATACTGTTCTGGATTAGACATTTTAGAATGGTATTTGAAATTACCGTTCTGGATAGATGATTTTCCAGAATGTTATTCATATACCGTTCTAGAAAGTATACATTCCAGAACGGGTTTTGAATAACCGTTCTGGATTATGAGTCAATCCGGAATGGTATTCAAATAACGTTCTAGAAAGTGTACATTCCAGAACGGTATTGTAAAACCGTTCTGGAAAGTGTACATTCCAGAACGTTATTTGAATAACGTTATAGAATTTACGTTAATCCAGAACGGTTTTTATAATAACGTTCTCAAAAGTCTTATCCAATTTAGTACCGCGTAAATGAAATTTTTTTGCCGCCTATATTTCTACTTTCTAGAACGGTATTTTTAAAACCGTTCTTGAAAGTCCATCGATATAGAACGGTAATTAAAATACCATTCTTGAAAGTCTTTTCCAATTAAAATATTAAATTAATAAAAATAAAATAATTGTAAAAAAGTATCAATGTTATTATTATATGAAATGCCATTCATTGCAGACAAAGAAAGAACAAAAAAGAAAGTTGTCGTCGCTTCAGTCCAGATCCGCCGAGTTTCACAGCCGACCGCCGCCGCCGCTCTCTAGAGTACTGATATAATAACTTCATATTCGTTGTGACATGTTCAATTTTTCTCAAGAGTAAATCGAGGCTGCTGGGGTTCTCTCTAGAGTTCAATCGGTTTTGGGGCAAAAGACGGTGGTGTTTCAGTGGCCGCGTGAATGGGGATGGTCGCATCTAGGTAAGGCTTTTTATTTTTATTTATGTGCTTTCTTTAATTCAAGTTTATTGGTTATGCTATTCAAGTTTATATGTGCTTTCATTGATTTACCTTTTCATTGATTTACTCTGCTGACTACGAGTAATCTCTTTACCTTGTTTTTTTTCTTCTTTCAAGACGCTCTCGTTGATCCAGCCTATTCAGGTTTATTTATTTACTCGTCGCATCTAATTCCTTTGCATATATCTTCTTCTTTCCCGAGTTAATTCATTTTCATTTTTTTATATATGGGTTCTATTTTTTCAAGCGTGGATTTTTTTTTTGGATTATTAAATATCATATCTTGTTATCCTGTTTGAGTAGACCCAGATATTGGGTTTTTCTCGTAAGGCCGGATTTTGAGATAGGGTTTTTTTTGTGTTTCTTCTTTCTTCCACCCCCTTCAAATTCTCGGTGTGAGTCATAGTATGTTCGAGTGTTTTTGATTAATGAAGCTAGGGTTTTGATTGCTATTCTTGATTCCTACCTTTTATACTGCCTACACTTGAAGCTGTTTAAAGGTTCGTTGTGCTATTTTGATTGTATATTTATATTTAACTATGATGCTGGCGTTTTTGACAGCATTCTTATTGACAGGAAATAGGGGTGCTTCAAATCTGTATCTTTTTGCCCTACGGAGATGAAAACATATTTTTTTTAAATAAAACTTGATTCTATAAATTCGTCTATTTCACTCCTTAAGTAAAAGAAGGTAAATAAATTTCTCCTGATCAGTTGAGTCTGGTAATGTATGTGTAGATTCTGTTTTTAGTGACCTAGGGACAAATATACATATTGTCAACCTCAATGTTTTATTTCAAGTTTGCCTTTTGTCTTTATGTTTATTTTTATTACTGAATACCTTTGCCAATTGGTGAAAGGAAAGCTCTCTTTTTGTTCCCACCCCCACCACCACCCCAACCAATGAATCTAACCATCATTAATTTCAGGCCTCAACAATCTTGATTAAGATAGGAAGTAATGGTGTTGATGCAGCTGGATATTTTGAAACCACTGTCGAGATTAAGATCAAGATGTTGTATTCTCAAACTTTCACATTGCGAGTGGATAAATGCTTAATATATTTCTCTTTCTAACCTTATAATACTCAAAATGGTTACAATGTATCTAATCTGAGCTCCTTTTAGTTTTCTATGTCCATTTTTCGAGTCGCTACCATTTAAAGGTTAGTTAGTGACACCTCTGAGAAGGGAAAAACGAGTTACTTGTCAACTTCACTCCCTTAAGTTGATGGGTTATAGATATTCACAAAAACCATCTTTTAGGTCGTGGGTCAGATTTTCACTTAATAAAAGACTTTTTATCTACTATAAATTTTATAATAGTTTTCATTTCTTTGATTATATTGTTATCAGTGTAATGGTTATAAATGGCAGTGAATTTATATTATTACCATGTACTGATAGGAAGAGGTGTCTTCGAGGTCAGGGGTTGCCTCAAGTTCTTTTTTTTTCCTTTCCTTTTATGTTTATTCTTTATTCCGTCGATGATGGGATTTTAGTATTATTATTATATGAAATGATGTGTGCTGAAATGATGGTGGCAGGTCAGTTGGATTATTTATATTGAAGACCAAGAGTGGGTAAACATTGTTCCACTTTCTTTTTAGCTTAATGATAGTCAATATTAGTTGTTTTTGTTTCAGCCCAAAAATGGCCAACGGTTGAGAACGCGTAAAACCTTGAACACTTGCCTGATCTGCACCACAAACACAAGTTAGAAAGGACCACCGGTGATTTTCCGGTGGAAACCTCTCCAATGCTTAAGTCAGTAAGCGTTTGAGTTGTTTTTCAGAAAGAAAGCAACAATGCTCAAGAAGAATGACATACCTCTCTCAGCCTTGGGGCTGAGATATTTATAGTTTTTCCTAGTGGGGACCCCAGCCTGGATCCCAGGAGCACATGCCACGAATCACGGGCCGTTACGCAACCAATTCTGACAAGTGGTCCCACTTGTCTCTTTATTAAGAGTCCGAAAAACAAGTCTTCCCCATTTCTTTTCTCTGTATCACCTTAGTGTCAGTACCAGGCTGGGCTCTGATCAAGCACTTTCCGATAGAGCGCTTCTATCAGCTCAGGAGAAAACGAGAGCTGTACCCATCTTTCCCGGTGTCCTATTTTCCCAACAGGTCTGGCCAGACCCCCGCTCAGGTCAAGCCGATCTTGTTTTATTCGTACTACTCCAGGTCTTCCAAATCAGGTCTACCCCAAATTAGGTCTGACCAGTCTATTGCCCCATCAAATCCTCCCCCCTACGGGTATTGGGGTAGAACTGTTGTACCCCAGGGGTGTTCATCATAAATGAGGACCCACACGTCTATTACTCGTGCTTTACACGGATCTCAAGAAATCCTCTTGAAGCCTAATTATAGGCGCTGATGGTGCCGGTTCACTTCCCAAAGCCATTACTTTATTTTCGCGCCTTTTCCAGTACTGCCACGTTAGCTCTACCCTAGAGCGGTTGGCGTTCCAGCTCGCCGCCTAGGGTACTGTTCATCTGCCAACATTAAATGTGAGGATTTTCAAATCCCGCTTTTATCGATTCTCGTTTTTCGAATTTTATCTTATTTCCTTCTATTCCCGCTGAACTCTCACTTTGAATTTTCCAGTTCTCTAAATCCCTCAAGCCTCCTTTCTCTTTCTCTCGGAATTTCTGGTGATCCTCTCCGATTCAAATTTCTAAGTTTGACTTTTTCGACAATCTTTTACAAGCCAGGTACCTCTCTTAGCCCCTGATCTCATTTTAATTTCCTTAGAATGGCGTCGTCTTCTAGCGCTCCTCCTCATAATGCTTCCTCGCCGTTGGCTACTCCAACAGCGGAGATACTACCTTCCCCTCTTCTAACTGACTCATCCATGGTGGACTCTGATTCTCTATCTATCTCTTCTTCGGCATCCGCGGCGGTGGCTGCCCTTTCCTCCTCCTCCGGCGGCCTGGAATATCCTTTGGCCGCCGCCGATCACCCCAAAATTACCTCCATCCTGAGTAAAAGGACGGTGGAGGAAATCCGCCATACACACAGAATCTCCGATCCTTTTGACGTTTATTGTCCTCCGGTAGGTGTATTGGCCTGTCAATCGCCAGCTGGATGGTTGACCTTTTATCAAGACCAGTTTCAGGCAGGCCTACGCCTTCCCGTGCATCCGTTAATGCTGGAAATAGCCAAAATATACCAAATACCCGTTTTTCAATTTACCCCTAACTCCTTTCGCATCATGGTCTGTTATAGTCTGGCCATGCGTCACGCTGGTTTGGACCCTTCCGCTCATACCTTCTTCCAGCTTTTCCAAGCGAAAAGCTCTTTTCCGGGTTGTTTTTACTTGACGGCCCGACCCGGAGTTCACTTTTTATTTAAACTTCCTACTTCCAACAAGGATTGGAGGAAGAAATTCTTCTTTGTTTATTGTAGCGAGGACTGGGGTTTTAATCCTAAGCTCATTGAAGGATTACCTTCATATCCTCCCCTGTCCTCAACCAACAGGTCTCCCCGTATAAAGAAAACTATTTCTACTTTAAATGAGAATCCTCTCCATGTGACTGACCTTCTCCTTCCCTCTGTCTTGGATTTTTTTAACAATGAGTCAGAAACAGCCCCTTTAACCAAAGATATCGGTATAGTTTTTCTCCTTTCAGGTTTGTTTCGCTTGTTTATTTTACCCTTAACCTTCTTTTTTGATGCTTCTAGACAAGATGATGCGCGAAATGATAGAGGCATCCAGGAGGAAAGCCAGTGAGCCCTCCAGGGCTGTCGAGCAGGGGGTGGGACCTTCTAATCCTGCTCAGGACTCCCTCCCAGAAGTCAACTCTAGTCCTGCTCAACTGCCCCCGCGACCTGCTCTTGCCAGACCTTCTTCCCCTAACTCAGAGGAAGATACACTTCCTCTTTCCAAGAGGTCGCGCACAGCCTCCGGTGGACGTGCTCTAGTCCCCTCAGCTCATAATACTCCTCCTGCCGGTACTCGTAGCGGTCCACCCCCGATTAATTCAATCGCCATTTGCTCGGGGGAGACTGCCGTACAATACCTGCTCCGGCAAATGCTACCAGCAGACCAACCAGACTTGGAAAGAATGACGGATCACCAGCTGCTGGAGTCCTGGTGTCAGGATGAAGCCCGGGTAAATTTTTGTTCCTCGTACCCATGTCATAGAATTTGCTCCGGTGCTAATTTTTCATTAAATTTTACTGATTAGGCTATCTCCAAGAAGGCCCTTCTAGCCACCCGCATGTCCAGATCGTTGATCCAATTTGATGTGGTTAAGGAGAACAAGGAGCTCGTCCTGAAAATGGAGCGCATCAGGACTCTTGCTAAGGAGAGAGGAGTGCAGCTAAAAAGGCAATTGGAAGAGCTGGGAGAGCTGAGGGAGAAGCTCAGGAAAGAAAAGGCCGAAACTGAAGAGATGCGCAAGGCGCAGGCTAAGATGATCGAGACTCCTCATGCTGAGGCAAGGGACGAAGCCCTGGCTGAAGCTTGCAGTTTGGCGGATGAGTCCTTGATCAAAGCCAAGGCAGAGTGGAGGATGGAATTTCTAGGCTACGAAGAGGGCCTAAGGTTAATTCACTTGGCTAGAGAGGAGGCTAAGAGAGCTTTCCTAGGGTCCAAAGAGCTCTACTCCTTGCTCCTTCCCGAGGCCATGAACTATTATTATTTTGCCCTTGACGAGCAGGCCAAGTGGAGCGCAACCAATGTAGCTGACCCCAGCGCTATCTTTAATAGGGACCTTGCACTGAAAAATCCTCCTGAGCCTGCCTCTTTTGTTTATGCCCGAGAGCAGGACTGCTTGCACCTTGCTAAAGCTACGGAGTTCGCAGAGCACGTTTTCTCTCTTCCACTCTCCTCCGCCTGCTGCATCTCATCCAAACCAGGATCTCACCTTAGCTATCCTTGAATCTTCTCCATCCCCAACCTTCGCTGGTCTGGGTGAGCTGCCAGGTGGAACATCCCCCGGTGCCCTGGTTGAAGTTGTTGTGGAACAGCTAGCCACAGAGCTAGATGCAGAGCCTTAGCTTTCTATGCCTTTGTTGTATTTTTAGACAGACCTGATGTATTGCCTGTGTGGCTGGTCTGTCACTTTTCTGATGCGTACTTTATATTCAGACTTTTTTACTCAATGTCAATTAATATTGTCTTTTTTTTTGTCCTGTTGCGACTCTTGATCTTTTAGGGTTTCCTGATTTTCTGGGAACCCTAGTACTTTTTGATTCCTTCTACACGTGCCTTCATTCTTTTAAATACGTTCACGTCTTCACTATTTTTGCCAATCAATCTGAAAAATGTCGTCCTCTCCTCTGATCGAAGAACTCAATGTGGTGAAGAGAGAAAACATCTCCCTAGTCGTGGAGAAATTCAAGCTTTCTGACCAACTGGTCGCGCTCAAGGAGAAAGTTGGTTATCTCTATCGACTGATGGAAAGGAAACGCCAGAAGAAACGTTTCTACAAAAGAGAGTGGGCTGAACTCGGCAAGTTAACAGCCAACTTCAAGAGGAGAAGGCGGACCTGGCCGAATCGGTAGGTCGTTTGACCGCCGCAGCCGGCAAAGTTCCGATGCTTGCCGATCGCTCTGACAAATATCGCCGCCGCCTGCACGAAACAGAGCGTGAACTCTGGCGGGTTCGTCGAGCTCTGGCTTCAGATCGGAGATCTCTTCATAGCTAAACATTTTAGCTTTATTTCTCAATGTTTTTCTTGCAATCTCATGTAATCAAAGTTGCCAACCTTTTTTTTTTTGAAAAGGTGTAGGCAGCCGGTGTTTTTTATTGCAATAATATATGAATTTCTCGAGTTCTTTTCTCAATACTTGCTCTTAGTCCAGTCTAGCACATGCATACGTTCTTGCTGACCGATAGGTTAGGCCTGTATGCGTATCCAATTTATGGCTCTTGACATCCAGATCAGGTGATCAAGCCTGTTGACCTGAACCCATACTCAGGTTGGATAAAGTCCAGGACAACCGTCCTTGGCCAGTCTTGGCTTATATTGACAATGAGGCCGGGAGAATTTCAAGACATCCGTCCTTAGCCAATCCTGGCTTAACCGACAATCAGGTCGGGAGAATTTTCAGGACATCCGTCCTTAGCCAGTCCTGGCTTAGCCGACAATCAGGTCGGGAGAAATTCCAGGACATTCGTCCTTAGCCCATCCTGGCTTAACCGACAATCAGGTCGGGATAATTTTCAGGACATCCGTCCTTAGCCAGACCTAGCTTAGCCGACAATCAGGTCGGGAGAAATTCCAGGACATCCGTCCTTAGCCCATCCTAGCTTAACCGACAATCAGGTCGGGAGAAATTTCAGGACATCCGTCCTTAGCCAGTCCTGGCTTAGCCGACAATCAGGTCGGGAGAATTTTCAGGACATCCGTCCTTAGCCCATCCTGGCTTAACCGACAATCAGGTCGGGAGAATTTTCAGGACATCCATCCTTAGCTAGTCCTGGCTTAGCCGACAATCAGGTCGGGAGAAATTCCAGGACATCCGTCCTTATCCCATCCTGGCTTAACCGACAATCAGGTCGGGAGAAATTTCAGGACATCCGTCCTTAGCCAATCCTGGCTTAACCGACAATCAGGTCGGGAGAAATTTCAGGACATCCGTCATTAGCCAATATTGGCTTTCCTGAGTCCTTTTGCGCGCCAAACTCAATGTAGTTTCCCGCCTTTTCTAAACCCTCTGCGCGCCAACTTATTGTAATTTTCTTCTCTTTCCTTACTATATATAATGGCGTCTATTCTCCATTTATATTCCCTGCATAATGGCGTCGTCATCGTCTTCCAACAATATTTCCACCGAGGAGCATATCCGACTGCTTCATTAGAGGAATCGTCTCAGGGAAGAAGTTTCCCAGTTGCAGGATCAGTTACAGGAACATGTGGAGAAGTTGGCCGAGAAGAAACTGCAATACCGCCGTGAACGACATCGCCTTCAGCAACTCATTCTCGACCTGAAAAGGGAGAATTCTGAACTGTACGTTGACTGGGACATTGCCGTGGATGTATCTGACCGATTTCGTGTCCGTCTTTTGGAACATGAGGAAGAGATTCAACGACTCCGTCAACTTCTCGCTTTTGTACCTCCATCTCAAGGCTTTACTTTTACTTTTTCTATGGTTGTGATTTGCGCCTCTGCGATTATTAATTTAGTTCTATGACATCTCCTTGTATTTTCTGCTTTCGTTGTAAGTGTCTTCTCCGTTTTTCAATCAAAAATTAAAGGCAAATCATCACTATCAATGAATTCTGGAATGATGATCTTATTGGCCATCTAGCTAGGAGAAATTATTGGAATTTGTGAACGTTAACTCCTGCAAATTTTCATTTAATAAATAAGCAAACGTTAAGGGTTACAATTACATATAAAATTTTCGTAGATTGGTAATGTTCCAAGCGCGTGGAATCTTGTTCCCATCCAGCTCTTCCAGCACATATACTCCTCCAGCCAGAACATTAGTGACTCTGAACGGGCCTTGCCACGTGGCATATAATTTTCCTTTTGATTGTCCCAAGTCAGCTCTTTTGAGGACCAGGTCTCCTACATAGAAGTGCCTTTCTCGAACTGTTTTATTGTAAGCCGCCCTGATCCTCCCTCTCACATGCTCCATTCGGATCGCCGCCTGTTCTCTCTTTTCCTCAACTAAATCCAGGGCATCTTGGATCAGTGCTTTGTTCTGGGTTTCGTTGTAACTCTGTATTCGATGAGTCTCCAGGCTGATTTCTGCGGGGACCACGGCGTCCATGCCGTATACAAGACTGAAAGGAGTTTAGCCCGTGCTTTCCTTAGGGTTCGTTCAATATGCCCAAAGTACTGCGCTTAGCTCTTCCACCCATTTCCCTCCAGATCTTTCTAATCGTGATTTAAGGCCTTGGACAAGAATGCGGTTGGTTACCTCTACCTGGCCATTTGCTTGCGGATGATACACCGATGTGAAATGCTGTTGAATTTTCATTTTATCGCACCAACCCTTGATTTTGGCTCCCGTGAACTGGGTACCATTATCCGATATCAGCACCCTCGGCACACCAAAGCGACAGACCACGATTTTCCATATAAACCCCATTACCGCTTCTTCATTTATTTTTGCCAGGGCTTCCGCCTCGACCCATTTACTTAAATAGTCAATGGCTACAATTAGAAATCTTTTCTGGGCAGGAGCCATCGGAAACGGGCCGACTAAGTCGATCCCCCATTTTGCAAAAGGGCAAGGAGAGCTCATTGTTAACAACTCTTCTGCTGGTTGATGGATCAGAGGAGCCATCTTCTGGCATTTCTCACACTTTCTGACAAAGATCTCCACCTCTTTCCTCAACGAGGGCAAAAAATAACCAGCTCTTAATACCTTACTAGCCCGAGCTCTGGCCCACATGCGATTCCCACAACAACCCTCGTGTATTTCCCTGAGCACCAGAGTCCCTTCCGTTTGTCCTAGGCACCTCAAAAGAGGTTGACCATACCCTCTCTTAAACAGCTCTCCTTTGATCAAGCAGAATCTAGCAGACCTGCCTCATATTTTCACCGCTTCCCTTTTCTCCTCTGGCAAGACCTTTTGTTCGAAGTACCTCTTTATGGGGGAGCGCCAATCCTCATGCTCGTTAATCGCACAGACCTGCTCAACTCCGAACTCCCTCTCTGCCTTCAATAGGGTGATCGTTCGCTCATAACAGTCTACAGCCGAGCTTGCCACCTTTGCTAAGAAATCAGCACGCCCGTTCTCCTCTCTAGGAATTTGGAGGACTGTTAATTCTTTTATCCCCCTGGCTAGCTCTCTAAACCTAGCTAAATACCTCTGCATATTTTCCTCTCTTGTTTCAAATTCTCCACTAATTTTCTTGCAAACAAGCTGTGAGTCTACCCTAGCGCTCAACCGCTCTGCGCCCAAATCTTTCGCCATCTGAATCCCTCTTAAAAGGGCCTCGTACTCGGTGGAATTATTTGAGAACATTGCATCCAATCGTACAGCGAACTCAGCAGACCTGGACACAAACCTGCTAGGACAATTCCCGCTCCGCAGCCCTGATTGCAGACAGAGCCGTCAGTGAAAATTATCCATTCCTGCAGCTCATCAGGGGGACCGGTCATTTCCTGCATAAAATCAGCTAAAGCTTGAGCCTTATTTACTGTCCTGGCCTCAAATGCGATATCAAACTCACTCAGATCTATAATCCACTTGACCAGCCTCCCTGATGCCTCCGGTTTGTCCATTATATTCTTCAACAGAAGATTAGTTCGAAACAATAATTGTGTAGGAAAGAAAGTATGGCCGCAACTTCCGAGCAGCTCCTACCAGGGCTAGCATCGCCCTTTCTACTTCCACGTACCTCACCTCAGCAGCGTTCAAGACCTTGCTCCAAAAGTATACGGGTCTTTGTATTTTGCCGTCCTCCCTGATTAGGACAGAGCTGACCGCTTGTTGCCCTACAGATAAATATAGTACCAAGGGCTCTCCTTGGACGGGCGTTGTGAGCAAGGTCATGCTAGCCAGGTACCTTTTCAGTAATTGGAAGGCCTCCTCTCATTCATCACTCCATTGAAACCTAGCTTTCTTTCTTAAGGCTTGAAAAAATGGCAAGCTCTTTTCCGCAGACCTGGACACAAACCTGCTCAAGGCGTTGATTCGTTCTGCCAAGCATTGCATCTCCTTCACATTCCTAGGCGCGCCCATTTCCATAATGGCCCTCACTTTCTCAGGGTTAGCCTCGATACCCTTTTCTGTGACCATATAGCCCAAAAATTTCCAGCTCTGACCCCAAAGGTTTCCTTTAGATCATGTACATGTGGTGCTGCCTTTATGCTTTTGACTAACATGTCATCCACATATACCTCCATATTCCGGCCGAGATGATTTTTGAACATTTTATCCACCAATCGCTGGTAGGTAGCGCCCGCATTTTTAAGGCCAAAAGGCATGACCACATAGCAATATGTCCCCTTCGGGGTTATAAAGCTGACGCGCTTCCAGTCCTCTTTAGCTAGCCTGATCTGGTGGTATCCCTGCGAGGCGTCCATCATGCTCAAGAGTTCACAACCAGAGGTGGAGTCCACGAGCTGGTCAATTCTTGGCAGTGGATAATGGTCTTTCGGACARGCRCGATTTAGGTCACGRAAATCGATGCACATCCGCCAGTCATCTGTCTTTAGGACCAGCACTGCATTAGAAAGCCATTCCGGGAATTGTATTTCCTGAATGTGCCTCACTTTCAAGAGCTTCTCTACTTCTGCTTCTATGATAGCCTCTTTCTACGGTCCGAAATTGCATTTTTTCTGTTTGACCGGCTTCATGTCTGGGCGAATATTGAGGCGATGTTCAGTGATTTCAGGGTCTATCCCCACCAAATCTTGGAGGGACCACGCGAAAACATCCGCACTCTCTCTTAGCAAAGCCACCAAGTCTGTTAAAACCTCTGGACTAAGCGTTGCGCCCACACGAAGAACTCTGCTCGTATCGCCTGGAACGACCTCTACCAACATCAACCCTTCCTCTCGTCTTGCCAGTTCTTGCTGCGGCTGTTCTATCCGAGCCCTTTTACTCACCCTCTCTTCATCATTTCACCGTACACACTCCACATACGTCTGGCGTGAAGCATACTGATCTCCCCTCACCTCGCCAGTTCCTTCCTCAGTAGTGAATTTCATTTTCATGTGAAGACCGAGATTACAGCTTGGAACTGACTCAAGGAGGGCCAGCCCAGCATGACGTTGTACGAAGATGGCGCGTCCACCACCAAGAAACGCACCATTCGGGTCACACGGTATGGCTCCTCTCCTAAAGTTACAAGGAGCCTAACCGCTCCTATTGTCTTTAGAGCACCTCCCGCGAACCCTACCAGGGACGTGGTCACCTCTTCAAGCTCAACATCCAATTTCAGCTTCTTGAAACAATCAAAGAATAAGATATCCACAGAACTCCCTGTATCCACAAAAATTCTTCGCACATTGTAGTTAGCGATAGTGGCTGTTATGACCAGGGCATCCATGTGTGGAGCAAATATTCCATCGCAATCTTCTGCGCCAAAGAAGATGTTCGGGGCAGATGCCAATTGCCTGACCTCTCGGGGTGCCCTGATCAGGTCCTTGGCAGCCCTGACGTAACTATGCTGAGCTCTTTTGGAGTGCTCATCCAGCTCTCCTCCTGTGATCATTTGGATTTCTCCGTGAATGACCTGGGCGTGATCGGATTTTTTCCCTTCTGCTCGCATTCTATCCTGATCTCCTCTACCTTGTCGAGATCGGTCATAATTTTTGTTGCCTGTTTTGGTTTCTTCTTTTCTCATCCGGACATAATCCTTCAAATGTCTGGCCTGAACCATTCTTTCCAATTCGTCCTTCAGGTGTGTACATTCATCCGTATTGTGCCCATACTTATTGTGGAAGCGACAGAAATGATCCGACCTTTGTTTTCTTTGTTTATGTGAGTAAGTCTTAGGCCAATTGAGCTTTGGGTGGCGCTCTATTACATGCAGTATTTCACCTTGAGGTGTGTCCAGGGGAGTATATTTATCAAATCGAGGTCTACCCATTGATAGCTCTGGCCTGGGCTTTTTTATCGCGACTCTATCGTCCCTGTCATACCTCTCTCTCTTCCATTCCCCGTCATCTTTGAGTTTCAAGGCTTCTTCTAAGTGGATGTATTTTTCAGCTCTCTCCAAGAGCTCTCCAAACTTCAATGCTGGCTTTACTACCAGCGACTGAAAGAATTCTCCCTTCTTCAAACCTTGTGCCAGAGCATTTACAAGCAACTCTTCCGACGCCGAGGGCACTTCCAGCTTTGTTGTTGTGAACCTATTGATGTAAGCACGTAGGCTCTCATTTTCTTTCTGTTTTAAACTAAAGAGCTCGAGCGGCATTTTTTGATACTTCCTACAGCTCGTAAACTGATGTAGGAAGGCCGAGCTGAATTCATCAAAGTTTCTGATAGATCTCGGCGGCAATTGGTTGAACCAGAGTTGTGCCAATTTGGTAAAGGTCATTGGAAAGACCCGGCACATAACTGAATCGGAAAATTTGTATAGCGCCGCTGCTATCTCAAAACGGTTGAGGTGGTCTACTGGATCCGTCGTCCCGTTGTATTCAAAACCCAAGGATCGATAGGACGCTGGGACGTCATCGCACATGACTTCCTCCGTAAATGGGGTGCCTCGGCGTTCCGGCGTTGTAACTGCACCCACCATCTTCTTCCTAAATTCACGCACCTCTTTCTGCAGGCTTTGCATCTGCTCAGCCAGACCGGGGTTAACCTGGCTAGCAGTGTCGCCGTCAGATGTGGCAAGATGCTCTTCTCTGTCTGGCTGGTGGACTCACTCCGTACGCCGAGCGTGCAGTGTCTTTTTTTCTGCCGCCGGGGTTGCCCGCGCCGGCAGTGTACTGGCCGGCGGCGTTGCCATTTCCGCAAATTTTTTCTCGACCACCGCCTCCACAGCTTTGCCGATCAACTCTGACAGCTGTGTTAGAAGCGATTCATTGAGAGACACCCACAGCCGCAGCAGGTCCCCCTGGAGGCGGTGGTGTGGAGCTCGGCGGGGCTGCCATGGCCGACCCCGTTGCATCTGGTATCGATGATGATCCTGGTGCTTGCTGTGCGTAAGCATGCACGGCAGAACTCGGAGTGCCACCCAACTCCCCTATCAAACTTTGCTTCAAATCGTCCGAAGTCATCCTCACGTCTTAGCTCGATCGACTGTTTCCCACAGACGGCGTTAATTGTTTCAGCCCAAAAATGGCCAATGGTTGAGAACGCGTAAAACCTTGAACACTTGCTTGATCTGCACCACAAACACAAGTTAGCAAGGACCACCGGTGCATTTACGGTGGAAACCTCTCTGATGCTTAAGTCAGTAAGCGTTTGAGGTGTTTTTCAGAAAGAAAGCAAGAATGCTCAAGAAGAATGACATACCTCTCTCAGCCTTGAGGCTGAGATATTTATAGTTTTTCCTAGTGGGGACCCCAGCCGGGATCCCAGGAGCACACGCCGCGAATCACAGGCCGTTACGCAACCAATTCTGACAAGTGGTCCCACTTGTCTCTTTATTAAGAGTCCGGAAAAAAGGTCTTCCCCATTTCTTTTCTCTGTATAACCTTAGTGTCAGTACCAGGTTGGGCTCTGATTAAGCACTTTCCGGTAGAGCGCTTCTATCAGCTCATGAGAAAAGGAGAGCTGTACCCATCTTTCCTGGTGTCCTATTTTCCCCACAGGTCTGGCCAGACCCCTGCTCAGGTCAAGCCGATCTTGTATTATTCGTACTACTCCAGGTCTTCCAAATCAGATCTACCCCAAATTAGGTCTGACCAGTCTATTGCCCCATCAGTTTTCAAGACAGTTTCCTTCTTGTGCTCTTTTGTATAGAGGTTCAAGGTCCCTTCCTGGTGAAAATTTTGCTAGCTTATATGTTAATTAATATTATTATTTGTTATCCGGTTTATAGGTGTCATGATTTTATTGTCACTAAAGGGGTCACTGAACAATTGGTTTGTGTAATATCTTGATCTTTGTTTGTGATTAGAGTAGATTTGTCCTTATTTTTATTAGTATTTTAGTACGTTTTTCTATTTGTTTTTGGTATAGGTTTGACGATTTAAGCATAATTCCGTATTTTTATAGTTCTGACTTATTTTACCGTATTTTAATCGTAATTGATGCAACTAGGTGATATTTTGTTGTTTTCAACTTACAGCTAAGTAACCGGAAGAGTTCAGCGCGTAATAGATGAAGTTCGAAGTTCAACAATAGGAGAACGAGCTTTCCGGTGAAACGAGTGGCAAAAGATAAAGAAACGGAGACAGACGCTCTATCGCGTCGACTGACGCGACCGTCGATGCTCCGTCAACGCGAGCCATGATCCGCGTCAGTCGACGCAGGGCCGATGCACTGCCGACGCTACGTTCTGAAGAGCGTCCATCGACGCATCGTTGACGCAACTTGCTGAAGCGTCGACAGAAGGAGCGTCAGTCGACGCACCGTCGACGCAACTTGCTGAAGCGTCGACTGAAGGAGCTTCCTCGACGCACTGTCGATGCAATTCTCTGAGGCGTCGATCCATGATCGCGTCAGTCGACGAACCCGCCCAGCCAACGCGCACGCCCTGGCACCACCGACGCCGAGCACCAGCACGCGTCAGCCGATGCACCGTCGACGCGACGGCCCAGAATTCGGATTTTAGGGTTTCTTGCGCGCCAAGACTTGCAATATCTATATAAACCCTCTATATTTCGAATTTTTGGGAGGAGAGACACCAGAGATACATAACACATGATCACCTAGGGTTCCATAGCTTCCAATAATAATAATTCCACATCTCATAACGAGATTTGAAGACGGAGATCAAGGATCGAAGAACAACGCGTCCAAAACATCGAATTCGAGTTCTGGATTCATTCTTCGCCCAAGATCAACGTTCAAACTCCGGAATAGCTGGAGCTTTCTACTGCTTTCATTAGTTCCAATAAGTTCTCTAAACTCTTAGTTAGTTACGTAGTTAATTTTCTAGTTAATTGCTTGATTTAWTTCTTAGTTGATGCTAGAACTAG
The DNA here is from genome assembly GCA_014905375.1 of Phtheirospermum japonicum. Lineage (NCBI taxonomy): Eukaryota > Viridiplantae > Streptophyta > Magnoliopsida > Lamiales > Orobanchaceae > Phtheirospermum > Phtheirospermum japonicum. The sequence goes on from BMAC01000052.1 coordinate 665,527, forward strand.
TTTAATTAGTTTAATCGTTTTATGATTGGATATTGGTTTAATCTAGTTTATTTATGCACCTTGATTTATGCTTAATTATTCGTTCTTGGATTCGTATGATGCGATTGCTTCATGGTAATTTTTTATATTCATGTTCTTAGCTTCGTTAATTAGAATTAATTCGTAGCGTTCTATAGATATTTATTGCTCGTAGTTGGTAATATAGTTTAGAGTGATTAGTCAAATTATCTTTAGTTTAATTTCTACTTTAGTTTATAATGATCAATTCAACATCTTTTAAAACCCCAAATGTACATGTATTTTATTTTAGTTCATAAATTGAGAAAAACATCCAAAAGCCCGAATAGTTGTTTCCTCGAGAGATACGACTCGAGTCAAACTCATCACCCTACAAGTACCTCGTACTCTTGCGAGCAAACTGACGTGCTTTTAAATTAATTTATTAAAAAGGGGTGCACAAAAGTTTGGATCAAAATTTTAGCGCCGTTGCCGGGGAAGCAACGAGTAGGAATTAAAGATGTTTTTCGTTTTATTTTCTTTTTGATTTATTAGTTTTTTTTTGTTTTTTTTTACTTGGTCTTTGCCATTTGGTACGTTGATGTATTGTTGAGTTTATGCAAGGGAGGCAATCACTTCAACGCGACCTTGTACCATTCATTGACAACATCCACCGTTCAAATCCATCGAGACCAAGACCCGTTTTTATTCCCGAGGACGATTCCTCAACAGCAACTGATTTCGCTTGTGATCAAGCTTCCGACGTTATAATAGAAGCAAATCCGATTCGAAATGGCGATTCACCACCGAGATCACCACCACGCCCCTTTATTGCGAGACAAGATGCGGGGAGAAACGAAGGAGTCGACCAGCAGCAAAACGTAATCGGTCACCAACCCAACATGGCGAATATGAGGCACAACGAAGAGATGAACAACAATGCTATTCGCCAACACAACATCGAGAACGTGGCAATTAGGAACGAAGATTTTCTGCAGCATAACGCGTATGCTAACAATCAAGGGCACGTGAATGATTGGTTGGAGAATCAAGATCATGGTTACGAGTAAAATAACTTCGGAAGGAGATACGAGCTCGAGCACCATTACGCGCATGACGACCACTATGAGAGAGCTAATGACCGAGTTAGGGAACAAAGGGGAGATCGAGGGCCTCGACAACGAGATTTGGCACGCCCGAAGGTTGTGCTTTATGGGTCTGCTATTGTACTTGGCCCGACTGCAAGGGAARTAKAKATTWMAYCGCATCAAATTAATTTACTTCCGACTTTTCACGGAAATGCCCACGAAGACCCTTTAGCATTTTTGAAAATGATTTGTTTCCCCTATAGCATGAAAGACAAGGAGAAGACATGGTTACTGTCCTTAGAACCAAGGTCATTAACTGATTGGGAGATGATAAGCGAGAAGTTCCTAAATCAATACTATTCGGCACAAACAACGGGGCAAATTCGGAGGCAGATTGCTAACTTCGAACAAGTGGAGGGAGAATTATTTCATGAAACATGGGATCATTACAAATCACTTTTACAAGCGAGCCCCCATCATAGCTATTCCCCCGAGATAATTAATCATTTTTTCTTTGATGGTTTGTCGCCCATGGGGAAAAGCCAAGTTAAAATAGCAGCAGGAGGAGATTTTGGTGATTTAACAGCCCGCGAGGCAAAACGAGTATTGGAGAAACTGAGTGAAAAATCTAGAGAAACCAACTCTCAACCTCGTAAATTGAAAGTTAATGAGATTTCCATCCCTGATCCTGACTTGGATGATGGCAAATTAGTCAAAGCAAAGTGCAAAGAGATATTTGAGGAGAAATTGGCAGCTTGGAAGGCTAAGCGGGCAAGCAAGGCCTCTTCGAAGAAGACTAATGCGATGTGTCACCAATGAGGATCCCCTGAACATTTAGCCGATATGTGCCCGTTCAACAACAAACAACGAGGGGACATCAATGCCATCCAACACTATTAGAATCAACAACATTCGGGGTAGAGACCACCACACATGAAAGCACCACTACCACCGCCCCCGAATAATTTCCATGTGCCAGGGCAAACTCCTACTACAGTTCAGTCGACTGATCAACTTTTAGTCTGGCAACAAAACCAAGTCGCCGAAACTATTCGGAACCGAGACGGCCTCACACATGTTCAGGAGGAAATGAAGGGAGTTCGAGATGATATGAAAGAATTGAGAACGATGATGGCTGAAATGGCCAAGAGCACACTTGAAAATTCGTCAGGACTAAGAAGATTGGAAATAATGGTAGGACATTTGGAAACTGACATGGCATCATTGAAGAAGAAGAAAAATACTCTTCCAAGCCAAACAGAACAAGCCTCGGCTATTCATGTGCTGAGAAGCAGGAAAGAAGTGGATAACTGCATTGAGCTAGAAAAGGAGGAAGACAAAAGGGAGGCCGAAACCCAACCACAAGCAGATGCAACCAATTCCGCCGATCTAATGCATAATTCTTCAAATTTAAATATTTCGAGGCCGACAGCAGCTGAAGACCCCATCGATTCCTTAAATTCTCCGCCTAAGAAGTTGATTGTTTATGATCATGTTCCCTTCCCAAGTCGCCTACGTCCGGCCAAGGAGAATAAAAAATTCATGGAGCTATATAACTTATTGAAAAATGTTAATGCTAACCTCCCCCTGATAGAGGTGATAAAGAAAATGCCAGCATTTGTGAAGTTTTTCAAGGAGCTAGCATCAACGGAAAGGCGTTTGGCTACAAATCAACATGTGGCTTTGATAAGAGAAGTTGGAGATATATTTAAGAAACCATTGCCACCTAAAGAGAAGGATCCTGGGAGTTTCTGCATAACTATTTCTCTCGGGAATAGACAAACGGCAAGAGGGATGCTCGATCTTGGCGCTATCATTAATCTGATTCCCCACTCAATTTCCAAGGAGTTTGATCTAGAACCGCTGAAACCGACCAAGATGAGATTACAATTGGCGGATAGAACGATAAGGCTACCCTTGGGGATTGTGGAGGATGTCTTAGTACAAGTAGACAAGCTAGTAGTACCAGTCGACTTTGTCATTATGGATGTTAGTGGCGTACAAAGAAAGAACCGAGAACACACCATTTTGTTAGGACGTCCATTCATGTCTACAACGCGCACGGTGATCGACGTAAACAAGGTAAGGGCAACTATGTCCATTTTAGGCAAAACGGTGATGTTTTCACTTCAAGATATTCACAGGACTCCTGCAACATTTATAAAAAATGAATGTTCTACTGTTGATTAAGTAGATTCTTGCGTGAATGAACTCTTGAGCATCGGCATGATTGAAGAGTTTGATAATGTAGGGGCATTTGAGGATGGATTGCCCATGAAGTTTAACGTGCCTGAAAACGAGCCAAAGGTGGAGTTGAGACCACAACGAGATCGTTCGAAGTTTGCACCAAGAGAAGAGACGAAGCCACCGCATTATCATTCAAGATGTGTTTCCTTCGACCCCTACAAGAATTTTAAACGTACGAAGAAAAAGGGCGAGGCTAATAGCAAGGACTGGGCAAAGAAGAAGAAGAAGTCGAAAGAAGTTTTTAACGAGAAGTTCAAGGTTGGTCAACTAGTATTATATAATTCCGATCGTAAGTTTGATCCAACCAATTTTGAAGTTGCATGGAGTGGACCGTTTTTAATAAAGGAGATGGATGAGTATGGAGTCACCACTATTTACAATGAGAGTGCAAAGACGGGATTCCAAGTCCACAAACATCGACTTAAGACTTATTTCAAGGATTATATGAAGAATCGTGATCGTACCAAGAAGGAGTTCGTGGACCCACCACGAGTTAGGAACTGATCAAGCAAATTGCGTCGAGCATATGACGTTAAATGTTGCGCTTCTTGGGAGGCAACCCAAGCGTTAGTTATTATTCGTTTTTTTTTCTTTATTTTCTTTTATTTTATTTTTGTCTTTTTATATTGTGTCAATTGCCGTGGTACGTTTATCTGTGTGTTGATGTGCAGAAAATATGATAAATCGCTTATTCTGGACAACGGTTATATAGTGGAAGCTCGCTACCGCAAGGCCTTATCGCTAGTTCCACTGGAGGCATTAACGTTGACGATCAACCACTTAACCTACTGCTTACCGCAACAATGAGGGATAATGATGATTTCTTCGATCGAGGTCGCAATCCGACCCAAGTTAGCCGCAATCCGGAAACCTTTTGATGAGTTGCAGCCCAACCATTTACGACGTTGGCCGCAATCCGGCCATTTCAAATCCAAAAAGACGTGCCACCGGGCGCTTGCGCGTAGAAATTGATCGCAATCATGTTTTGTTTGTTTGTTTTGTTTATTTTTATAGGTTTGTTCGGGACAATCTAGTCGCGCGGTCTGAGACGAAGGATAATTGCAAAGGCATTTTTGGAGAGACTCGACCATCGAAGTTTCAGGGATGTTTCTCTTATCTCCATACTCTTATTTTCTTTAATATTTATGACAATCAGAAGATTGCCAAGTTTTTAGGGAGGGGGGTGGTTGAGTATGGTTTATATTTAATGTGCAATTTGATGTCTTTGTTTTGAAATGCATTAATTTGTAAGCGTGATTGATCGCTATTTCTACGTAATTGTGTTTTTATGGCATGCCTGTCGAAGTTGACTATGTATGATTATTTGTTTTCGTCTTTGAGCGTGCATAAGTTTTCGTCTTTGAGCGTGCATAAGTGCATAATTTTTCAAAATTTATTATTATATATTGTAAAATAGTACTTTGACGCAATCGATTTCGCAAAACCTTAAAAGCATCGTCAATTAAAAATCTTTCATGCAAAAAGCCTGTGAGTAGCCTGAGTGATTATCATCATTGCATGTGCTTGAATAAGTTTCAGTCTTGATATCTCTTTGATACCGCTGTATGTAGTCGACTTTGAATATGAAGTTAAGGCACATATAAAACCCTATTCCGGCCATATCCATATATTTTTAGCCACAATAAATTCCGAATGAGCCAATCATAGCCAAATATCCATGCCTATAGCCATGAGTGTTGTTGAAGACGACCCCTACAACCCATTAAAAGCGTGGGTAGGAGTTCGTATATTTATTGGTTATTTAAGTCTTGGGAATTTTTATTAGGAATTTATTATTTTGTAAATAAGGACCACCATCTAAAAAAAATAAAAGAAAGAGACCCCATAAAAAAATTAGGGGAAAAGATTGTAACCATCCTGTACTATACGTATTTTTTGGGTTTGCATCCTAACGTTTTTTTTGTAATTTAATGCATCCTGTTCTATACAAAATTTTGAAAGTGCATCCTGTACTATACAAAATTTAGAAAAAAACTAGTTTTATTAAATAAAAACTCGAATTTATTAAATAAATATGCAAACCATATTTTATCCTAATGTTTACCGGAACTAGTTTTATTAAATAAATACAATTTATTATTTATTTAGTAATAAATTCGGTAATTTTTGCATATTTAATAAAATATGCCGGAACTAGTTTTAAATAAATAATAAATTCACCGGAACTCACACAAAGTATATGGGTTTGAAAATATGCAACCTCACTCGCGAGACTAGGTGAGTTTCGACGAGTTTGGACAAGTTTATTGGTCGGAGGATGCACTTTCAAAATTTTTTGAAGTACAGGATGCATTAAATTACAAAAAAAAAGTTAGGATGCAAACCCAAAAAACGCGTATAGTACAGGATGTTTACAATCTTTTCCCCAAAAAATTATAATAAGGGGGAAATAAAAAAAGAAGAAGAATAAAAAGAAGGATGGTGAGTCTAGTTGAAATTGTGTTAGTCAATGCCTACGCGCTAATTAAGGCTTGTGTTTTATTTTTAATTTTCTTATGAAGCCTAATGATTAGAAGGATGGAGTTGTGTAAGAGCCATGCTATAAGCTTCAATTATGCTTAAGTGGGTTGAGCTTTCAGTCGGTTTACGAGTTTTGAGTTGAGGAATAGCCTATTTGAAGGCTACGTTATGAGTTAAGTGCGGTTTTTATTTTTGTATGAGGTGAAGCTATTGCTTCGTGATTAGGTTAGGTTGAGTGAGTTCACTAGTACAAAAACCGCATTCTAGAACAGACAAAAAAGTCAATCCAGAAGGGTATTTTTAAAACTGTTCTGGATAGCACTTTCTAGAGCGGTATTTTAAAATACCGTTCTGGAATGACGTCTCTCCAGAACGGTAATTGCAAACTGTTCTGGAATGGGCGTCAATCCAGAACGGTATTAAAATATCGTTCTAGAAAGTATACTTTTCAGAACGGTATTGTAATTACCGTTCTGGATTGACGAACATTCCAGAACGGTTTTGCAATTACCGTTCTGGAAAGTCTATCTAAAAAACCAAATTACAATCCAGAACGGTATTGTAATTACCGTTCTGGAATGTTTATCAATCCAGAACGGTTACTAAAAAACCGTTCTTGAATGTCTTTCTCAAAAAATAAAATAAAATCAGGACTGTATTTCTAATAATACCGATCTGGAAATTATTTACCAATTTAAAATATTTTCACAATTTCGGCGCGGGTAAGGGAGCGGGTAAATGAAATTTTTTTACACTTAGTCCTGTTCTTACCCCCAACTCACCTCTTCGCAGCAAAGCTTTCACTCTCTCTCTTTCCCGTAGAACTCTGCAACACCGGCAAAAGCCTGGAATCCCCTCAACCCACTCAAAGCTGGACTCACAACCTCATCCCCTAACATCATCAATACTAACAAAACCCACCATGTACAATCCTCAAACCTCTCCCGACTTTACCCCCAAAATTCCGCCATACCAGTTGACCATCCACCGGTCATCGGCGAGTCAATTTCAGAGGCAAACCACCCCTCCAGACTCAACCTACCAATCCTCATGTCCAATTATATCTCAAATCCAAAACTCGCCTGCTCCAATACTCTCTTCTCTCCAAATCAGCCATGCCGATTAGGAATTCCCGTCGCCGGTATTTTTCTTCGTCGTTTTGTTTTTTAAGCATTTTCAAGTTTTAATTATAGGTTGTTCTTTGTTGCGCTGTTAATTTTATATTAATTTTTTGCAACTCTTTAGCAACAATCGCCAAGAAGAACCCCTCGCTCTGCTCCTCTACTGCGTGAGTCTTGTTTTGTTTCTATTTTCCCCCATTTTTTGGGTTTTTTTTCGGATTTTTATTGTTGGTAGTGAGTTCTGGAAAACTCAATAATG
>BMAC01000052.1:676947-718287 GCA_014905375.1 Phtheirospermum japonicum
GGTTCATGAACATCCTTGAATTTGATGATTAAGTAATGTGAACTGGGTATTTCAGAGCAGATGTATCTATCATGAATTACTTCTATGGTTGATTACAATTGCATAATTTTCAGAGCAGATTTGTTCTTTTTAAAAATGATTTTCGGAAGGCTATCTGGCTTGCTCTATACAGTGTGTTATTGCAGCTGATTGGACATCTTTGAAGTTGATACTAGTTATATACGCTATACTCCATTAACTATTATCCTATTCATCTTCTTAATATGATGAATGGCCTGGAATTATAGATTGTGAATGGACCTGAAGTGTTGAGCAAATTTGTTGGTGAAACTGAAAAAAATGTGCGAGATCTGTTTGCTGATGCTGAGAATGATCAAAGAACCAAAGGTAGGTGATCTGTAAGGTTAAAAGTCCATACTTAACCTGACATGTGTTCTTGGCTCATTGTTTCTCTTCATCTTTCAGTGACCAAAGCAAGCTGCATATCATTATTTTTGATGAAACTGATGCAATTTGTAAGGTATTGGATTAGGAAACTATGTAGAAATATTCCATATTTGCTCTTTATGCATAATGTTAATCTTTGTGGTCCTTGATAGTAGCTTTCATCTCTTTTTGCCTGCTCCTTATATTTGCTTCTATTGCCTTAGGGTATATGACTATGATGCTTATTTGGTTGGTGTATGTGGTCAGATCAGCGCTTATTTTTGTGAATACATTAACTTTGGAACTTAATATTTGGTAGAAATTACAAGTTCAAGGTTTTTGGCATAATCCAATTTGCATTTCACTTGTTGGCAAAGTCTAATATGTTCTCTGATCAATGGCTTTGGTCTGGAAGCCAGCTAGCTCCTTTTTATTAGGCATAATCAAGTTCAGCTCGACCATTCACACTTATGTGTAAACTGCTGGCCTATTTTTGCTCTCTCATGTCTTATAAATTCTTCGTAAATGTTATAGGATTGGATATTAGGGTTGCACATCACGACAGCTATTTTCCATCAGCTCATTATTTTCTGCACAAACATATGTTTGTGTTTTTATTATATTTAATGGTTTATTTATTTATTTTATTTTGTTTCAAGGGTTTTTTTCTTCAATTTTTTAAGTTTTTCCTAGAGTTTTCTGGGTTTGGATATGTATTTTTTTTAAGTTTTATATTAGAATCTAGTTTTAGGGGACTTGGTCTAACTCACCTGAATATTGACAGGAGATCCGGCTCGGTGATGTGGATTTGATTCGTGCTTTATTTGAGAGGGCAATAAGTTTGAGCCTTCCCCAGAATTCCTCGTTGCAAGAATATGCGGACAACTCGGGTGGGGCCTCTTCCAGCAATGTGGATTTTGAGGAGAATAATGCRATTTTGCAACATGGCTCGTGGCAGCAAGTGACTCCGAGGTTCCTTATTTCGAATATTAGATTTGTTGTTTTGAACACTTGATGAATATTGTTGTTTTTGTTGTTGTTTTGGTTTGCTTTGAATGKATTGAGACATGTTTTGKGGTGCTTTGAATGGAATGATGAATAGTTTAGTATATTTTCGATTGAGATTTGGTGTTTTTAATATTCTATTATAATTTTTTACATTTGGGAAAGACGAATCGTAAAAACAGGGTTGATTATAAAAAACCATTCCGGATCGGTTTTTTACAAATACTGTTCTGGAATGTTCAATTTTCCAGAACGGTATTTGTAAAAACCGTTCTGGAAAGTTGTACATTCCAGAACGGTATTTATGAAAAAACCGTTCTGGAATGTAGTACTTACCAGAACGATTTTTTCATATATCGTTCTTGAATGTACAACTTTCCAGAACGGTATTTGTAAAAACACCGATCTGGAAAGTACTACTTATCAGAACGGTTTTTATAATTACCGTTCTAGAAAGTTGTACATTCCAGAACGGTATTTGTAAAAATCCGATCTGGAATGGACAACTTTCCAGAACAGCTTTTACAAATACCGTTCTGGATTGTACAACTTTCCAGAACGGTAATTGCAAAAACCGATCTGGAAAGTGGCGGATAAGTATAGGATGGTACCATTCTAGAACAGAAAAATTATTTTCTAAAACCATTTTTTTTACCCTTCTAGAAAGTCTGCCAATCCAGAAGGGTAAAAAAAGGCGTTCTGGGAAGTCTACCAATCCAGAACTATGTCACTACAGAAGGTACAGAAAGGCGTTCTGGATAGGCAGAATTACCCTTCTGGATATGCAGTTTCTGCACTAGTGGTTATTGATCATGAGTTAGCCACACGACTTATATATTCCATACCCGTCCAAAGAGCCTTACATTACAACCCGCGAAGACCTTTTCTGATTCTTAGTTTAGACAGCACACTTAATTTGCGATTGAAAAGAGATTGATTTTCGGTGCTTATTTATTGTGCATGTAATTGTATGATTTAAGTGTATACACGTCCCATGAAAAAAATACTTGAGTGCTCTTGAGCGTACACTTATTTATTATCCTTCGTGAGGATGCATGATTTTATTTTGAAGCGACAATGTAATAATGGCCAAGTGTTTGACGTTGCGTGACTTGTACCTATATTTTCAAAATTATGTATATAGCATAGCACGACTCGCTGCTTGAACTGATTTTCATTCTAGTTATACTTTGAAATTATCGTTTGTTCGAGGACGAACAAACCAATAAAGCGTGGGGTAGTTGATTAGAGTAGATTTGTCCTTATTTTTATTAGTATCTTAGTACATTTTTCTATTTGTTTTTGGTATAAGTTGGACGATTTAAGCATAATTCCGTATTTTTATAGTTCTGACTTATTTTACCGTATTTTAATCGTAATTGATACAAATAGGTGATATTTCGTTGTTTTCACCTTACAGCTAAGTAACCGGAAGAGTTCAGTGCGTAATAGATGAAGTTCGATGTTCAAGAATAGGAGAACGAGCTTTCTGCTAAAATGAGTAGCAAAAGATCGAGAAACGGAGACAGACGCTCTATCCCATCGACTGACGCGGCCGTCGACGCTCCGTTGACGTGAGCCATGATCCGAGTCAGTCGAAGTAGGGCCGACGCACTGCTGACGCTACGTTCTGAAGCGTCGACTGAAGGAGCGTCCGTCGATGCAACTTGCTGAAGCGTCGACTGAAGGAGCGTCAGTCGACGCACCTCGACGCAACTTGCTGAAGCGTCGACTGAAGGAGCGTTCGTCGATGCAATTCTCTGAGGCGTCGATCCATGATCGCGTCAGTCGAATCACCAGCCCAGCCGACGTGCACACCCAGGCAGCACCGACGCCGAGCACCAGCGCGCGTCAGTCGATGCACCGTCGACGTGACGGCCCAGAATTCGGATTTTAGGGTTTCTTGCGCGCCAAGACTTGCAATATCTATATAAACCCTCTATATTTCGGATTTTTAGGAGGAGAGACACCAGAAACACATAACACACGACTACCTAGGGTTCCATAGCTTCCAATAACAATAATTACACATCTCATAATGAGATTTGAAGACGGAGATCAAGGATCGAAGAACAACGCGTCCAAAACATCAAATTCGAGTTCGGGATTCATTCTTCGCCCAAGATCAACGTTCAAACTCCGGAATAGCTGGAGCTTTCTACTGCTTTCATTAGTTCCAATAAGTTCTCTAAACTCTTAGTTAGTTACGTAGTTAATTTTCTAGTTAATTGCTTGATTTATTTCTTAGTTGATGCTAGAACTAGTTTAATTAGTTTAATCATTTTATGATTGGATATTGGTTTAATCTAGTTTATTTATGCACCTTGATTTATGCTTGATTATTCGTTCTTGGATTCGTATGATGCGATTGCTTCATGGTAATTTCTTATATTCATGTTCTTAGCTTCGTTAATTAGAATTAATTTGTAGCGTTCTATAGATAATTATTGCTCGTAGTTGGTAATATAGTTCGGAGTGATTAGTCAAATTATCTTTAGTTTAATTTCTTCTTTAGTTTATAATGATCAATTGAACATCTTTTAAAACCCCAAATGTACATGTATTTTATTTTAGTTCGTAAATTGAGAAAAACATCCAAAAGCCCAAATAGTTATTTCCTCGAGAGATACGACTCGAGTCAAACTCATCACCCTACAAGTACCTCGTACTCTTGCGAGCAAATTGACGTGCTTTTAAATTAATTTATTAAAAAGGGGTGCACAAAAGTTTGGATCAGTTTGCTATAACCCTGTTGTTTGTTTTTAAGCACCGTAACATTGGCCATGTATTGTAACTTTAGTTTTTAAATATATCATATTATATTTATCATTTCTCTGATTTGTTGTTTCGTTTAATGTGCATAGAGGGCACATGGAATATATATATATTGAAAGTCCTTGGAACTGGGAATATAAATATGGTAATTTACTAGTGTTCATGTAATTTGAGATGATTGCTAAATTAGTTTGAGTTCTCTACTATAAAGCGTGGTTGGCACATGGAAGTTTAGGTGGTGATGTGAATGTTGTTACTATAATCATGATAGTTTATGAATATGAAAAAGAACTTTGCTAAGCTGACAGTAGATCTCATTAGTCAATGATTATGATTGATACAAAATGCTAATAATGCAGAAGATACATTTAAAGTTGAAATTGGGCGACCAGACTTCATTAGGATATGATTCATTTTCGGGTTGGGTAATCTTTTGAATCTGCTTAAAAACGAAAGGTTCAGTTGCATATTTAATATTTATTTTTTTAATGTTGTCTAAATGAGCTCTGCAAGCTTATGAAGTATATCTAGTTAAAGAACTTTGTTATTTAGAAACTTTGACCCCTGTTTTCATGTTTGCATTAAGTTTGAAGGTATGTACTTGGAGTCTTGGACATCGGAATTTCAATACCTATTATTTGCAATGTCTGTGTATTCAAGATTATGGTATCAAGTAATATGAATAATGATTCTTCTTAAATGTATTTAAGATTATTTGCAATGTCAGTTTATTATTCATATTACTTGAAGATACCATATTACTTGGAGTCTTAATCACTATTTATGGTTATTTATCTTTTACTTGGTGCTGTGTTTTGTTGGCTTTTGTTCTTGTGACTTAGTATATTCGCATTATAAATATTTATGGCATCATACTATTATAAAATATACTGTATCCCCTATATGATACTGAACTGAGAAACTTGGCTATTTTATTTTTTCTTTTTTTTAATATGCTGCGTATTTTCTCTCAGATAATTAGCAGCAATCCCGACGAGCAGCAGGAGATGTTTGGAAGGCATTTTGAGATGGAGGATGAGCTTGTTAGATATCTACAATTTTTAGTTCATCCAATTACTATTCACTTTAAAGTTTTCTGATCTTAAAATCTTCTGATCTTTACATAATCTTGAATTGATATCTACAATTTTTAGTTCATCCTGTAAATTCTGCCTTCATTTAAGGGTTTAATAATAAATATTTCAATAGTTATTATTATTGATTTTGGTGTATTCTTGCTTTAATTTTTTTTTAATTTTTAAACTTTCAAGAAGGTAACTTTTGTAAAACCGTTCTGGTAAATAGACTTTCCAGAACGGTATTTGAAAATAACTTTCTGGAAAGTCGCACTTTTTAGAACAGTATTTTTGAATACCGTTCTGGTAAGTTATACTTTCCAAAATAATTTTTTCAAACACCGTTTTGGAAAGTGCGACTTTCCAAAATGGTATTTTCAAATACCATTCTGGAAAATATAACTTACCAGAAAGGTATTTGAAAATACCTTTCTATAAAGTGCGACTTTCCAGAATGGTGTTTGAAAAATCCGTTATGGAAAGTGGCGGATCAATATGGGATGGTACCATTCTAGAACAAAAAAATTATTTTCTAGAACGCCTTTCTTTTACCCTTCCAAAAAGTCTGCCAATCTAGAAGGGTAAGAAAAGGCGTTCTACAAAGTACAGACTTTCTACAGCTATGACACTGCAGAAGGCATAGAAATGCGTTCTGGATAGGCAGAATTACCCTTTTGGATTTGCATTTTCTGCACTAGTGGGGAACGACATTTAAGTCGTGGGTCCAAAATTTCACCGTTTCCCCCAAAACCAAGAATGTAAACTTCACATTATTCACATCTATCACGGTATTCATGGTTACATTGCATGGTCGTCCAAGCAAGATTACGTGCTCACGGCTTGCGTTGCTCACTTCTCCTACATCTAAGACCACGAAATCCCCGGGGACTATGAGGCCTCCTACTTTCACTAACACATCCTCGACTACCCCCTTCGAGTACCGGTTCGATTGGTCATCCAACTTCAAGCACAACCTCGTTTCCTTGAGATTGCCCAACTCCAATTGTTTAAAGATGGAGTAGGGCATCAAATTAATTGCCGAGGTCTAGCGTCTCTTGTGTTTACCATTCCCGAGTGTGATATTTATACAAAAACTTACCGGATCTCCCTCCTTAGGTGGAAGATGGTCGCTATAAATGATGATTGTCACGTTTGATATGCACATCGTCTCATTATCATCGAACCGTCGCTTCTTGGCTGTCAACTCTTTGAAGAACATGGTGTACGCTGACACATTTTTGATAATATCGAGCAAGGTAAGATTAACGACGACCTTGGATAACATCTTGTATAATTCAAGAAATTAGGCGTCTCACTTCGTTTGTTGGATATGGCTCGGATATGGGATCGGAAGTTTGTAAGGCATTGCGTATTTTTGGAGTCCCCCACGGGAGTGACCACGGTATCCTTCCCCTTAACACTTGAAAAGGATGTGGGTGGTCTAGGAGTGACCACGGGATCGTCTACAACTTGGAGTGAAGGAAACGGATCATCGATGGGGTGGGAAACCTCATTATTTATCTGCCGCTTCAAAGGACCATCACGACTTTAGCTTGAACCGGTTGACTTGGTAGCTTTCCCTTGTCGTGCGCCCGCTTAAGCTCGTTAACATCCGTCTCTATTTACCCCACTTGTGTTTCTAATCACACAAGCCATTTGTTTAATTATTGGATGGACCCCAAAAGTTCGGTCAAGATGCACTCCATGCTTGGTTGTAGTTGCACCCGATTGGTCACTACCATTTGATATTATGTGTGATGCGTTTGACAATGCGATAGGGGCTTCTTTGGGGAAACGGGTCGATAAATTGCTAAGGGTAATCTATTATGCTAGTCTCATGCTAAATAGTGCACAATGCAATTATACCACCAGTGAACGTGAACTAATTATTGTAGTGTTTTCATTAGATAAGTTTCGTTCTTATATTGTTGGATCAAAAGTAATTGTGCACACCGATCATGCGGCCTTGCGCCACTTATTTGTAAATACCCAAATTAAACCAAGGTTGATTCATTGGGTTCTCCTTTTGGAAGAATTCGACGTTGAAATCAAAGATAGAGAAGGATGTGAAAGTGTGGTTGCCGATCACTTATCTCGCATGTTAGTAGATAGTGAGTCTAGCAAACTTGATTTTGTCGATGATATTTTTCCTTATGAAGATGCTAACACTATTGAAAACATTAACGAACCTTGGTATGCCGATTTTGTCATTTATCTTGCATGCAATATTATCCCTAAACATCATTCTGCCCCAAGAAAGGAAGAAATTTCATCTTGCATGCAATATTCTCGCATGTTAGTAGATAGTGAGTCTAGCAAACTTGATTTTGTCGATGATATTTTTCCTTATGAAGATGCTAACACTATTGAAAACATTAACGAACCTTGGTATGCCAATTTTGTCATTTATCTTCCATGCAATATTATCCCTAAACACCATTCTGCCCAAGAAAGGAAGAAATTTTTGTCTAAATGCAGGAGTTTTTTTTGGGATGACCCGTACCTGTATAAACGGTCTAATGATAAACTTTATCGAAGGTGTGTACCAGACGAAGAAAATATTGATGTGTTGAGGTTTAGTCATGACGAAGGAGGACATTTCGGAAGCCAAAAGAGAGCATTCAAAGTCCTCCAATCCGGTTTATATTGGCTCTCACTCACTCTTCATCGACGCACACTAATATTGCAAGACATGCGACAATTGTCGAAGATTGGGCACAATAGGGAGGGAGAACGAGATGCCATTGGTTCCGAATCAAGTAATCAAAATCTTTGATGTATGGGGCATCAATTTTATGGGACTATTTCTGAGAAGTGTAGAATATGATAATATCCTCGTTGGAGTTGATTATGTGTTGAGATGGGTGGAAATAATCCCAACCCGGAAGGCTAATTCTGAGATCGTTCTCAAGTTCATACACGAATATATTTTCAGCTGTTTTGGAGTGCCAAGAGCGATTATAAGTGACGGAGGTAGCCATTTCTGTAACCATGCTTTCGAACGGTTGATGAGAAAATATGGGGTGCGGCACAAAGTAGCAACCCCCTGTCATCCACAAACGTCGCGACAAGTGGAAACAAGCAATCGACAAATTAAGGGCATTTTGGAGAAAACAGTAGAGCCAAACCGTAAAGATTAGGCGATGAAACTAGTTGATGCATTGTGGGCATATCAAACAGCCCACAAAATGGTTTTGGGCATGATTCCTATTCGATTGGTTTATGGAAAAGATTGTCATCTTCCGGTTGAGTTAGCACACAAGGCGGAATGGGCGATACGACTACTGAACATGAATGTGAACGAGGCTGGAGAATTTAGTAAGTTGGAATTGAGCGAGTTGGAAGAAATAAGAAATGACTCTTATGAGATGGCATGGGCAAGCTAGCAAAGTATGAAAGATATGCACGACAAAAGCTTGTTCCAAAAGACTTGGAGGTAGGGAAACTAGCCTTACTATTTAACTCACGTTTCAAACTTTTTCCAGGAAACTCAAGTCAAAATGAAGTGGGCCATACTTGATTACTAATATCAGCAAATTTAGGGCTATCACTTTATACGACAAGAAAAGTAATTCCACATTCCAAGTTAATGGGCATCGAATGAAGTTATACCATGGGGGACCCATCCCCAAAACCGATCGTGAAGTCATGCTACTAAACAATCCACCTAAAGATTCTTGAACTAATACGAGGTAACGTCTAGTAAAGGACGTTAAAAGTTGCACTTCTTGGGAGGTAACCCAAGTGTTCTTATTTTGTTTTCATTTTTATACATATTTTTCTTCTTGGAAGTTTGGAGGAGAGATAAAGTTATTATTTGTTCTATGAGATGTGTAAAAAGCTCGAAATCAACCTTCAACACAAGTCATCCGATCGGAGGGATGAAAACAACCGATCGGATCAAACCTACTGGACTACCTTCCAGCTGGACAAGGATGATGACTGATCGGACATGCCGATTACACACCATCCGATCGGACAACATACAATCCGATCGGACATCTCGGCTAAACTGATTCTTAACACATATTTGGAAAGAATATTACACAAGGTAAGTTTGATTTGTTAAGGATTATGATGAATATTGGCAAATTTTTAATCCTGTTATTTTTGGTACTCAAGAAGAACTCTAAATGTTTTGATTTATTCTCCTTTATTTTAAAAGATTCTTAGGACTTCCTTCCTCTAAGCCTTTTACTCCTATAAAAACCACCTCAGTATTCTTATTTTATACAACCTCTTTCTTCACATATCCCATACTTTTTAACTACTTCCTAAGAAGAGATGAACAACAAACCATCCCTCATATACTTTTGTCATGGATGGGTGAGTAGGAAAAAGTACGAAGATACTGTGGAGAAGTTCGAAATTAAATTGGAGGAGCAAAGAGAGAAGATGAACGAGATGAGGGCTGATATTTCCAACTATATCTGTGAGGAGATGGCACTCACGGAGGATATAGCCTTCATAAGTACTTGGCAGAGGCAGGCGACAAGATCATTGAACTTAAGGCCAAAATTGTTGCAATGGAGGAGGACATAAAAGACCTTGAAGATTTAGCTTATGGACCTAAACCACCTGCTAGCCCAAATAGTGACATAGGAATCTTAATTCCTTGTTAACTTTAATTTCGATTACGCTTGTGTTCAAGAATTGGTTTGTTATCGTTTGGTTGATTTACTATTATTAATAAAGCAATTATGCTTACGTATTTAATAAATAAAGAATTTGTGCTTGTGCGATTTACTATTTTCTATTTAACATATCTTCTTCTGAGTCTTGTAGGGACAACCAAAGTACAAACTTAAATTAAAATGTAAACAAGAAATAAAAAAAAGATATAAAAAAAATAAAAAATAAAATAAAAATATATTACAGCGAACAGTACCATCCGACCGGATGGAGGGCTAAATCGATCGGATTAAAGTTACTGGAGAACCATCCGATCGAACAAGAGCATTATCCGATCGGATAAAACACACTGGAATCACATCCGATCGGACAGAAGCATAATCCGATCGGATGACAGCGCAAATTCATATAATTTAATTTTCTCTAATTCAAAAATTTCACCCTTAAACTAATTATTTTCCTATTTTACAATGCAAAAGCAGATTCTTAATCCTGATTCTTGCAATGAAACATATCCGACCGGAGAACTAATCAATCAATTTCATCTGTTCGGAAGAGAGGGAATAAGTCCAGGTTGTTTCTCTCAAACCTCAAGAACATGAATATGTAATTCTCGATGTAAAACGGCTTGAACTCAAACTCATTAACTGCTTGAGAACTGGTTTGCATGGGATTTTGAAAGGTGAGTGATTGTTGGTAGGATGTGGAGGTTTTTTTTAGGTTGAAAGTGTGTCGCATAACAGGTATTTGACAAAATTCCTCAAAAAGTTTATGTGCCTAAATTTTCGAAATTCTTATCACAATGGCTTCCAGTTCACGACCGAGAAAGGGAAACAATTCGGGAAGAAGTTGTGGGAGAGGAACGAGCAACACAGGAGGAGTCTCGGCTCTGTTCGATTTGATTGACGAAGGGGAGGTGACGTTGTACAAATCCTTGACTACAAGAGACATTTACGCTCCTCGGCACATCGATGTGCATTTCTGGGAGTGCCAAATCACACTGGGTGATAAAACGGCGGAGAAGTTCATGGCGGGCATCAAGGCCCTTTATTTGGAAAAATGGGCCAATGTTAAGCAACTGAGCTACCGAACTCTAATGCTGGAGTTCTTCACAACTTATAAGCCCGTTGCCGAATGCTCTTTTGATTATTAACTCCGCAACCGTCCACTTCGTACCAACAAAGGAGACCTCGATGTTATTTTTGGAATCAACAATGACAATGAGGAAGTTGAATTGTTTCAGCACTATGATTATATCAAGAACGATTGGTGGAGGAAACTTTTGGGAGCACCACGAGAACCTGGGTGCCGTTTTAACTCTACTTCATTACGATCGAATGCCATGTACTTGGCGTAAAAGATTTTTATGCAAGTGTTTTTGGGAAAGGAGGACATGACACGGATCTCGGCGTCCGAATTGCGAGCCTTGTGGATCACGCACCACCGAGGTGACGCGAAACTCTATCTGCTACTGATGGCTGCGATAGAGAACGTTCAACGAATGAATGATAGGAAGACGGTGAATCTCACCTTGGGCACGTTAGTTACCAAGCTCGCACGATATCACAATTGTGACCCTTACGAGGATGAAATTATCTATCCGAGTGGGGCAATGCTGATTAAAAGTCGAACACTCAATGGTCGGAATATTTCCATCCTGACTTTCATGATGCCCATGGACAAGAAAAGGGTAGCAGTCAAGGACACCGACGATGACGAGAATGATGATGATGACGAAGATAATGAGGATGACGACGAGGAGGACGACAATGATGGAAACACGGGTTTCCAAGGATACACGCACGGAGACTATGGGGAGGGTCTAGAGTATGACAGGTACAGTGGAGGGTCCTACGACGGTAGTGATACCTACACGAATGGAGGGAGTAGTCATTAGTACTACTCCGATGAGCAGTGGAGGCAGCAGCAGCATTTCCAAGCGAGCATGATAAATCAAAAGAGGCAACTGAGCCTCAATCATGAATAATATGCAAGGGATGCTCGCCAGGATACGTGGGAGGCATGTGAGGAAGCCAGGACGTTTCGAAGTTCCCTGGAGAGATTAGATGCCAACATGGCCACAACTAACCATTATCTCGCTAGGTTGAACGACAACTTCAAATCCAACCACGGATACCTCGTTTCTATTGATGAACACTTGACGAGGATCGAGCATCGCTACCCACCGTCACCTCCGGACGACATGGACTAGTAGGCGGGCCCGTGCCCCAATTTGTATCATTTATATCCAAACCTTTCCTTTCTTTAATTTTTCATTTATGTTGGGTGCGTGGGTGTCTGTACTTAATAATTGATACGGATTTTTGCACGTTTGAACTATTCTTTTCGCGTTTATTGCTTATTTTGGCCAGCAACCAGGAGATTACTTATTTTTTTTGTGGGGGGTGGGTGGTGGGGGTGAAATTGGTCGAAATTTGACTTAATAGGTATCATCCGGTCGGATGGACAGTAGTATCTGACCGGATAAAACCTACTGTCCTCTTATCCGACCTGACAAGGACATTCACCGGTCGGACATGCTAATTACACTTCATCTGGTTAGACGAGTGCTATATTCGACCGGATGTACCTAGCTGCATGCATAATTCAAATCATTTTAGTCATTTTATTTGCTTTTTGTCATTTTTTTGTGTGACTATGTAGGAATTGACCAATTTCTTATGTCAGCTTCAGTTGAGATCATTCCCATGCTTATTTGTGTTTGTACTGGCTTGCATGTCGAAATCATGTATTGGGTGATTTATCGTTAGAGTCTTTTGTGCTTGTTTAGTGCAAAATTTTTCAAAACCTATTTATATAATAATTATTTAAAACAACACTTATTCGTTAGCAATTTCGCGAAGATTTTAAAACTCGATCACCTTGCTTTCAAAGTTTGAATAAAACCCGAGTAAGGAGGTTTGTGTGTTTATCGAAATTTCGTGCTGTGATTCGATATGTGTTTCTAGAAGTCATTAAGTCACATATATACATTTTGTTTTGAAAATGACGATAGGTACTTATAAAACCTGATTCCGGCTATATTCAGAAATAAAAACCACTATAAATTCCTAACAAGCCCCTTTGAGCCTTTATTTCGTATTTTGTTAGCTAAGAGCATCATTATAGCTCTTATTTCATTTAAGATTCTAATATGAGCCTTAGTTATAAAAGTCTATTTGGGAGGATTGAGGAGCAAGATTATGCTTTATTCTTAAAAAGGTTCGAGTAAGTGAGTTATCAATTGCGTTTGTTCGCAAGTTAGCTACATATCTTTATATATGACATAACTTAACAAAGAGCCTACATCAGAACCCTAAAAGTCCTAATCCGATTCTTGATTAAATGGGAACACATATATGCGATGTACGAGTATTTGATTTTCACGAGTCGTTTAATGCATGTTTAAGTTGACCTAAGCGTATACACTTACCTTTTTAAAAACACGAGCGAATGAGTGCACCAATTATATATTTCCATTTTGTGAGGACGCATTAAGGTGATAAGGTAACACGAGTTTAGATTGAGATTTTTCAACAAAAGTATTTATATTTGCAAAACTAAAGTATATGCACAACATGACTCTTTGATCTAACTACTTTCATTCTTTCTTGATTTTGATTCTTTCGTTTGTTCGAGGATGAACAAACCAATAAAGCACGGGGTGGTTGATTCGTACGTTTTTGTACATATTTTGAGTCATGTTTGAGTCTTTTTACAATATTTTCAGGTTAAGAATAAGCTATTTTGTATGATTTTGCATTCTTTGGCATTTTCCTTAACTTTTTGACTTTTCAATCAATAATTGGTCATTTTTGACCATTTTTATTATTTTTCTCTTACATCTGAATCGCTTGACAAACCCAGGAGATGAAGACAAAGGAATCAGCACTCGGAATAACCAAGAGAACATTCATCCGATCAGATGAACTGCCTGACCGAGCGGATTGACCTTCAAAACACGCACCGGTCAGATGAGCACTATGTCTGATCGGACAAGAAGAAACAAGCTTTCATCCGATCAGTCTCATGAATAATCTGATCGGATATATACGTTACAAACGCAGATATTCGGGATTCTTCAGTTATGAAATGGCTTTTGAGACTTTAAACCCCAGAAAATCTCAGAGTAAACATATCCTTTCACCCCTAGACTGGATCATATACCATTGGAAGAGAGAATTGACAACTTTCTTAACCTTTTACTTAGAGAACTTACAGCAAAGATCTGTAGAAGTTCGATTGGTTTGTGATAACCGCTGGAGTCGGAGGTTCGTGACAAGCTTACAGAATTCAGCGAGGTTCATCTCATCCCCGGAATAGCTGAAGTTAGCGAGGATTCATCGTAGTATCGTGATAGTATTTTCTTGAAATTTAGTAAACTCTAAACCTTTATCTTGTTAAGTAGTTTGGGTTTCATGTTACTTAATAATCTTGTGATATTATGTTTGGATATTTGTTGAATCGTTTATGATTGAATTCTTATGAATGACTTCATGAAGATTTATTTTGAGTTAATTAGTTAATTCGTATCATCGTGATTTGGATGTTTTGGTGTGGTTTGTTTTAATTAGAATTCCTTTTGGTTAACATTTGGTGAATGCATATCTATCGTTTGTTGAAATGTTTGAATTCCTTTTGAGTTCGTGAATCGATTAAACATCTCTTGCGAAGAGGTTGACACCATCGAGTAAGATAGGTTTCAAATCGAGTTTTATCAATTAAGATCCTTCAAAGTTTTCAAAACAAAACCCCCCTTAATCGTTTTTTTTAGAATTAGAACTTGTGTTTTATTCATAATAAACATCGTTGACTCCGTATTTCCACTCCTCGAGAGAATCGACCTTGTTTAACTTGCTAGTCTACGAGTGACCCCGTTCTCTTGCGGGTGAACTAACTTGTTTTCAAATATAGAATCGACCTGGTTTAACTTGGACTTAATTTTTAAAAAACAAAGTTTGGATCAGCAAGCGAAACACATGCGATCAGGACACAAAAAGGTAACAAAAAGACGTACAAAAATGTGCAAACCAATCTTCGTCAAACAGATAGAAGTAGTGGATTCCATAACTTTGCAGCTGTACATGACATGGGATTTTTGCAGCCACACTTCCAGATGACACCCATTCCCATTTAAACTGTGGGTCATGCACATCAGGGTTGGGGTATACATGCGGAAGAGGGCAAAGGTGACTAGCCAGTGCCGATTCAAGAACCACCAGCCCCCCCCCCCACGAGGACATGATCAAAACCTACGTAAGGACAAACACCCAAAGAGGTGTGGCACGGGAGGACATTTTTGAGACTATTTTCGTATTGTGTAATTTATATTAATTATGTTGAAGTTTCTTAGTGCGTGGTTTACTTTTAAGTTTCTATCGTTTTGTAGTTACCAAATATATAAATCAAACAAATAACCATAAAATAAAAACATTAAAATCACAATCTTCCAAGAAGTAGCAGAAGTGATTTGGCGAAATAAAAAATAACACACCAGAAAAATATTACACAACGAAACCACAAACGCATGATAAACAGATAAAGCATTATAGGTAAAACAACATGCAACGTTCAACAATCTTCACTACGCATGTTTCTTACCCTATCCACTTCCACTCGTAGAGCTTCCACTGTGATCAGTTGGATACACATCTTCGAAAAGTACTTCCATTTTTGTGAGCAAGAGTTCCTCATCAAAAGCATTGCAATAGCTTTTGATTGGATTCTATCCCCGAATATCTTTTTTGGTGATTAGGAATTCCAGTAGACTTTAATATTTAGTGAGTGTCCACTTAGTATTTTCTTCACGGTCGTAATCGAGTGTTTGGACCCGAAGTAGGAGGACCACTAGTGTCATTAAAGTGATTTGCCATTACCTTTTTTTTTCAAATAAGATAAGATAGAAAGTAATTGATATGTATCCACTGATGAGTTATCCATTATTTGGTCAACTACGTATTTATAGCAAGGAGAGACTATCAGATAAATTACTAATCAATTAAAAAACAAATTCCCTATTTCATCAAAATATGATTTGTGCAATTATTAGTGTTTAGTGACATTAATTGGGATGACAAGACAACACAATTCATCAAAATAGGAGTTGTGCAATTATTCAAGTGAATAGACAATACAATGACACAGCAATGTTAGTTGGCAAAGCTATATTTCATTGATATTGGGATGGACAGTAATTTTTTGTGTTCAGTGACATTTATTGGGATGATAAGATAACACAATTCATCAAAATACGAGTTGTGCAAATATTCAAGTGAATAGACAACACAATGACACATAAATATTAGTTAGTAAAGTATCATTTCATTGATATTGGGATTAACAATGATTTTTAGAGTTCAGTGACATTTATTGCAATGACAAGACAACACAATTCATCAAAATATGAGTTGTGCAATTATTCAAGTGAATAGACAACGCAATGACATAACAATATTAGTTGGCAAAGCTGAATCTGCATTTTATTGATACGTGTGTGTATGTGTGTGTGTGTGTGTATGTATGTATATTTACAATAACAACCAAGTGTACTTAAGTAAATAGAATTTCTAATTGTCTTTTTTCTTTGTGCAAAAGATAAAAACCGTCTAACTTTGATGAAAACCATCTCGTGTTAAGAAGAATTCGAGAGAATTACTATAATCTCGAAACAAACCCATGGACCATGCCCATGGAATGAGTAATTCTTGATTTTTAAATCTCCTAGAAAGAAAGTGTTGAAAAGGGGAGCAGAAAGAGGAGATAAAAGTTTAAATGTCATGCAGGTAACAAATGTACTCCAAGGGAGTTTCGAGTTTTCACCTTTGGTTTAAGATGTTAGTCAGAGGATCCATGAAATAGAAGAGGTACAATTGTGGGAGGTGCTGTTTGCTGAGCCTGGAGTTTTAAGGATCATGACCAAAAACTAGTTTGTGTAGATACCACTCCCTGCGATCACTTTACCCATGTAAAGTTCACAACTTCCTCTCTCTGTAATTACAGATTAAATTTTTTATTGTAGATTAGATACATCACTAACTCTTTTTTTATGAAGGAATACAATGATCTCTTACCTTCACACAAGTATTACGTGTTAAACAAGCCACCAATGTGGCAAAAATTACAAATAGCTATTGGATGAAGCGTTAATGTTGTGTTCTTCGTTTCAAAAGTACTAATGTGTTTGTATTTGTAATTTCTTATTTTAACAGTTTCAATTATATCTTGAAGTGTGTAAAGAGATGGGATCGGTATGACATCAATTTCAGGGTGCAACTATTTCAAATTCTGTTATCTTTGAATGTGTAATCTTTTATTTTCCTTTATTTAATAAAACTATTTATCAAGTGTTTATCCAACCTTGCAGGTCACAAGACTACACATTAATCAATAGGTTTTTAAACTTTTGCGGTTAAAATACTAGACACTATTCCATACGTTTTTCAACTTTCATTGTGACAAGACTACATATTAATCATTATGTTTTCATCTTTGGTTGTGACAAAGACTATACATTGAGTACAACTGCTTGTGAAATTGTAACTCATCTATAAATTTTTATATTGGACTAGATTTCTTAAACACAATTCACTTACACCTTCGATTTTCTCCACCATCTCGGTATTACCATAACAAAAAGAATATATGAGTTCCCATCAGCCTAACAATGTACCAAATTTTGATTTCAAAGAAGATTTCTTTTACTACGATAGAAATTCAACTGAGTGGAGCAACCATGTGGCTACTTTGCTGGTTGACGACCTCCGTGAGAGTAAGCTCAAAGGAGTCTACGATCCCAGAAGAGGGTTACGCAACAATATCACGTGGATCTTATTGGGCAAAATCAATGTTAGGTTCGGGAAAAACATCACAATGGACGACATAACTGCTCGAGTTTAACTTCTTCAAAAACGATACAGGCATTTTCATATGATGTTGGAAAACGAGCATTCTACTTGGGATTATGAGACTAACAAAGTGCAAGCGCCAGAATGACCTGTACATTTTTGGAATATTGTGGCAGGCGATGCTGAGTTTACTGTTGCATATCTAAAATATGGAGAACCTTTATTCGGTTTGATTGATTGAGTATTCAATATAAATTATTTGAATTGCATTTTTCAATACCACAATCTCATTGAAAATCCGTCGTTACGAATGTGATCACATATGTAATATCGAATTACTGTAATTATTATTTTAATCTTATTGTATTTTAACTTTGAAATAAAGTTTCTTTTAATTTTAAGACATTATTATGATATGCACTTATAATAATAGATATGTTTATTTATTTTCCCTAATGAATTTTTAAATAAAAATAACAAATTATAAATAGAAAAAAAATAAATTCTTACAAATTATCTTTTGGGCCAAAATTAAAAAAATATTTATTTATTTCCCTAATAAAATCTTTAAATAAAAATAACAAATTATAAAAAGCAAAAAAAATTACAAATTATTTTTAGGGCCGAATTGAAAAAAAATAAAAGTCTTTGGGCGGAATTAAAAGAAAAGAGTTTGGGGCCGTGACGCTGGGTTCAAAATGAAAAAAAAAAAAATCATTTTGGGACGCTTATGTGAAACACGTCCCGGGACAAGTTGAAAAAGAAATACTTTTTGGGGCCGGAACATGTTTGTCAAAAGCGTCTCGGCCCCAATATTTGTTTTAATAAAAAGGTCTAGGAAGCTTTTGATATTAGCGTCCCGAATCAAAATTTTAAATTTTTTAAATTTGTTACATTTTGTCAAATTTTTATTTATTTTTATATTAATTATTTAATAAACCCTTACTTATTATTATTTAAAAACAAAATCAAAAATTTGGTAACTTCCTCTATATGAATTTTTTTTTTTTACATTTACTTCGAATACTTTATTTTAAATTAATTCTCTAATTCTTGTCAATTAATTAGTAATCATTGTCAATCAGAATGTAAATTAGTTCATAGTTATGAACAAAAAAGACATTAATACAAATTATATGATAGAAAAAGTTCGAGTAATACAAATACAAACAACACACACAAATACAGTCACATTCGCCGCATCTGCCGCCATCTTTGCTTCCGTTCACCTCCGATGGAATACCTTTAAATCTATTTAAGTCTACCTTTGACTTTATCAATTGTTGACCTAATTGCAGGGAAATCTTCATAAAAATATTTCTCGCTGTCAACTGCGTCGCCATCTTGCCGAATACTCGACCATTGTGGTTATTTTGAACCACACACATTACCTAAAATCTCAATTCACGATGTTTCCCGCAATCTCACGATCAACGATCGAGTTCATAGAGCACCGCAAAGTATCAGCATTCTCAAATGTCAATTTCATATTGTACGACATAGCTTATGTTACTTATATCTTAATACATATTTTAGTAACAAAGTTTTTTTAAAATTTTATATGCGTTTGTAAGATATTTATTGGTTATATGATCTACTAAAATTTATGAATCAATATTTACTGATGCATTATAATTTCAACTTTGTTATAACACTAGTATGGAGTTTTAGTACTGAATAATATACATAATAGACAAGTCTCACTGATACAGCGACCTGATAGTAGACAGGTCACATAGTAGACAGGTCGTAGAGTTTGGCAGCGACCTGACCTCTTCATAAGACATGCCATCATAAGCATACCAAGGACCGAGCTGACATGCAATTGTATAAGTTCGGCATAGTAAGCAACGCCCATCCACACTAGTTCAACATAGGTGCATGATAGTAGAAACTCATGATTACACCTCACCACAAAATCTACAAGACAAAATTGCCACCAGTGTACCTTTTCTACAGATTTTACTAACTAATAGAGTCCTTGGATTACAACTATAATATCCAAGGCTCTTAAGGTTTCTAGATTGTTCTTCTATTCACTATACATAGTGTGTTTGCTCTGCATTGTAATGATTAAATTAAGACTTGAAATACAAGTATATTAATAGGTCGTTATGTCTCAACACTTTTTCTATCATCGTATCATACTAGGTTATTAACCTGGCTCTTGGCCGCTCACTAATATCATGGCCAACAACACCAAAATTGTTGGTTCGGCCAGCTTAATTTACATTGTAGAACCCATCATAAAACTTCAGAGTCAATTACTCAACACAAATTGGATGATGAAAACTATTTTGTATGTCAGCAAGTTCGAACTGTCGTATGGGGCTATAGCTGATTTGCATGTTTTCTTACGTGTTTTTGTTACCGTTTTGTGTCGTGCTTGCATGTGTTTTGTTTGCTTTTATGTGTATTAGGAGTCGTTTTGGCCGATTTTATTAGTTTTAGGTTTTTATATCTTTTGTGTGGTTTTTAGTATTTTTTCGTACATTTTTACCCTTTTTTGTATTTTTGGCCGTAGGATGACCAAGCGGGTCCCGCGCACGCTCGAAGCATCCCACTTGACTCGGATTGGAATGGGCAAAGCGAGAAAACACAGCATGAACAAGGAACGACAGCCGGCGGACGAGCAGAGCGGAGACGAGAAAACGAGCCGAAGCTGCCTGTCAGTCGATCGACAGCACTCCAGTCGATCGACTGACGAATCGATTGAGTTGATAAAATCGACTGGTGGGCAGAATGTTTTGCGAATTTTAGGCATTTCAGTCTATCGACAGCGTTCAGTCGATCGACTGACACGCAGAATTTTAACCTGGTTTTACATTTTTGCCCCTGCGTTTTTGTATAAATAAACCATCACTTTCCTTCATCTACCTTATCCTTCCTTGGTTGATTTTGAACCCTATTCAATCTCTTCCAAACTCATTTTCACTATTCCATTGCAAACACTAGATATAACCCTTAGTTAGCTCCTTAAATTTAGCTTAGTTAATTAGCTAGTTAGTAGTTGTTCATAAGTGTTGGAGAAGGTGACATCTCTATCATTTGTGGATTGTATTTTATGAAGTTGAACTTGGTGCTTGAAGATTGTACTCTACATTTGAAGCTTTTGGTTGGAATGCAATATTGGTAGTAATCTTTCCCTTATTTGGTGTTGTTCTTGTGTTGTTTATTGTTGGTATGTGTTGGTAGTTAATTTGTAGTCTTAGTTATTTTTCTCTTGGCATTTTCAAATTCTCTTCCAACTTCTAGGTTATTTTTCTTTTTGTAGTAAAAACTCCATTGAAGATTGGCTTTGAACCTTTTTACTCTTTTTGTTCAAACAAACATGGGAGCTTGGAAAGTTATTAATAGTTTTCTCTTTTAAGACATTTGACTTTTACCTATTAAATGCATTTGGCTTCTTTTGAACTTTAAGTTTGACTTTCCCTCCTTTTTAGCTTTTAAATTTACAAGCCTTCTTAGTTAGTAGCTTCAATTTTATTAAGGTTGTTAATGAGGTTTAATTCGTGTCAGTAAGACTAATTATTTTCGAGCAAGTTTTAAATTCCTCTCTCTTTGCTTTAATGTTTTTCAAACTCTCTTTTCAATTTAAGTTTAGTGATTACAACACAAAACCAAACCAATGATTAATGCTTTCTTAGATTAGATAAGTTTAACTAAGAATAACAAAAGATTAATTAAAAACATTTAACGCCGATTATATCTATCCTCGAGAGACACGACTCGGGAAAACTTACCGCTCCACAATCGACTCCGTACTATTGCAGAGAAGATTTCTTAGAGTGATAAGAATTCTTCGATCAAATTTTGGTACCGTTGCCGGGGATAGATTAAGGATAATGGTGTTCTTAATTACTCTTCTTGTTGTCTTAATTAGTAGATTAGACTAGATTATTATTTTACACTCGATACCGTAATCCCTTTTGTTGAGTGTTGTGTATGTAAGGTAGGCGATCGCTCGAACGAGAATTGACTCCGTATTTGACCAATCCCGAGAGGGTGAGACGAACTTCAAGGAATCAAGACACGTTCGACCCATCCTCATCTACGGTGATAGAGGAGAAAACGATGACCAATTCGTTCGAGAACCCGACGCCGCCGCACTCGCTCAAGACAACCAAGGGGTGCCTCCGCCTCAAATAGCGAACGGGCTGACTTCATCATTTCATGGCCCGCCTCATTAAGGACCACAACCATCTTACGGGTTACCGCTTGATCAAGGGGGAAATGGGTTTCCAAATCAAGATCCTCAAAGCTCCAATGCCCGCTTTCAAGGCCCGTTTTCCCCACCTCATGCTCGTGTGCCGACACCCGAGCCCCAACATCAAGTTTCGCCACACTCGGACCCGTCGACACATGGAACATAATTCCAAGGCCCGATGGTAGATGGCCCGTACCCGTTTCAACTGCACTTTCAAGTTCCGAGGCCACAATTCCAAGGGACGCACTTCGCCGGCCCCCAATTACACGCACCTCGCATGCCACATCCGACCGGGCCCGCGCATCGATTTCGAGATCCACATCCATAAGACTTTCCGAGGATGCCCGCCGTCAACGAAAATCCTTACGCCGTACAAGATGTGGGTGGCCACCCGTTTGCCACCCCGATGGAGGCCCGACAAATAGTATAAGGGAAGTATCATGGCCATATATGGGCGATTTCTCCTCAAGCATTCGATTAAGCCCCGAAGCCCTCGAGTATGACTTACGGCCGATTGATCTCAACTGACTTCCAAATTTTCACGGCTTACCACAAGAGGATGCTCTTCAATTCCTACGCATTTTTTCCTACACGGTGTCAAGCTTTCCACGCCAAGGGATTCACATTGATCAAATTAAAATGAGGTGTTTCCCGTACACAATGAAGGATAAAGCCGTTGATTGGCTCATGTCGTTGCCGGCCGATTCCCTTACCAATTGGGATATGGTGACCGAGAGGTTTATGGAGGAGTACTATTCTCAAGATAAGACGGCCGATTTTCGAGCAAAGATTGCCTCATTCCGTCAAGCAAGCGATGAGACCTTCTACGAGGCGTGGGAGCGATTCAAGGGCTATCTCACCAAATGCCCCCATCATCGGTTCACCGGGGATTTCTTGAATCAATTCTTTCATAACGGGTTGACATTTGCCTCCAAGCGTATGGTGAACAATGCCGCCGGAGGAAATCTAGTCGGACGCTCGACAAGGGAGTTGTACGACATATTCGTGAACATGGCCGCCGACAACCATCGCATGAGTATCTTGGAGCGGAAGGAGCAAGTGAAGGAGGTTTCGACAAAAGAAGAGCCCGAGTGGGCCCGTAAGATCGCCGAACTAGAGATCCAAGTGGCCTCCCTCATCCAACCATTCTCGGGGTCGATGGAGACGTGCCCCACATGTTGTACCCCGGGACATGGAGCTAGTGCGTGCCCGGTGGTTTATGGGTCACCGATTAGTTTTGACGAGCAAGCATTCGCGGTTCAAGGTTACCAACCCTATCGAAATGGAGCCCCACATATGCGGAAGGACCATCCTAACTTTAGGTGGGGGGACACGTCCCAAGCTCTAATGCCACCTGGACCTCCGATGCAACAACCTCGGCCCCAAGCCCTGTTCAATGTGTGACCGCCACCATTCCCGCCTTCTCAAGCGTCATATCCGCCTCCACAAGACAAGTCGACATTACGTCAACAAGCATTTAGTCTATCCTATCCGAATTGACAAGACGGCTCGCGAGTTTGGAAACACAACTTGGGCAAGTGACGACGGATGTTAATGAACTTAAACGGGTCCGTGACAAAGATAAGCTACCAAGTCAATCGGCTTAAGCTTAAGCTCAAGCCATGACATTAATTCAAAGCGAAAAATTGATGGATAAAAAAGTTACCCTTCCCGACAATGATTCACTGCCCTCACCTAAATTCCAACAAGATCCGACCATGCAAGGCTCGAACGAGCCCACAGCCGATCCTAGATCACCCTTGTCGTCTTCAATCGGAGAGGCGACGGAGGCCAAGACTACCGGAGGACTCCACAAATCCGCAACGCCGTACCGACCTCCGATTCCATACCCGAGCCGTATCCAATCGACAAAACAAGACGACCAATTTCTTGAGTTGCACAAGATGCTATCGAAGGTTAACATTAACCTCCCTTTGCTCGATATAATCCGGAATGTGCCCACGTACGCCAATTTCTTCAAGGAATTGACGTCCAAGAAGTGAAGGTTCGAGGATAATGAGAAAGTGTGTATATCGAACGTGGCAAGTATCGTCTATAGCAACCCTCTCCCATCGAAAGAGAGTGATCCGAGAAGCTTTTGCATCTAGATTACCCTTGGGAACAGAAAGGAAACACGAGGGATGTTAGACCTCGGTGCGGGTATCAAATTGATGCCCTACTCCATCTTTAAATAATTGGAGTTGGGTGATCTCAAGGAGACGAGAATGTGCTTTCAATTGGCCGACCGATCGATCCGATATCCGAAGGGCGTAGTGGAGGACGTGTTGGTACAAGTGGGAAATCTCATAGTTCTCGTGGATTTCATCATTTTGGATGTCGGGGAGGTGAGCAATGAAGGACGAGATCACACAATCCTACTAGGGCGACCGTTCATGGCGAATACAAACACCTTGATCGATGTTAAGAATGGAAAGTTGTCATTTTCGGTTTTGGGGGACACGGTTAATTTTTCGATCCATGATTTGGGAGTTGTTCCCCCTTCATCTTTTCAAGCCGATTGCTCGATGATTGATCCGATAGAAGAGTTAGTTGAGGAAACCTTCGTGGGACTTGTGGAGGAGATCGTCGAGGACGACGAGTGGCAAGAGCTTCAATCGGAGGGGGTGATGGAGATATTGGAGATCACGAGTGCAGAACCAACCATTACACCAAAACCAGAACTCAAGACCCTTCCGAGCCATCTTAAGTACGTTTATTTGGGAGAGGGAGGATTAAAGCTCGTGATTATCTTTGTCGAGCTTTCCGAGCGTGAAGAGGTGAAATTGGTGGAAGTATTGAAAAAGAATAAGAAGGCGATAGGGTGGAGCCTTGGCGATATTAAAGGGATAAGCCCCTCCACGTGTATGCATCGTATTGTTCTTGAGGACGGGGTGAAACCAACAAGAGAGTGCCAACGCCGGTTGAACCCAAATTTGATGGAGGTGGTGAAAAGCGAGATCCTAAAGCTCGTAGCCGAGGGTCTAATTTTTTCGATTGGAGATGGTGAGTGGGTGAGCCCGGTACACATGGTGCCGAAATAGAGTGGAATTACCGTAATTGAGAACGACCGTGGTGAGCTCATGCAGGCTTGTTCAATCACCGGGTGGCGGATGTGCATAGATTTCCGGAAGCTCAATGCCGCCACCAAGAAGGATCACTTCCCCCTACCGTTCATCGACCAAATGTTGGACAAACTCGCGGGGCACCACTCATATTGTTTGCTCGATGGGTTATCCGGATATTACCAAATCGCCATCTCGCCGGAGGACCAATCCAAAATGACGTTCACGTGCCCCTTTGGTACATACGCGTTTCGACGAATGCCCTTCGGGTTATGCAACGCACCCGCCACCTTCCAGCGGTGTATGCTATCAATATTCTCCGATATGATCGACAAATATATGGAGGTCCTCATGGACGATTTTTCCATTTACGGCTCCACGTTCGATGAATGTTTTGATCTTTTGTCGAGTGTATTGGAGAGGTGCATCGAAAGTAACCTCACCTTGATTTGGGAGAAGAGCCACTTTATGGTGAGAAGTGGGATAGTTTTGGGACACGTGGTGTCATCCAAGGGAATCGAAGTTGACAAGGCGAAGGTCAACAAGATCGAGAAACTCCCGCCTCCAATCAACATGAAGGGAGTTCGAAGTTTTCTTGGTCACGCGGGGTTTTATAGACGGTTCATCAAGGACTTCTCAAATCTTAGCTGTTCCTTGTGCCATTTTCTTAGTGCCGATGTTCCGTTTGTTTTTGATGATTCTTGTCGTTTGGCGTTCAAATCGTTAAAGGAAAGTTAAACCTCGGCTCCCGTAGTGGTGCCCCGGATTGGTCTCTCCCATTCGAAATAATGTGTGACGCATCGAACGAAGCTGTGGGAGCCATCTTGGGGCAAAGTGTGGACAAGCTTCTTCGGGTCGTCTATTACGCAAGTCTCATGCTCAATGACGCCCAAAAGAATTACACGACTACCAAAAAAGAGCTCCTCGCCGTAATTTTCTCGCTTGAAAAGTTTCGAGCCTACATCATTGGTTTGAGGGTTATTATGCAGAGTGACCATGCGGCGTTGCGATATCTCTTCAATAAGCCGCAAGCGAAGCCGAGGCTAATCCGGTGGATAATCTTGCTTCAAGAGTTAGATGTAGAAATCAAGGATCGAAAGGGGTGCGAGAACGTTGTCGCCGACCATCTCTCTCGTTTAAAGGTCCCCACCGGTGAAAGGGGGCTCATTAGAGAAAATCTTGCGCACGAAAATTTGTTTGTTGTTTCCACCGTGCCGTGGTATGCAATCATTGCCAACTACCTCGCTAGCGAAGCACACCGCCCGGACCTATCTCATCACGAGAAGAGGAGGTTTCTCTCAAGGTGCCGAGGGTATTATTGGGATGACCCTCACATGTACAAGATCGGAAAAGATGGAATGTTGAGACGGTGTATTCTGGATGAGGAAAAAGGGGAAATTTTGAGGAAGTGCCACGATCACCTAGTCGGAGGACATTTCGGCGGGCAAAAGACCGCCTACAAGGTTCTTAAATCGGGTTTTTATTGGCCGAGCCTCTTCAAGGATACCCACGACCATTGCCAAAAGTGCGATCGATGCCAAAGGACCGGAAGTATAGGGAAAAGGAACGTGATGCCGATGACGTATAATTTGGCCATCGAGATATTCGACGTGTGGGGGATCGACTTCATGGGTCCCTTCCCGAAGTCCCATTAGTTCGAATACATTTTGGTTGGGGTCGATTACGTTTCCAAATGGATTGAGGCAATCCCGACGAGGAGGAACGATGGCGACACCATGGTGAAGTTTGTGCGAAGCAACATTTTTAGTCGATTCGGAGTCCCGAGGGTGATTATTAGTGATGGCGGCAAGCACTTCAACAACAAGATACTCGAAAGGGTGTTAAGAAATTATGGAGTCGTTCATAAGGTATCCACGCCATACCACCCCCAAACGGCCGATCAAGTCGAGACGAGCAACCGTCAAATCAAGAACATTCTCGAGAAGACCGTGCAACCGAACCAAAAATATTGGTCAACAAAGCTCGTGGATGCCTTGTGGGCCATCCGCACGGCCCACAAGACGGTTCTCGGAATGAGTCCCTATCACCTTGTATACGGGAAATCGTGCCACCTACCGGTCGACATGGAACATAGAGCTTGGTGGGCTATCCGGGCATGTAATTATGATTTAAAACAAGCAGGCGAGGAGCGGAGGCTCCAAATCGAGGAGCTTGACAAGCTAAGAAATGAGGCGTTCTAGAGTGCTCGAATTTACAAAGACAAGATGAAGCTCCTCCACGACAAGAATCTTGTACCCAAGGAGATGGAGGAAGGGATGGAAGTGCTCCTTTACAATACCCGACTCGCCTTGTTTCCCAGGAAACTCATGTCCAAGTGGAGCGGACCATACACGATCGAGAAGATATCCCCGTTTGGAGCCGTGACGTTGATCGATCCCAAGACGAACAAGCATTTTCAAGTGAATGGCGCACGAGTCAAGCCTTACCGAAATGGATTGTTGCAAGCCAAGGATCTCGAATTCGTGACCGTGGAGGAGGAGGATTTTGGAGACATGCCCCCGACGGGACCTTGATAAAAGGAGGATAGTCGAGCGAACGACTCTAAACAAACGCGCTACGTGGGAGGCAACCCACGACTTCCTAACCCAACCTTTCTCTTTTTCTTTCGATTTTTGTATATGTTGTTTGTCAATTGATCTTTAACTTAGGTTTTTCTTTCTTTTCGAGTTTTGTTGGAGAAATCTTGGCGGTTCAAGAATGGAGGAAATCGAAATGGTGAAGTTGATTGATGCCCAACAGTTGATCGACTGCACTCAAGTCGATCGACTGAGTTGCCAGTCGATCGACTGACGGATCGACTGGGAGGACGGAATCGACTGAATTCCAGAAATTTTTTGGGTTTTGAAAGCCCAGTCGATCGACTTCAAGTCGATCGACTGGGAGGTCGACTTAGGGGTTGAAATCGACTAAACTCCAGAAACTTTTCGGGTTTTGCGAGTCCAGTCAATCGACTGATTCGCAGTCGATCGACTGCTACAGTGTCGCGGTATTCATTTAAAAGGAAATCGACCCAGAAATAGACATAAAGAAAAGAGAGGGGAAAAAGGAGGGAGACACGAATTTTTCCAAGGGCTAGTCGATCGACTCAAAATTCTTTCTTTCCCTGGTAATTTCCATCCAAACTTCGCCAAGACTCGGACATCTCACAAATTCTTCCTTGTTTTCTTCAATTCGCTTCCAATCTCGAAACAAAGGGGTGGGGGTCGCTTTTTGGTTCTAGACTCGTTTTCGAGCCATTTATTGAGGTAATTCACTGGGAACTCGACCCTTGATATTCGTGTTTGTGATTAGTTGGGTTTTGTGTAGGATCTTGTTCTAATTTTCTCAAAATTCCTCAATTGAAAACCCTGCGCACCAAGTGTTCGATGAAATGCCCCAATGAGTATTTTTAACTAAAACTCCTTCATTTTCCCATCGTGTCAATTCCTTCCGATTCCTTAACTAAAATCTTCGTATTCCCCTCGTGATTCACTTGGTATAATACTTATGGCTAATTTTTCCTACGATGAGTTTGACGAGGCCAATATCCCCAATCTTGCCCACGCCTATGGTGCTCCGTTCCGGAGATATTCTGAGGCCGAAGGGGAGGTGTATCAAAGCCTCGCCCAACGGCAATACGCCCGCAAGCATTTCTTCGATATCGAACGCCTCCAAGGGTGGATGGCGAACGGGGACCACGAGCACTTTGGAGCATGGATGTTCCAATTCATCGACGCCTTGAGCGGGAGACATTTCGCATCTCTCCGTGCACCGGCATACCCGGAGCTAATGCTCGAGTTTTTCTCGACCTACGAGAGTCGTGAGAGCAGGGAGTTCAGCGTTCGTTTTCGTGGAGTCGAATGCCAGATCACCCGAGATGTGCTTCAAATGGTGCTCGGGTTGGATTGTCAATTTTTGTGGGAAGAGCGACAAGGAGGGTTTGCGCTGCATCAATTTTGGGCATCTATAATGGGCGGACGTGGAACTCCGCGTTTCCAGGCCTCGGCAATCACCGACTTGGTATTGCTCGGGATTTACAAGTTCTTCGCCCACGTCTTGGTGGGTAAGCACGAGAGCTCCAACCTCACCCAGGATGAGGTTTACATGCTTTGGTGCCTTCACACCGGCCGTCGATTCACCGCCTATCCCTTTCTCTGAGCCGGGATTCTTGGGATCCAAAAGACGAGGGCTGGGAGTGTCGCTCGGGTCGGGATGGGACCCATGATTACCTTGCTCGCCCGACACTTTGGTGTCTACCCCGAGGCGGAAAATCTTGAAAGAATCGAGCCGGTAGAGCTCATATTGAAAATGCCAAAGGCCCCGACCGACCCACGACGCTGCCATGTCCACGAGCAAGTACAAGAGGCGATCGAAGAGGAAGCCAATTTGGAGAGACGGCACGAAGAAGGTGTCGAGCCCGAGGAAGCCCCGAAAAACGGATCGGGGCAACACTTTGGAGCAAGCACAAGCCACGCGGCAATCCCGCATGGCGAGGGAGGCCCGAGCACCGGCTCGGGTCCCGACATGGGTTGGCATGAGTTCCAACACCAAGTGTTTGCCCGATTCGACCGGCTCGACACCGGCATGGAGGAACTGAGGGCCGGGCAAATAATAAATGAACGAGCACACCGCGCCCTCCATAGCTGCCTCTTGTTGATCGAGAGTTGATTGGCCCGGGACGAGAAGGAGAGCGACGGATAAGGAGATGGAAATGAGGTATAGGAGGAAGAAAAAGAGGAGGAAGAAGAGGACGAGGAGGCGAACCTCCAAGCCCGACGTAGGAGACATCATTGATTCTCCGATTATCCTTTTTATTTTGTTTTCGTACACTTGGCACGTTATCTTCGTTTGTTTCATTTTGATTCGGTTATGTTCTTTTATTTCTTATCTAACTCTTGAAAAATCCAAATAAATTAAAAAAAAAATCGAAAAAACCCAAAAAGATTTTTGCTTTTTGTATATCTTATCACTTGTTTTTGCAACCCCCCCCCTCCATATTTGTTCATTTCTTGTAGATAGCTTGCCTCGACTCCCGGAGAGGGCTATGCACGACCGCGTCGGCAAAAGCACAGAACTAGGGGCGTTCTCATTTCCTTACACTTTTTACCGTTTTATTTAAGCTTAATATGCAATGAGGTCATGGCTAGGTTTTAAGTGTGGGGTGGTTAGGGTTCGTCTTAGGATTTTGATTTCTTGCATGCTTGCTTGTGATGATTTGAGTAGCGTGTGTGTTACGTTTGTTTGGAACCTTAGCGAACTGACGCGGTTTTGATTATTTGTTTAAGAAGTTTAGATTGTTGATCGGATTTAGTGTACTTAGGGAATTTGACTTGTTGGGAACTTTGTTCGGCTTTAGCTTCGTGCTATCTTTGTGCTCAATTTTGAACTAGTGACTCAACTAGCCTTGTTATCGAATACTCTCTATAGGATGTTACTTTGTATGTTGGAGTCGTCAATTCCTCCATGTGCTCGATCAAAAAAAATAAAAAAATAAAAAAATATTGTAAGTTGCTAGTAGCAACGAATGATCGGAGTCGTTGAACGCTCGTTGTATTGTACATATTATTTAAATACCTCACGTTCATGGTACCAAAAAAAAAAAATGATGATGAATAAACAAGGATACATTATAAATCCTTGAAGTGCTTACGGAATAAATGTGCAATTCTTGTACTTTTTACTTTCCGTTGTAGATTTTGTGTGTAAAGAGAGTCGTAGATAATCGAGGCTAGTAGGGAGGCGATTAACGGTTCGAGCGTGGATAGACCTTAGCCGGGGCAAGGACGAGGGGACCGACTTGGAGGGTTACCTAGTACTTTTAGGTTTCAGTAGTCGATCTAAACTTTCTTATTCAACGCATCATTGTCGTCATTTTAGCCAAGCTAACAAGCATTGTAGTATACGATGTCTCAAATTAGGTTTGGTGCATTAGTTAATTGTCCGGGGGCAGTTTTGTAATTCCATATTAGTTTTGCTTGAGGACAAGCAATCATTCTAAGTGTGGGGTGGTTGATTTGCATGTTTTTGTACGTGTTTTTTTTACCGTTTTGTGTCGCGCTTGCATGTGTTTTGTTTGCTTTTATGTGTATTAGGAGTCATTTTGGCCGATTTTATTAGTTTTAGGTTTTTATATCTTTTGTGTGGTTTTTAGTAGTTTTTCGTACATTTTTACCCTTTTTCGTATTTTTGGCCGTAGGATGACCAAGCGGGTCCCGCGCATGCTCGGAGTATCCCACTCGACTCGGATTAGAACGGGCAAAGCAAGAAAACACAGCATGAATAAGGAACGACAGCCGACGGACGAGCAGAGCGGAGACGAGAAAATGAGCCGAAGCTGCCTGTCAGTCGATCGACAGCACTCCAGTCGATCGACTGAGTTGCCAGTCGATCGACTGACGAATCGACTAAGTTGATAAAATCGACTGAAGGGCAGAATGTTTTGCGAATTTCGGGCATTTCAGTAGATCGACAGCGTTCAGTCTATCGACTAGCTCTCAGTTGATCGACTGACACGCAGAATTTTAACCTATTTTTACGTTTTTGCCCCTGCATTTTTGTATAAATAAACCATCACTTTCCTTCATCTACCTTATCCTTCCTTGGTTGATTTTGAACCCCATTCAATCTCTTCCAAGCTAATTTTCACTATTCCGTTGCAAACCCTAAATATAACCCTTAATTAGCTCCTTAAATTTAGCTTAGTTAATTAGCTAGTTAGTAGTTGTTCATAAGTGTTGGAGAAGGTGACATCTCTCTCATTTGTGGATTGTGTTTTATGAAGTTGAACTTGGTGCTTGAAGATTGTACTCTACATTTGAAGCTTTTGGTTGGAATGCAATATTGGTAGTAATCTTTCCCTTATTTGGTGTTGTTCTTGTGTTTTTTATTGTTGGTATGTGTTGGTAGTTAATTTGTAGTCTTAGTTATTTTTCTCTTGGTATTTTCAAATTCTCTTCCAACTTCTAGGTTATTTTTCTTTTTGTAGTAAAAACTCCATTGAAGCTTGGCTTTGAAGCTTTTTACTCTTTTTGTTCAAACAAACATGGGAGCTTGGAAAGTTATTAGTAGTTTTCTCTTTTAAGACATTTGACTTTACCTATTAAATGCATTTGACTTCTTTTGAACTTTAAGTTTGACTTTCCCTCCTTTTTAGCTTTTAAATTTACAAGCCTTCTTAGTTAGTAGCTTCAATTTTATTAAGGTTGTTAATGAGGTTTAATTCGTGTCATTAAGACTAATTGTTTTCGATCAAGTTTTAAATTCCTCTCTCTTTGCTTTAATGTTTCTCAAACACTCTTTTCAATTTAAGTTCAGTGATTACAACACAAAAACCAATCCAATGATTAATGCTTTCTTAGATTAGATAAGTTTAACTAAGAATAACAAAAGATTAATTAAAAACATTTAACGCCAATTATATCTATCCTCGAGAGACACGACTTTGGAAAACTTACCACTCTACAATCGACTCCGTACTATTTCGGAGAAGATTTCTTAGAGTGCTAAGAATTTTTCGATCAATAGCCTCGAAGATTTCTTATCAACTTCCCAGAATATCCTGAACTTACATGTGGCGGGTAGCTCGGAAGGAGAAAGAGATCTTAATCCTTCGTACCTACGCTAGGTGCGACATGACCAACTACTGGCCTCGTGGATTTTGTCCTCCTTATCAGATAACATTCTCATCACCATAGCTGGTTTGACCACGTCGAAGGAAGTATTGGATGTATTGCAAGTTAGCTTTGCAAAACAGACTAATGTAAAAGCTATGCCATATCGGATGCAACTCCAGAATATGAAGAAAGGTCAAGTTTTTCTATGATATGATAGATGCTACAGGAGAAAATTTGTCAGAACAAATTCAGATCCTTCACCTCTTATCATGTCTCGGTCAAGAGTATAATCCAATGATAGTTTCCATCACTGATATGCCTGATCCATGCTCCTTAAGAGATTCTCACTCCATCTTGATTAGCTTTGAGAACATATTGGAGACTACGGAGACCTCCTTAGACTTCCCCTTTTCAATTAATTTCACTACCAACCCTAGAGGAAGCGGAAGCTCTAGAGGTAGGGGATTTCTAGAAGTAGAGGATCTGGAAGAAATAGTAGCTTTCAGTAGCAGAGAAGGAAGACCTGGCTACAATCAAGGGGGTAACTGGTCCCAATGTCAAACCTGCCACCATAAAATCCATACAACTGATAAATGTTACTACATGATGGACACGAACTTTATTCGTATCTCGCAAACGGTCACTCCACCTTTCTATGGCCATACAACAAACTCTTATACATCCACAAATATCTCTCCTAATTCACCAGTTGGCTCGAGCACACTGAAGTTGTAGTTTTTGTGGTGTTGAAATAAATCAACGAGTTCATGGCTCTGTATTATCGGACTTCAATCCATTTGCAAGTTTCAACGTGTTTCAAGCTCAAGAGATTGGAGAAAACCGGAAATAAAATAATTAAAATATCTAAACTATCCTAGAAATTGAAATAGCAAGTTGGTCGGATGCCTCGGTCGTATGCCCAAATTGAAAATGCAAACAATTAATGAAAATAAGCAAAAACAAGCATAGTTTCACCATGTACTACCATGCATGCACAAGGTACAACCATGCATGAAAACTCAAATAATGTAAATTGACAAAAATTGAAAGCACCAAAGTAAAGAGCAATAAAAGTTGACGTAAAAGTTCAAATCTTTCGGAAAAATAACGAGAAACGAAGGGTAGATCTAGGATTCAATTTAAAACTATGCATGGAAATTTAATTCGAAATAAAGCATAAGTAAAACTCAAAGTCATGATGATCCAAGACCCGATCTACAATCTAGATGTGTCACTCATCTATAATTCATAGCCAAATCACAAGTTTCATCATGGAATCAAGTAGCTAAGGCAAAAAGCATAATTGAAGAACATGCATGAAAATGAATAACAAAGCTTGAAATTAAAAGGAAAGCTTACTAAAATTAAATGGAGAATCCCAAGCTTGAGTTACAAATGAAAGTGCTAATCCAAAGGAGTATTTGGATTCATCTTGAGCTTACAAACCCAAGGCAAAACTTCAAAAATTAAACTAAGAACAAGAGAGAGAAAATATTCCAAAACCTATGCAAGTTAGGGAAATTTGTGTGATAACCTACAAGAATGAGAGTTCTAGTCTATTTATACTAGGTCACATTTGGTGTTAAATTGGCCAATTTGACCTTAAAGCCTTTAAAATCCCGGGTTTGACCCAATTTTGACCGTGTTGACCGGGATTTGACCGCATTCTTGCATGCTGGCGAGTACTGTGGCAAGCATCCTTGCAAGTGCCAGCGGGTGCTTGGCAAGGAGCTGGCGAGTTCTGTGGCAAGCGTCCGGGCAAGTGGCTTGGGAGAGGAGCTGGCGAGTTCTGTGGCAAGCGCCGGACATTTGGCTTGGGCGAGGAGCTGGCGAGTTCTGTGGCAAGCGCCGGACATTTGGCAACTATCTTGGCAAGTGGTGGCGCAAGTTGGCAAGTATTCCAGAATGTTTGGGTGTTTTTAAGCCTCTCTTGGCTTCAAGTTTGTCTTGGAGTTTGGCTTTGCCTTGGCTAGTATTTTTGGCCTTCAATACCTTTACCTATAAAAATAGGAATTTTAAACATAAAAATCCAAAATTACACAAAACCTCCAATTAATTGAACTATTTATACCAATTAAACGTAAAATTAACAAGTCAAGTTAAAAACAACAAAACAAGAAAAACCACATAAAAACTTAATAAAATTATATTAAAAACTACTAAAATCAACATAAAACTCTAACTAAAAATAGAAGGAAAAACACAACAATTACATGCAAAACAACTATCCCACACTTATCGGTTTGTTCGTACTCGAACAACGAAAAGAATCGAGTATGTACTTGCAATGAAAATTATGTAAGAAGAAATATCCTTGTGCTTATCCTTATTAATATGATGGGATTATCAACATAGACTCGCTATCGTCAAGCATTGCTCGTATTTCTCTTTCTCAAATGCAAGCCAACTCGATGACTTCCTCACAAATGGAATTTTGAGGGTGTTTGCTCAATTCACTCAAGTGTTTAGTATATAGGACGTGTTTATGCTCAAATCGGTCAATACATGCACCTTGTAAAGATTTCACTAATCCGACGCTCAAAAATTCTCGTAGTACATGACCAAACAAGAATCGAAAGAGGTCTTTATTATGGGTTGTAATGTTGGCTCTTTGGTAAGGTATGGAATATATGGATATAGTGGCTAACATATGATCAATAACACACAAAAATCCTAACTTTTAAAACTCAAAGCTTATAATCGCTTCACCTTCCCCATTTTGACAATCTTTCATTCGAAACCCTTTCGTTCACCACATTCCCGACTTTTATTTCACAACACATAAAAGCTTTTTGAATTTGCTTCTTTTTACTAAACTTAGATTTTTTTTTTTGAATTAGGCTTTTCACATGAACACACGCTTTATCACTTCTTGTGATTTGTGTTGGAGTTTTATTCTATTTTTTTATTTTTTTTTTGTGTAAGCAACTCGAAACCCAAAACCCATAATCGATTTCCCTCACATTTATCGTCAACTAACAATAAACTCTCTCACCTCACGATTATGAAGATACAAGAGCTAAAATCGAGCTCGGCTAACATGAAACGGAATAAAGGCTCAAGGGGGCTCTTTTGGGATTTTTAAGTAGCTTACATATATGAATATGGCCGGAACAAGGGTCATATATGTGCCTCGGGGTCATTTTCAAATTCAATCATGTACGAGAAAATTTAAGCCTCCTCAATGCAATTTCCATAAAAATGCAAGCAAGCCGATAAATCACATAAGGCTACTCACTAGTTTGCACCGAATTTGGGAGCAAAATCAAAAGAGCTTTTAGAGCGTTGCAATCTTTTCACGAGAAAATGTTGATTATATATATATATATATATATATATATATATATATATATATATATATATATATATATATATAGGCGGTTTTTGGACGAAGCACAAAAATTCAACCCCTCACACAAGAGGCTATAAACATGCAAAAACTCGACAAGTAAACTATTCAAACTTCCAAGCACGTGGAGTTGTTCAAACATGTAATCAAGACACAAAAGACACAAAAATCTA
Organism: Phtheirospermum japonicum; assembly: GCA_014905375.1. Lineage (NCBI taxonomy): Eukaryota > Viridiplantae > Streptophyta > Magnoliopsida > Lamiales > Orobanchaceae > Phtheirospermum > Phtheirospermum japonicum. Next base: position 713,110 of record BMAC01000052.1, read on the forward strand.
CTCAACCATATAAAAGCGCAAGTAGTAAGCGTCACTTCGCCAATAATGCGTCACTTCGCAAAGGCTCAAGTTAAGAATGACAAAACATGCTTGTAAACCCCGGACCCTAACCACCTACCCACCCCACACTTAAACCATGCAATGCCCTCATTGAATTTTAATGAAAATCAAGTAAAAGGAGGGTGAATAGAAACTTCCTCAACCGAGCGAGTTGTGGTCGAGCTCGGTGGGGTCCACATAAGCATCTAAGCAATCCGAGTGATTCATCGAGCATGGCTAGTATCTCCCGGCTTCATGACACTACCACTTTTACCAATCGTCCTATGGTCGTCGTCGGAAAACAAAACCTCCTCGTCGGGTGGCAAGAGGAAGCCATGGCGATAGGGTTTAACTCGGTGCCCGTTCACTAGGAAACGATCTTGAGATGCGGGGTCGACCAATGTGACCTCCACTCGGATTAAGAAACTCGATGGTGTAAGGACCCGTCCATTTAGACTTCAATTTTCCGGGATGGAGGGCTAAGCGGGAATTGTAGAGTAAAACGGGCATTCCTACCTCAAGCTTCTTCGGAATTAGCCTCTTGTCGTGAATACGTTTCGTCCTTTCCTTGTAGATTCGAGCATTGTCATATTGATTATCTCTAAGCTCGTCTAACTCCTACAGTTGTAACATTCTTTCGAGGCCGGCTTCCTTCAAGTCCAAATTAACGGCTTTTATTGCCCAAAATGCTTTGTGCTCAATCTCCAAGGGCAAGTGGCAAGATTTCCCAAATACCAAATTGTACGGGCTCGTGCTTAAGACCGTTTTATATACCGTTCGGAGGGCCCACAATGCATCTCTCAACTTCCTCGACCAATCCTTCCGGCTTGGTTGCACCATTTTCTCTAACACGTTCCTCACTTGCTTATTGCTCGTTTCGACTTGACCCGAGTTTTGGGGATGATATGGCGTCGCAATTTTGTGCTTGATCCCGTAGATATTCATAAGTTTCTCGAAGAGCTTGTTACAAAAATGGCTCCCCCCATCACTTATTATGACTTTAGGAAAGCCAAAACGAGCACATATATTCTCTTTCACGAACTTCACCACTACCTCCGCATTATTCTTTGTTATAGGTATAGCCTCGACCCATTTCGAAATGTAGTCCACCCCCACAAGTATGTATTCATGCCCATCGGAAGACTTAGGGAATGGTCCCATGAAGTCGATCCCCCACACCTCAAAAATCTCGACAGTTAAATTGCCCACTAAGGGCATCTCGTTCCTTTTTGAAATGCTCCCCGTCCTTTGACATCTATCACAAGTTTGAACATGGACATGAGCGTCATAATGGAGAGATGGACAATAGAATCCCGAACTTAAAATCTTGAGAGTTGTCTTCCTTCCTCCGAAGTGGCCTCCGGCTTGATGATCATGACAAAAAGTTAATAGCTCTTGTATCTCTTCCTCGGGCACACATCTCCTTATTATACCATCTTTCCCCACTTTGTACATGAATGGATCGTCCCAATAAAAACTTTGGCACTTAGCGAGGAAGCGTTTCTTTTCTTGCCAATCCATATCCGGCCGAAGCTCACCATTTGCCAAGTAATTTGCATAGTCGGCGTACCAAGGCTCTTGGCTCACTTTCATCAAGTTCTCGTGCGGCAAATTCTCTCCAATGGAAATCCTTTCCGATCCTTGATCTCAATATCAAATTCTTGAAGCAATAGGATCCAACGAATAAGGCGGGGTTTTGCTTGAGGTTTAGAGAGCAAATATCGCAATGCAGCATGATCACTATGCACCACAACTCGTGATCCAACTATGTAAGATTGAAACTTCTCTAATGCAAAGATTACGGCTAAGAGCTCTCTCTCGGTTTTTGTGTAGTTCTTTTGGGCATCGTTGAGCATCAAACTTGCGTAATACACAACCCTTAATAGCTTGTCGACTCGTTGTCAAAGGACGGCCCCCACCGCTTCACTCGATGCGTCGCACATAATCTCGAAAGGCAAGTTCCAATCGGGAGCTACGACAATGGGGGCGGACACGAGGCTCTTCTTAATTGCCAAAAACGCATCCTCACAAGCCTCATTAAATTCGAATGGGATTTCACTACTCAATAATCGACACAAGGGACGGGCAATTTTTGAGAAATCTTTAATAAACCGCCGATAGAAACCGGCATGCCCAAGAAAACTCCTAACATCTTTCACATTAAGGGGAGGGGGTAATTTTTCGATAACTTCTACTTTGGCTTTGTCCACCTCAATCCCTTTTTCCGAAATCACATGCCCGAGGACTATTCCACTTCGAACCATGAAGTGGCTCTTCTCCCAACTTAAATTTAAGCTCGTCTCTTCACACCGAGTTAGCACTTCTTCAAGGTTCCTCAAGCATTCTTCAAACGAGTCCCCATATATTGAAAAGTCATCCATGAAGACTTCAAGATACTTGTCGATCATGTTAGAGAATATGGATAGCATGCATCGTTGGAAAGTCCCCGGGGCATTACATAGCCCAAACGGCATCCGACGGAAAGCGAAAGTCCCGAATAGACAAGTGAACGTCATTTTAGCTTGGTCCTTGGGTGCGATAGCAATTCGATAACAGCCCGATAATCCGTCCAAGAAACAATAAGAGTGGTGGCCGACTAGTTTGTCCAACATTTGATCGATGAAAGGAAGGGGAAAATGATCTTTATTTGTGGCCGCATTCAACTTCTGAAAATCGATGCACATCCTCCACCCCGTCGTCACCCGTGTAGCCAATAACTCGCCCTTATCATTCTCAATCACGGTAATGCCGCTCTTTTTAGGGACCATGTGCACGGGACTTACCCACTCACTCTCGGCAATCGCAAATATCAAACCCTCCCTCAACAACTTGAGTATTTCTTCTTTGACGATCTCTTTAAGGTTCGGGTTCAATCGCCTTTGAACCTCTCGAGAGGGCTTGGCGTCATGCTCCAATATGATTCGATGCATGCACGTCGAAGGGCTAATTCCCTTTATATCACCGAGGCTCCATCCAATAGCACTTTTGTGAGCCTTAAGCACATTGATCAACCTCGCTTCCTCCTCTTCGTTTAGATTGGCAAAAATAATCACCGGATTACCCTCCTCTTCTTCAAGAAAGACATATTTCAGGTGAGATGGGAGAGGCTTTAGCTCGGGCTTGTGCCTCCTCTCACCCTCGTTGGGAGTTAGCTCGAACAAGTCAATCATTCCCTCCAAGTATTCGTCAAAATTTTCAATCGGCTTGACGAATTGTCTCTAAATAATATGCCCTACCTCCCCCTTAAAAAACGCGTCGTTGCCCTCAACGAAACAAACGGTGGCACTCTCAAAAAGGGTCATCTCAATACAAGGGTCATTGCCAAGCTCGAAGGGGTCGATAACCTCAACATCACTCCTATCACCATCCACAAACTTTCCCTCCAAGAAAACGTGCTCAACCACATCATCAATCTCGTCGACAAGAAGACAATCCGCATGATAGATGCTTGAAGGAATCGACGGCAAGTTGGACATCGAAAATGTAACCGACTCACCCGCAACGGATAAGGTGAGGTTCTTCATTCCAACATCAATGAGGCATTGGGTAGTCGCCATGAAGGGACGTCCAAGGAGAATCATATGCTCGGCCCCATCATTTGAAACCGTTCCCACATCAAGAACAACAAAATCTACCGGGACCACAAGCCCTCCAACTTTTACAAGCAAGTCCTTGACAACATCTTTCGGGTATCGAATCGACCGATCGGCCAATTGTAAGCAAATTCGTGTTTCTTGCAAAGGCGCTAGCTCCAATTGCTCATATATCGAAGATGGCATCAAATTTATCCCCGCCCCGGAATCAAGCATACCGGTTGTGACCTTTCCATTTCCGAGCGTAATGTCAATACAAAAGGAGCCAGGATCAATCTTCTTGAGGGCCAAAACCGAAGGATCACACACCACACTCACCTCTTTAGATAAGAAAATCGTCTCATTTGGAGAATGGAGGAGCTTTTTGGAGGAAAGGTCTTTGAAAAATTTCGAGTAAGCGGGTATGTCTCGAATGGCATCCAACAAGGGGAGAGTGATGTTCACATTTGCCAAAGTGTTTTAGAGACGTTGGAATTGCTTATCCTTCTGGGTGTTTTGGAGTCGTGACGGATAAGGCGGGGAAGCCTTTGGAATCGGTGGCTTATAAGCGTTCGAGGATTTGTGCAAGCCACCGGGTCCTTCTTTTGATGGTGTGGCACCCGCGGGGGTGGAATCGGGAGTAGGGACAAGGACCAGAGGATCAACGTTCTCATTTTCGAAAGGTGGAGCCACCTTGTTATCGATAACCCGGCCACTTCGAAGAGATGTAATTGCATGGGCATGGGAAGGTTGGCTCGGTAGCTTCCCCTTTTCATTGGCTTGTTTGATCATATTTATCTCGGTAGCCAATTGCCTAATTTTCGTGTCCGTGGCATTCAAACGTGTTTCCATGGAGGACACCGTGGCATTCAACGTGTATCCATGGCGAACTCCATGGCACTCAAGGTGGACACCGAGGCGGTGAGGGATTGCATTTGTTGGACTAGCACATTAAGAGCCGGATCGGTGGCCGGTGGTGGAGCATTCGTCAGGGGAAATGGTCGAGAAGTGCCCATGGGAGGGTTCGAGTAACCTAAGCCCGGATGTGTGCGGTTGCTCGGATGGTACGGGGGATTTTGACTAGATGGCCGAGGAAAGGGTGGCCGAGCAACACCGTGACCCGGTTGGAGTTCGAGTAACCTAAGCCCGGATATGTACAAAAAGATGCAAATCAACCACCCCACACTTAGAACGGTTGCTTGTCCTCAAGCAAAACTAACATAAATTTACAAAATAACCCCCGACCAACCCTAAACTAATGCACAAAATAATTCGAGACGTCGTATGCTACGTTGCTTGTTAGCTTAGGCTCAAAGGACGTCAATGTGCGTTGTTAAGGAAATCTAGATAGACTTCCGAACCCTAAAAGAACTTAAACAATCCACCAAGTCGGTCTCCCCGTCCCTGCCCCGGCTAAGGTCTATCCACGCTCGAACCGTTAATCGGAATAAACAAGGATACGTTATAAATCCTTGAAGTTGTTAAGTAGCACGTTTTTCCTTTTTTGTCTGATTTTTAGTATATATTTGTTGAAGAAAGGCGTAGATGATTTTGGCTAGTAGGGAGC
>BMAC01000052.1:745584-772093 GCA_014905375.1 Phtheirospermum japonicum
GCTTCTTGGAGAAGTGTCGATTTTTGAGAAATCTCTGGAATTCGGTCGATCCTTGAGCAGTTCAGTCGATCCGGGAGGGGCGGTCGATCGACTACCAGTCGATTGGGCAGCAAGCAGTCGATCGACTGCTTCTTGAAAAGGAGAGGAAGTCCCTGGACGCCGAACTTGCATACAGAACAACAACAAAAGATCACGCATATCGAATGTAAAACAATTAACTAACTACTATTTACAATAACAATAAGAGTAATTAAGAACGCCATTGGCCTTAATCCATCCCCGGCAACGGCGCCAAATTTTTGATCGACGAATTCTCGACGCTCTAGTTTGAGAATCCGTCTCCGCAAGAGTACGAAGCCGGTTGTAGGGCGGAGAGTTCTTCCCGAGTCGTGTCTCTCGAGGATGGATGTTATCGGCTTGTCGTTTTCTTAATTGCTCTTATCGTCGGTTGCGACTAAACTAATTTAAACTAAAAAAGCAATAGTCATTGTTCGGTTTTGAGTTTTACGAGTAAGATTTATATTGAAATACAAGATTTAAAAATATTGAAAATGAAAAAGAAATTAAAGATTATTTTAAAATGATTAATCTAAACTAATTAACTAAGAAAGCTCATAATTTAAATTAGAAAAATGGAGGGAAAATTAAAGTCAAGCTTATTTGAAAAAGTCAACATTAATTTAACAAAAATCTAAGTTTGAAAAAGGGAAGATTTATAAAACTTCTAAAAACTTAGAAATTGATCTAAACAACTTAACAACTTAAAAGCATAAGTTCAAAAGCTAGAAAGCTAAAAGATGAAAATGGAAGTTTTGAAAATTAAATTAGCAACTAAACTATGATCCAAGCATCAACACAAGATTAAAATGAATAACATGAAATTAAAACTATATTATAGAAAGATATTACCAAGAGTATGATCCACAAAAGCTTGAAATGGAAAGCTTGAAAGCTTCTTCACAAAAGAAATCTAAACCAAAGCTTGAACAACTAATTAATAAGATCTAAAACTAAACTAAACTAGTAACTAATTACTAACTAATTTCTAGAATTTTGATTGATTAAAATGAAAAGGGAAAGATTTGGTTATGGTTGGAGGATCTTCCTGGGAGAGAAAAGTCCTCAGCCTCCAGTTGCCTGGATGAAAAGACGTTGCCTTGATTAATACATTCGCAGGGGCAAAATCATCCAAAAACAGAAAAAATTCTACTTTTCAGTCGATCGACTGCAAAGGGAGTCGGTCGACCGGCAGTCGATCGGCCATGTTGGCAGTCGATCGACTGCATGTCAAAAATGGCCAAAAGTCCCTGGAATCCAGTCGATCTTGAGGGGCTCCAGTCGATCGACCGCAGTCGATCGGCCAAGTAGGCAGTCGATCGACTGCGTCGTCCAAAATGCCAAAAGTCCCTGGAACACAGTCGATTTTTGGGGTTCAGTCGATCGACTATAAGTTCAGTTGATCGACTGAACATCCAGTCGGTCGACTGGATTCCTGCGCCCGGCTCGATTTCTCGTTCTTTTCACGTCCGCCGGTTGATCGAGCCTCGTCTGTTGCGCTTCCTTTCTTGTCCGTCCACTCCCGAGTTGAGTATCAACGATCCCAAATGAGCGCGGGCCCCGCTTGGACGTCCTACGGCCAAGAGAAAAATGAAAAAGTGAAAAACTACGAAAACTATTAATAAAACATACAAAAACTAAGAAAATCTAGATATAACGAAAAACGGCCAACTTGACTCCTAAAACACCTAAAAGCAAGCGAAACACACGCAACGTGATACAAAAACAATAGCAAAAATATGTACAAAAAGATGCAAATCAATTGTCTTAAAGCTTTTTACCTCTTTTAGTTAGACAAACTATTGGCTCTTGAAAGATGTATGAACTTTTCCTCTTTGGTAATTTGTCTTGTTCTATTTAAAAGCCTTTGACTTTTCTCAAATTTAAATAATTTGATTTTCCCTCCATGACTTCTCTTTTAATTGTAAGCTTTTCTTGATGCAATTAGTTTAGTAATTATGGGTATAGGGTTTTGGTTCGTTTAGAGCCATTAGTCGGAGCTTTTTGAGAATTGGGATTGATGACCACTAACACCTGGTCGACAATTTGGGATTGACAACCCCGAATCGTGAATTAAGTTCTCGGAAAAAACCGATTAATCGTGGAGACGAACCGAACACCCTATACCCTCATTTTCATTATTTTCATTTAAATCATTTTTAATTAAAGTCTTCTTTTAAATTCAAGCTTTAGCGTAAAACTCAAAACCCAACCAATGACTTAATACTTTCTTAGTTTAGATTACTGTAATTTTGATTAACAAGAGATTGAGTAAAAACACCGACCGCCGATAATATCTATCCTCGAGAGACACAACTCTGGAGAACTTACCGCTCTACAACCGACTCCGTGCTATTGCGGAGAAGATTTCTTAGAGTGCTAAGAATTCTTCGATCAATAACTTTGACCTAATCATTCATTAACATTTGATTTTCAAGATTTTTGAGTAATAAGTTATACCGGATTTCAACTAACACAGAGCCTCCCGTGCTGAAGGCCTGTTCAACAAAAACTGCTGAAACATGAACGGTGAGAACCTCCTTGGCAATACTAGAGATTGTAGGGAAAATAGTGGCCACTTTTGGCCAAAACCGCACAAGATCGTTAGTAGTTCATGGGGCTTGGGATAATTACCGATTCAAAAGACCCTAAATAACTTTCTAATTCCATTATTCGGATAACACTAGCGTTTTTCTATTTTGGCTTAGTATCCTCAATCAACCTCGTATATGGGGCTAGACCTTGTCGAGGATCATTGACAATGGTCTTACATTAGAAGTGTTGGGGGAAGGGGAAGGGGAAGGTGACCCATTAAAATCACTAGAAGATTGATTGTATTCATTAAAAATTTGTAATAAAGATTGTTTTGCTTGGTGAGCAACACTATAAGGTCTGAGAATTTCAATATTTGAATTTTGTAAAAAAGGCCCTAATCTTCATAATAAACTAAGTAAACTTTCTACACCACCCGATAATCCAGGTCTAAAATTTTTGCAATAAAAAAAACATCGGGAATGCAGAGAAAATACTTGACCCATTTACTCAACATACTAGCTGTTGGGTTCGCTATAATTGTGCGGGGCCTACGCAGCGAAATTTGAAATTTTTAAAATTATTAAAACAAATATATATATCAAATATATATACTAAACCTCATAGATTTCATAAGCGATATTAACGATCGTCATTTTCTATTATTTTGTATCGAATACAACTATTTTGATTCTTATAAAAATAAATTAATTAATACCTCTCAATTAATTTCTTCAAGCGACGATTGAGAGGGAATAAATTCCCGGCTATGTGGCTAACACCGAAACTTCTCACCGTAGGGATCCAAGCGTATCCCCTCTAATTGAGTCCACCTTTTGATTGCGACACCGGAAAAATTCTTCGCTAGTAGAATCGTTCCGTTTTCAAATTGATAGGAATAACAATTAATCTAACAATCAATAATTGATTGAAGATTAATTATTGTAGATGAGAAATTATCAATTAATCATCATATACAATTGAAGACTTAAAATAAAATATAAAAGCTTGAAATCCTTTTCCTTCTTTTTCTGTTTTCGAAAAAAAAACTGAAAAGAAAAGAAAGGCGGCAGCTTTGTTTGTTAAAGACGGCTCTAGTCCTTTTCAAAAAGTATAAGACCTTTTTTTTTGTTTGTTGTTTTGTTGAATGAAAGTGCAGATGACTGCCTCTTTTCTTACATATATATATTATATATATATATATATATATATATATATATATATATATTATATATATATATATATATACTAGTTAGGTTAATTAGATTAAGTCTAATCTTAATTAGTTAATTAATTAATTAAGAAAAGAATTATTTCCCAAATCATCCGTCCCCTTATTAAAACAAAGAATATTATATACAAAATATATAATATAAATTAATTTTATTCTAAAGTCTTCAATTATTCTAGTGGGCTTCTACAATTAGGGCCTACTAGAAAATTACATGGACTTGGATTTAAAATCCAACTAATTAATTAATTCAATTAATTAATTAATCCCATAAATTTAAATTAATCAATCCAATTGACTAATTTAATGTACTCCTTTAATTTAGATTTCTAATCAAATTAGATTTAATTACATAATCAAATATATATAATTAAATATTTAATTCAACAATTGAATTAATATAAAATCTCATTTAATTAATCTAAATTAATTAATTATTCCAACTATTGGAGTTATCAATCTTGAAATGTCAACAACCAAAATTATGTGTGACCCTTTTAGGTTCACGACTAACACTAGCAGCAGGTTTACAACTTTTGTAAGTTTATAAATAACAACTTATTATATTAATTAATCTAATTAATTAATTCTCTTGAAATTAACTCTTTAACTTCAAGAACCTACAAATCATGACAACATCTAGCAAGTAGCATGATTACCCAGTGTTAGGTGAAATAGCGAGTAAACCTATTTTCAATTGCAAGTCCATACATGTACGATCCTTTCGACAACTAGTTTCCCGATTAAATCTTGGGCATGGATTTATAAGTCGAAACCCAATTGATTTAATAACTGTGACTTCATTTCAAGTTTAAGTAATTCATTTATGAATCAATATTCATCGTGCCCTGGCCAAGGTCTTTGAATCACAAACTATGAAAATTCACAGGATACTCCGTTGTCCATAGACAAGTGTCGAATTCTATGCTGGCTACAGACAAGCCTCCATGCACATCGATACAATACCCAAAATATCCCTTTTACGATATTCAGGCAATCAAAAGATAAATCTAAGTATTGCACAATGTGCACAAGGCTACAATCGTACCTCAAGTCATGGACTAATCATATACTATTGCAATATGGAAATTCTTATTCGACAGACAAATCTTCCAGTTAAGAATTTCCATCAGGTCATGTTCAATGAACTTGTTCTCCAACAAGCACCCACGTATATGCACTCGCGTCACAACGCTGATGTTAATGGAATGCATCATCCTTGTCTTACAAGCATGCATCATATGCGCAAGTCTTACCGGGCTATTCAATGTCCTATCTCGAAAAGCCCATTGACTTGGAAGAAGTTTAAAACCGAAACCTTAGAGACATGTTCCATGATTGCCATCATATGCACAACCATATCCCATAGTTTAAATTGGTCTAAGGACTTTATCATACGTGCAATTATAATAAAAGCGAAAACATAAGATAAAGAAAGTCGCATTTATTAATATAATTCCAATAAAATCATTATACAAGTAGAATGAAATCCAATCTAATTGGAACGTTGGGCACTCTACTCTAACAATCTCCCACTGGCCCCAGTGCCAATTGCCCATGTATCTTAGGCCCATATTCTCAAGATGCCCGTCGAATACCTTTTGTGCTAAAGGCTTAGTCATAGGGTCTGCTACATTTTCTGCCAAAGCGACTCAATCCACAACGACGTCGCCTCTACCAATAATCTTTCTCGCTAGGTGGTATCGTCTCAAGATGTGTTTAGATCTTGGATGAGATCTCGGTTCTTTTGCTTGCGCTATAGCTCCGTTGTTGTCACAATAAATTATTGTTGGATCAACAGCGGACGGAACTACATCCAACCCTTGGATAAAGTTTCGCATCCAAACAACCTCTTTTGCTGCATCTAATGCAGCAATATATTCAGCCTCTGTAACAGAGTCTGCAGTCGTCTCTTGTTTGGAACTTTTCCAACTGACTGCTYCTCMATTCAAGRTGAATATATATCCARACATTGACTTTGAGTCATCTACATCKGATTGAAAACTAGAGTCAGTGTATCCCTCTAGTTTCAWKTCTCCATTGCCGTATATCAAGAATATATCCTTAGTTCTTCTCAAGTACTTAAGGATCTTCTTAACGGCGTTCCAGTGTTCAAAACCTTGATTCGACTAATATCTGCTTGTGACACTCACAGCATGTGCGACATCAGGTCTAGTACATAGCATTGCATACATAATGCTCCCAATCGCGGATTCATAAGGTACACGAGCCATTTTTCCTCTTTCTTCAGATGTCTTTGGAGACATAGCCCTAGAAAGTGGATCACTGCTCATTGGGAGGTATCCACGCTTGGATTCCTCCATGCTAAACCGTTTTAGCACTTTGTCTATGTTCATGGATTGGGATAGTCCGATCATCTTTCGTGATCTATCTCGATAGATCTTTATCCCAAGGATAAAAGATGTTTCTCCCAAATCCTTCATGGAGAACTGCTTAGAAAACCAAGTTCTTGTTGATTGCAACATCCCTACATCATTCCTAATGAGTAGAATGTCATCAACATAAAGTACAACAAAAGTAACTGCCCTCCCACTAACCTTCTTATAGACACATGGTTCATCCGGATTCTTATGAAAATCAAATATTTTGATTGTTTCATCAAATCGTATGTTCCAGCTCCTCGAAGCCTGTTTGAGACCATAAATGGATCTCTGGAGTTTGCAAACCTGTTGCTCACTCCCACTGGATATGAAGCCCTCTGGCTGCTTCATATATATCTCTTCCTTAATGTTTCCATTAAGGAAAGCGATCTTCACATCCATTTGCCATATCTCGTAGTCATAATACGCAGCTATGGCTAAYAGGATCCGAATGGACTTAAGCATCACTACTGGTGAAAAGGTTTCCTCATAATCAATGCCTTGCTTCTGAGTATAACCTTTTGCAACCAAACGTGCTTTAAAGGTACTTACCTCTCCATCTACTCCAAGCTTCCGCTTGTAGACCCATTTGCAGCCAATAGGAACAATTCCTTGTGATGGGTCCACCAAGGTCCGTACCTTGTTGGAGTACATGGAGTCCATTTTGGACTGCATTGCTTCTTGCCATTTTTTCGAGTCAATGTCAGACATTGCCTCTTCATAGCTTCTTGGATCACTATCGAAAAGGAGTCCCTCCTCTTTGTTCTGTAACAAAAGGTTGATCCTCTCAGGAGCCCTTGAAACCCTTACGGATTTTCGAAGAGGTTGTGCTACAGATGGTCCAGCCTCAGCTGGTGTGCTATTTGCGGTAACCTGTGGGATACTTTGTGGTTCTTGAACTTCATCAAGTTCTATAACTCCGCCACCACTTTCAGAAAGAAACTCTTCTTCAAGAAAAGTAACATTCCTCGAAACAAACACCTTTTGTTCCGAAGGGTCATAGAAATAGTATCCTATAGACTCTCTTGGATACCCCACAAACTTACATAAGATGGATCTCATGTCCAACTTATCTCCCACTTGACGCTTAACATAAGCATCACACCCCCATATTTTTAGGTATTTGTAGGAAGGTGACTTCCCATACCATATTTCATAGGGTGTATTGGGTACGGCTTTACTTGGAACCCTATTTAATAGGTATGCCGCCGTCTCTAAGGCATAGCCCCAGAATGAAAGAGGTAAGGAAGTGCAACTCATCATTGATCGAACCATGTCCAACAAAGTTCAATTTCTACGCTCCGAAACTCCATTCAATTATGGTGTTCCGGGAGGAGTCCACTGTGAAAGAATACCATTCTCTCTTAAATAATCAAGAAACTCAGTTGATAAGTATTCACCTCCTCGATCTGATCGAAGAGTCTTAATACTACGACCACTTTGTTTCTCTACTTCACATCTAAATTCCTTTAACTTTTCAAAGGCCTCAGATTTATGCCTCATAAGTTATACATAACCAAACCTAGAATAATCGTCGGTAAAGGTTATGAAGTAGTGATAGTTCCCTCTCGCACTAACACTTAGTGGACCACATACATCTGTATGGATCAAATCCAATAGACCTTTGGCTCGTTCCACTTGTCCAACAAATGGTGATTTAGTCATCTTTCATTTAAGGCACGACTCACATGTTGGCAACTTTTGCTCTCCCTTAAGGTCGAGTTTTTGTCCCAACTTGTGTATCCTTTTTTTCGGAAATGTGACCTAATCTAGCATGCCAAAGTGTGAAAGAACTCTAATTATTTAACTTCCTTTTATTTTTTTGAATTGTGAGAATGGGTTCACTTGGGGAAATGGTGTATAAAGAATTCGTCAAATAACCGGAATATATAAAAGAAGAGTCTTTGAAAATGGAACAACTTCCATTCTCAATAACAAGTCTAAAACCCTCTCTGTCCAAAACAGGTACAGAGATAATGTTTCTGATAGTATCCGGAACATAAAGACAATTATTCAAACATAATTTAAAACTATTATCCAAAGATAAATAAACAGTCCCTATTGCTAATGCAGCAACTCTTGCTCCATTCCCCATTCTAAGGACCGTTTCCTTTCTGTCCAACTTCCTACTTCTTGACATTATCTGCAAATCATTGCAAATGTGTGAGCCACAACCGGTATCCAATACCCAAGAAGCATCATTAATAGATAGGTTAACTTCAACAAAATATATACCTGAACTTTTCAGGCTTGCAAGATATTCCTTACAATTCCTCTTCCAGTGCCCTGTTTTTCCGCATTGAAAGCACTTTTCATCAACTTGAGAATTAACCTTTTTCTTACCATTGTCCTTTGTCTTCTTGTTGGGTTTAGAGGAACTCTTTCATGTCCACTTCCTTTTCTTTGGCTTTCCAGCCTTCGATTTGGAAGAGGATCCAACAAGCATGACCGGCTTATCCTTTTTGATGGTGGATTCAGCCGTCTTCAACATGTTCAACAGTTCAGGGAGACTATTCTCCATGTTGTGCATGTTACTTGCCTTTTTCTCTCACCATACAACTCTTGCAGGTGGAGAAGGATCTCAGAAGCATTATCTAAGGCTTCATTCTGCCTTTGCAACTCATTTGACATTGATGCCAGCATGTAGCATCGAGCATGCAGATTGTCATCACTATGACGGACATATTCTGAATACTCATCTGATGTCTTATCCTCGGGCTCTGGAGGAGGCGATTTGTCAAGTACATATGCCCTTTTCTCCAATCTCAGGATAAGTTTAAGGTTTCTCAGCCAATCGACAAAGTTCGGGCCAATTAGTTTGTTTTGATCAAGTATGGATGCATTTGGATTTTTAGCCATTTTAGTAGAGTTATCTACAAAAATAAACGAAGCAGAAAATGTGTGAGTTATCGAAAATTATATTCATTTAACATAAGGTCTGTAATATTAAATGTCTCCCACTATTTTATTCAAACTTTATTAAACCCATAATAAAATTCGGAAAATCTAATTTTCTTAGTGGGCTTGAAGTCCAATATAAATGTTTCACACCCCAATAATATGAGCCCATGAAAAATTCATGTCGGTAGTCAACTCTTTGAAAATTGTATCAAATACAACCTTCAAGAATATTTTGCCTCACTATTTCTCATACACCCCAATATTATGAGCCCATATGGTACTAAGTGTCAAACATAACCCATCAAACATTCGTGTAGATGGAGCATCAAGATGTCCCACGACCTGTGGCCAACATAAAGATGAGTCCACCCCACGAGCATCTCAATGCTTGGTAGAGATCACAGCTTTCCAACACAAGGTCACTCCACAACTCATGGCCAGTGACCAAGTGCGGTAGCATCGTCATGTCTTCTACCTTTGATGGGAGGCATGGAACGATATGTCCAACATAACTTGTCCATTTAATTTGATATAGAATTAATCAAAATTAAATTCTTTTAAGTTTCAAAAACTTGGGGTTTACTTTGTAAGACCTCATCAATCTTAATTATTAGGTGGGTTTTATTTAATGCATTATTCATCATATGAATCGCAAGCATAAAATATTAAATAAATCTAACATGCATTCTATGCAAAAAGCGGGGGGATGATCATGGCCAGCCTATGCAGCCCATTTGAGCCAGAAATGGGTTTAGGTTAATCTAAGGGTTATAATGAATAGAACTACTTCTATTACATTTCATAAATAAAACCCTTACAAGCATTGGCCTTGAATTATCTATTCTATTACAACTTGTAAAAATTACCCACACAGGTGTGGGCCTTTGGCATCGAACGTCCTCCAATCGAAATTAGAAAACCTTACCACCTAATCTACTTTCAATGCAAAAATTTAAAACTTTTACAAATAATAGAATAGGAGGCTCGCAGGCCCCAAAAATCCAAAGATAAAAACATGAAATCACATTGGTCATAGGCTCATGATCATCCCTAAATAAATCTTGCAACATTCATCACATGAATTTAAAGCATATAAATTTACTAATTTTATGTGTTGATTTAATTTTGGAAAAATGAATTATTGATATTATTAATCGCCTGCAACAATTGCACTAACACCTTGGTCATGTTTCTCTAAAAACAAAACGTCTGTTTTCCTTTCTTTTTTTTTTAAAGAAAACAGCTTCACTCGTGAAGGTAATAAAAAAAATTACAACCTGACCATCACGGTCAGGCCTTCTGCCACTTTAATGCTTTCTGAAAGAGCATTTGACCTTCAAATCATGCATTTTGTTTTATAAAGCATAGACCAATCAGAATATATATATATATATATATATATTCTTCTTTAATTAAATAAGTTTATCCCAATACTAAATCATATAAAACTAATTTTATCACACACAAAATAAATTCTTATAACAATTAAAATATGTTTATCTCATAAACATAAATAGAATCAAAATCTAATAATGAAAATATAAACCATGGCTCTGATACCCATGTTGGGTTCGCTATAATCGTGCGGAGCCTACGCAGCGGAATTTAAATTTTTTGAAATTATTAAAACAAACATATATATCAAATATATATACTCAACCCCATAAATTTCATAAGCGATTTTAACGATCGTCATTTTCTATTATTTTGTATCGAATACAAATATTTTGATTCTTATAAAAATAAATAAATTAATACCTCTCGATTAAATTGTTCAAGCGACGATTGAGAGGGAATCAATTCCCGGTTATGTGGCTAACACCGAAGCTTCTCGCCGTAGGGATCCAAGCGTATCACCTCTAATTGAGTCCACCTTTTGATTGCAACACCGGAAAAATTCTTCCCTAGTAGAATCGTTCCGTTTTCAAATTGATAGGAATAAAAATTAATCCAACAATCAACAATTGATTGAAGATTAATTATTGTAGATTAGAAATTATCAATTAATCATCATTTACAATTGAAGACTTAAAATAATATATAAAAGCTTGAAATCCTTTTCCTTCTTTTTCTGTTTTCGAAAAAAAATTGAAAAGAAAAGAAAGGCGGCAGCTTTGTTTGTTAAAGACGGCTCCAGTCCTTTTCAAAAAGTATAAGACCTTTTTTTTTTGTTGTTGTTTTGTTGAATGAAAGTGCAGACGGCTGCCTCTTTTCTTTCATATATATATATATATATATACTAATTAAGTTAATTAGATTAAGTCTAATCTTAATTAGTTAATTAATTAATTAAGAAAAGAATTCTTTCCCAAGTCATATGTCCCCTTATTAAAACAAAGAATATAACTTGTTCCCAATTACCTTTTTATATATATATATATAGGGGTTGGGTTCAAATGAGAACCCGTCATTATATGTGAACCTAGGGACTCATCTTGACCATTAGATTGGATAATCTTGATGGTTGAGATCATGACATGTCAGCATGGTAATAATGTAAAAAAATGCATTAATTAATTAAAAATGGTATTTTGGACATATATCAACGTTTACAAAGAGCACTACATTGTTCTTTAGAAAGCACAATAGATTAAGAAAAAAAAAACACTACGATTGTATACAAAAAGCATCGCAAATTTCGTCTATAAACTGCAAATTCAAAAATTTGAAATGAAACTCAAATCTTCAACAAACCATAACTTTTTCAAATTTTATTCGTTTTGAATGAAATATATATCAAATTAATCACATTCTCAAGATCTACAATTTAAGATACATATTGCATGTTTTAAAACGTAATATATATATATATATATAATATATATATATATATATATATATATATATACTATATATATATAATTAAATTAAAAAAATTGGACTGATTTTAGCACTACAGTACTGTGTAAAAAGCACAATGAACCTGGACATATAATTGCACTGTGCAATATTAGATCTAAGGGCCAGGATTAGTCCCTAGGTTCACATATAATGACGGGTTCTCATTTGAACCCAATCCTATATATATATATATATATATATACATATATATAATATATAATTAATTTTATTCTAAAGTCTTCAATTATTCTAGTGGGCTTCTACAATTAGGGCCTACTAGAAAATTACATGGACTTGGATTTAAAATCCAACTAATTAATTAATTCAATTAATTAATTAATCCATAAATTTAAATTAATCAATCCAATTGACTAATTTAATGTACTCCTTTAATTTAGATTTCTAATCAAATTAGATTTAATTACATAATCAAATATATATAATTAAATATTTAATTCAACAATTGAATTAAATATAAAATCTCATTTAATTAATCTAAATTAATTAATTATTCCAACTATTGGAGTTATCAATCTTGAAATGTCAACAACCAAAATTATGTGTGACCCTTTTAGGTTCACGACTAACACTAGCAGCAGGCTTACAACTTTTGTAAGTTTATAAATAACAACTTATTATATTAATTAATCTAATTAATTAATTCTCTTGAAATTAACTCTTTAACTTCAAGAACCTACAAATCATGACAACATCTAGCAAGTAGCATGATTACCCAGTGTTAGGTGAAATAGCGAGTAAACCTATTTCAATTGCAAGTCCATACATGTACGATCCTTTCGACAACTAGTTTCCCGATTAAATCTTGGGCATGGATTTATAAGTCGAAACCCAATTGATTTAATAACTGTGATTTCATTTCAAGTTTAAGTAATTCATTTATGAATCAATATTCATTGTGCCCTGGCTAAGGTCTTTGAATCACAAACTATGAAAATTCACAGGATACTCCCTTGTCCATAGACAAGTGTCGAATTCTATGTTGGCTACAGACAAGCCTCCATCCACATCGATACAATACCCAAAATACCCCTTTTACGATTGTCAGGCAATCAAAAGATAAATCTAAGTATTTCACAATGTGCACAAGGCTACCATCGTACCTCAAGTCAAGGACTAATCATGTACTATTGAAATATGGAAATTCTTATTCGACAGACAAATCTTCCAGTTAAGAATTTCCATCGGGTCATGTTCAATGAACTTGTTCTCCAACAAGCACCCACATATATGCACTCGCGTCACAACGCTAATGTTAATGGAATGTAACATCCTTATCTTACAAGCATGCATCATATGTGCAAGTCTTACCGGGCTATTCAATGTCCTATCTCGAAAAGCCCATTGACTTGGAACAAGTTTAAAACCGAAATCTTAGAGACATGTTCCATGATTGCCATCATATGCGCAACCATATCCCATAGTTTAAATTGGTCTAAGGACTTTATCATACGTGCAATTATAATAAAAGCGAAAACATAAGATAAAGAAAGTTGCCTTTATTAATATAATTCCAATAAAATCATTATACAAGTAGAATGAAATCCTATCTAATTGGAACGTCGGGCACTCTACTCTAACACTAGCAATACATTCACCCAATTTAGGCGAATCGAGTAAAGAATTACTAATAAGTACAATTTTAATACATTGATCAAGAAGTAATGTGGAGCTAGAAAAATAAACACCGAATAAAGTCACAGTGGTGTCGTTAAATTCTTTTAAGAGGGACATCATATTATAACAATCATCTCACGCATTGGTAAATAAAAAAAAATTGACATCTTGATTAGAAACAAATGCACAATAATGTTTTTCTATATTCAAAAGAATCATTAAGCAACTTATAAATAGAGTTCTAACAATTTTGGCACATCAATTGAAGATTTTTTTGGATGCAAACCATATTTCGGAAAAATTTTCGCCATTTTCTTGCAAACGTATCATGTTTGATTCTCTGAAATACCACACTCCTAATTGGAGCAATTTTAGATTTAAGTAGTTAAACCATCCTGAACACATAAATTCAAAATATGAAAAATGCATCTAACATTAAAAATTTACCACCAATAGAATGTTGACAAAAAGTTTTAACAAATCTAAACTATCCGTATTAAATTAAATTGGAAACGATTCATTACCAAATGATACTCTAATAAAATATTGGATATTTTGAGCGAAATATTCACCGGGTATGCGAACTATTAAACTCTCTATATGAAATTAAATATTTTTGCAAAGTCCAGGAATTATCAACACAATGGCATGTAATTCCCATTTAATTATTATTATGATGGGAGTCTGTCCAAATATCCAAACGTATAGAGACACTTTGAGACAAACTATAAAATATGGAAATCATATTCAACTTATACCCGCCAACCATTTTTACAATATCGTGAGTAATTTTATTTCGTTAAATCCTATTGCTAGATGGATTAAATGTACCTCTAGTAAAATCTTCATATTGACTAAAATGAGCATGATTAAAAGTAAGACCCATAATGAAAACAAATCTTGCAAGAATATTTCTATGACCAATTTGTTTGAGAGCTATCAACGCCGTATTTGTCGGGATGCTTCTTCTCCAAATGGTATTTGGGCATCCTGTAGACTTTATTATTTTTAGAACCGAAAGCGTAGTGACTCTTGCAATAATTGCATTTTGCCCGAGGTACACCATCGACCTTCGTTCTTGTGAAATGCAATCGAAAGATGAGGGACTGATATTCCTTCAATTTTGATTGAGACGGTGGCATATCACCCGCTTTCTCCTCATCTTAATTAAAATTGACGTCAACTGAAGGTTTGAATTCTTCGAGGTGGGTAAATCCTCATTAAAATTTGTTTAATTATGCTCGCCAAAATTTATTCGATTATACAAGTATTCAACTTCTTATGACATCATCTCATCGAATTTAATCTCCAGCAACGGCCGAAGGTTCTCATCGAGATCCTCGACCTCCAACTCGGCCTAGGCCTCGACAAGATTCTAGAATAGTATTAGTATTGATATTACAATAAGATATTGCCATAATAATATTATAAAAGAAAATTAAGTAAAACGAGATTAAGAAGAAGAAGAATATTATTGATATTATTTTTTTGCAAAAATTAGCAACTTCAAGCTTGAAAATATAAGAGAAGAAGAAGAATAGTAGAGATGAATTGGTGTTGGAGAGTGGGGTATTTATAAATGTAGAAATGAATTAAAAAAAAATATTTTTTGAAAACGTAGCCTTTAGGAACCACTGGTATCAGTTAACTGGCGGTTAAATCACCAACGACTAGTTTTTTTGACCGTTGATCTCTAACGGCTTTGTGATCCGAGCCGTTGATTTCAAACAGTCAAAAACTGGGCATTTTAACCACCGGTTTTAACCGCCAATTAAATCCCTGCCCAATCTTATTTTTGTTCCATTTAACCAACAGTTTTCGGTTGGTCGAAAACCTTAACCGAAATAGAACCACTAAAATTCAGTTTGCAGTTATGGTTTTAACCGATATCTGCGGTCAAAGGTTAGAAATTAGCGATTAACCGGCTACCATAATTGCTGGTGACACCTCTAATTACTAGTGCGACTGACATTTCAGTTACTGCAGGTGAGCACAATTTTCATCGCATGAGGATCTTCTCAACTACCAACTTTGCTATTCAAGAATCAAAGAACCACACTGAAGCCTTGCAGATTCCTGTCTAGAAACAAGAGATGCAGAAAGAATTTGATGCTCTTATACAAAATTAGACTTGGGAAACCTACTTGCCCCCTCAACTAACAGGGTCATCACATGCTGATGGATGTACAAGGTCAAAAGTAATTCAAATGTCTCTATTGCAAGGTGTAAGGCTAGATTGGTCGCCATAGGTTATACTCAAGAGCCTTATTTGGACTATACAGATACATGTAGTCCCGTTGTGAAACCTTCTACCACAAGAACCATTGTGTCCATTGTAGTTAGCAAATCTTGGAGCACTAGACAGTTGGATGTTGATAATGCCTTTTTGAATGGAGATATAGACACCAACCTGTACATATCATTTTCCTGGGTTTTAAACATTGTACAACGCATGAAATGGTTTGCAAGCTCAAGAAACCTTTGTATGGTCTCAAGCAAGCTTCAAGATCATCCTCTAAAAAACTTAGACAAATCCTTTTTTTCACTTGAGCTCACCACGTCCGAAGATGATCCTTCTTTATACATTAGAAACCACAATAACACATTATTATAGTCCTAAATTATGTAGATGACCTCATCATTATAGGGGACGACACTATAGCCATTGATGATATCATCCTCCAGATGCACAAACATTTATTACTCAAGGACCTCAACGACCTCAATTACTTCCTTGGAATTGAATCTCTACCTCATTCTTATGGTTTAATCTTGAGCCAACAAGTTTATGTTATTGACATTTCTAAGCGAGTTGCATGTCCGGGGCTAAACCTATTTCTACACCAACAATCACTCACCCTCATTTATCCAAATTTAGTGGAACACCGATGTCTAATCCAAAGTTGTATAAGCAAATTGTCCGAGCTCTCTAGTATGTCACAGGCATTGAGCCAAACATAACCTACAATGTTAACAGGGCCACCCAGTTTATGAAACCTTCTTCAGTTGATCATTGGAAAGTTGTTAAATACATTCTTCAATATCTGGTCGACACTATCGATTTTGGTTTGGATTTTACCTGTAGGAAATCATTGCCACTCACTAACTTTGCTGATTCAGAATGGGCTTTTGATGTTTATGGTAGAAATTCCACCTTTGGAATTTATGTTTATCTTAATGCTAATATCGTTGCTTAGAGCTCTAAGAAGTAGGGAAGATATCTCCTTTAAGCACTAAGGCAGAATTCCAAAGCCTTGACAGTGTGGCTCTGATGTCATTTAAGTTAAAATCTTTACTCCAGGAGCTTAAGCTACCTCTTCCCAATACGCATGTTATTTGGGTATAAAATCAAGGTGCTATAGCCCCGGCTAATAATAACGCACCACTTCTGAACTAAATACTTGGAGCTCGATCTTCACTTCATACGCGAGAAAGTTCAAAATAAACACCTTGCGGCTCATCATGTTCCCACTCTTGATCAGGTTGCAGATATACTTACTAAACCACTGACGGGCCTGTTCTTTTGGAGACTTCATCACAAAAGTTCTTGTTTTCCCTTCATCCTCCCTCGAATTGATGGGGCGTAATAGACAGATCTCACTAATGCAACATCCTGATAGTAGACAGGTCACACCAAGTTCGCCAAAGCAACGACCTAACCCCTTGATAGGACAGGTCACCATAAGCATACCAAAAGAACCAAGGTGACATGAGCTCACATAAGCTCGGCACATGAAAGTAGAGACCTATCCACATCAGTTTGTCACATTTTCATGATAAACATCATCACCTGATTACAACTGACCACAAGAGCTACGAGACAAAATTACCAGCCAGTGTACCTTCTGTACTATTTGTACTACTTAATAGAGCCATTGGATTACAACTATAGTATCTAAGGTCTCTATGGTTTTTATATTGTTCTTTTAGTCACTATATGTGTTTGTGTGTGTGTGTAGACGTGTTGAACCGGTTATTAATCAGCGGTTAAATTAATCGGTTCAACACTAACCGTAACTTAACCGGCTGAGAATCGGTTAAGGTTACAGTTAAACCGATTAACCGAACCGGTGGTTAACCAGAAAACTGGCGGTTAACTACCGTTTTCTTTTATTTTTTTTTAAAGCAGTCGATTGACTACTGGATCGACTAAAGGATAGTGGGTTTTGGTTTTGCGAAGGCAGTCGATCGACTGACATTCTTTCGATCGACTGAAACTCTGTCTATTTACCGAAAATCAGCCGATCGACTGCATAGCATCGATCGTTTTTTTTTTTAAATGAAGTTTTTTTAAAAAAGTACTTGATTTTAATTCTAATATTAAAAATTAAAAATTTAAATTTTAATATTATAATTAGCTTGACTACGTATCTTCGTAAAGGAATCAAAGTCCACGTAGTTCGGGGTTGTTTTTTTTTGAAAAGAATAAGTTAAAAAAAGGACTTGATTTTAATTCTAATATTATAAATTAAAACTAAATTTTAGCTTTTAATATTATAATTAAATTACCTACGTATCCTCAAAAAGGAATCAAAGTCCACATAGTTCCTACACTTACCTCACTTACCTACTTACCTATTCGTCATTGCCGTTGCTTCATGAAGTGGTATCATAATAGTCGCTCTCTTCACCTTCATCCAATTAGATTTCTTGTTCTCATTTTTTGGCTTTCACCCAATCGTTCATCAACATTTGATTTTCAAGATTTTTGGATATTAAGATAGACCGACGCTCATCTAACATATAGCTTCTCGTGCTCAAGACCTGTTCAACAGAAACTATTGAAACAGGAACGACAAGAACCTACTTTTCAATCCTAGAGAGTGTGGGAAAGATACTGGCCACTTTCGACCAAAACTGTACAAGATCGTTAGTAACACCATCAGGCTTTTTTGGAACTGAACTTGGTTCAAAAGTCCCGAAATAACTGTCTAATTGCATTAATCGACTAGCATTAGCCCTTTGCCATTTTTGCTTAATATCCTCAATTATCCTCATATATGGGGCTAGAGCTTGTCGAGGGTCGTTAGGTCTTATGTTAGAAGTGGTGGGGGAAAGGGAAGGGGACACATTAACATCATCACTAGAAGTTTCATTATAATCTTTAAAAATTTGAATTAAAGAAAGAAACACAACTGCATATAATTAAAAGTATGAGAAAAGAAAGAAACACAACTGCAAATATGAATAAAGAACATCACAAAAGCAATAAAAGTTCATAATCTAAGCAAACAAGAAATCAAACTAGTATAGAAAAAGAAACTGAAAACTTACTAATTAATGGAGGAGAGTAACATCATTCAATCGAGGAAATTAAACTACTGAAATCTACTAAAATTAATATAGTTAAGCTACGAGTGACGATCTAAAAATCTAGTAAAGTCAAAAAACTAAAGTTTGAATCGGGAAAGGATAAAACAAAGAAATATACAAGAACACTCTTGGGTTGTCATCCCCAAGAGGTTCGAAATTAGGGTTTCGTCCCTCTGTGTCGCGTGTGTCTTCATCTAAAGAGAAACGTCTTATTTATAGAGTCAGATGAAGAGGTCATCGTAGTAAAATCTCCAGAAAACTATGACCATCGAGGAGCGTCGATCAAAGGTGTCTATTGTGTTGGATTGCCATCGGACGACGAGAGGATCGACGATTGGGACAGAGAGGTTGTCAACATCCCATCGACAGGTTAGTCGATCGATGTCGGCAACAGCAGGTCGTCGATGTCGTGTCGATTCCTACCATCGATCAACGGTTGCTCCTTGGCTACTTTTTCGTCAATTTTCTCGTTCTTGTCTCTGGTTCTCGCAACGGTTTGCAAGCTTCATCTTTTAAGTTTCGAGCTTCTTCGGCTACTTAGCTGTATGGGGAAAACCCAAAGAATAATCACCAATTAAGATCAAAAACGGTAAAATAAGCTGGAGATACGTAATATTAAATTATGCTCAATCTATCCAACCTATATTGAAATTAATCACAAATCTAAATAAAATACTACCTAAAAGTATACAGAAATCAAGACAAATGCATTCTAATCAACTTTCCCACACATTATTGGTTTGTTCGTCCTCAAACAAACGATAATTCCAAAGAATAACTCGTATGAAACTAAGCTCAAGCAAAGAGTCATGTCGTGCTACGTAGATAATTTTGAAAATATAGATAATTGCAACGCAAACTCAAACGTTAGACCATTATTACATTGTCGCTCCAAAAACAAAACCATGCTTCCTCACAAAGGGTAATATATATGTGTACGCTCAAAAGCACTCAAGTATTCTTTTTATGGGGATGTGTATACACTCAAATCATCATAATACATGGACTGAAAATCAAAAACTTCCCCATCGCATAATAAGTGTTTAACTATCAAAGAATCAGAAAAGGTCTTTAACGGGTTGTAATGTAGGCTCTTTGGACGGGTATGGAATATGTAAGTCGTGTGGCTAACCCACGATCTAACGTTATCAATAACTCACCAAACTATTCTAATCACGAAGTAATGTGCTTCACCTCATTCAAACAAAACCTCACTTAACTCTCATAACGTAGCTTTTATACTTCTATTTCTCAACTTCGAAACCCAAAACCGACTTCTAAACAACCACTTAAACAATTTAGAAGCTCATGATACGCTTCTTCTTTCAAAGTCAACTCTTGCCTCTTAAATATTAGGCGTCATAAGAAAATCAACAAAAATAAACACAAGCCTTTATAAGCATAGGCAAAAACTCAACACGATTCACCATCCTCTTTATTCTATCTTTTTACTTATTTATTTATTTTTTATTATTTTTTATATATTTGCTCCTTTTCTTTTTTTTTTTTTTTTGAAGGATGGTGATCCTTAACACTTATTACAATCTTTTCATAAATCTCTGATCACAAATCCAAAACACAAATAACCAACAAAAATAACCAATTCATACCCCACGCTTTTAATGAAGTAGAAGTTAACCCGTAAACACTCATGGCTATAGAAAATTGATATTTGACTATGAGGGGCTCATTCGGAATTTATAGTGGCTAATATATCTGGATATTGCCGGAATAAGGGTAATTTATTTTCCATACTGTCATATTCAAAGCTAACTACACACTGTGATTTCAAAGAGATCTCAAAACAGAACCTACTCAAGTGCATGCAAAGATGATAAACACTCAGGCTAATCACAGGCATTTGCATGAAGAAATTTTGAATTGACGCTTCCTGTAAGGTTTTTCGAAATCATGTGCGTCCAAGTAACATTTTAAAATATATATATAAATAATAATTTTTGAAAAATTTATGCACTTATTAAGCGCGGGAGTAGTAATCAATCACGGTCAAAATACTCAACAACCCTACCCCTCCCTAAAATCCTGGCAATCTCAGAATTGCCGTAAGTACATATAAAAATCAAATTAAAAGAGGAAAGGAGTAAGAAAAATGTTCCTGACAATAGTCGAGCTGCTCCAAATAGAACTGTGCAATCATCCCATCGTCTCGAATCGCAAAATTTGGATTGTCTTGATTAAAAAGATTAGCACGGTGGGTGTCCAAAAGATCTCATCCAATATTAGCATTCAAACGGGCCGCGGATATGAGTTAAAGTAGCAAACAGACTGAGTCTAGGTTGGCGTCGATGGGTCGTCGATCGATTGGTGGATCGATAGTCTGGACAGAGCAGTCGTCCATCCAAGGTGTCGATCTACGGGGAGTCGATGATTGCAACAAAGAGTTCATCGATACTTTTTGTTGCTCAACGATAGATCGATGTCGGCAGCGTAATGTCATTGACGCTGGTCGTCGATCGACGATTGTTTCTCGTTGCCTTGTTTTTGCTCAAATGATCAATGTTCTTCAGCGAGAATTCCTCCAAATGTTCTAAAAACAAAGATAAACAAAACGAAATAAAACAAATCACAAAAACACAAAGAAAGGTTAAAGAGAAAATGTACAAAAATTGCAAAAGGATACGAAAAGCTTGGGTTGCCTCCCAAGAAGTAATTATTTAATGTTGAAAGCTCGATGACTCATACAACCGATGTTATCCGAGATATGAGAAAAAGTGACGGTCATGCCACGCCTTAGAATTCTCCAAGATCAAGAGCGGGCGATTTAAATCACCAGGGCGGGCACGGAAAGCAAGTTGTTGAAAAATAGAAATGAAAACTTCAACTCGCTTTGGAGGTCGGAAACGCGAGTAATTAATCACATCAAAGATATCAAAATCCAATCGGATCATGGAGCGATGCTTAGTCACCGTAAACTAGAAAATCAGTTGAACAACCAAAACAACCCTCAACCAATCCACGCTATTTCATTTCCTCGATCACCACTTCAACGCCCTCAAAAACAAAAGTAATATTCGGGCTTAGGAGAGGGCGATCGGGCTCCTTCTCGATTATTTCTTCCACCCCCTCAAAATTAAGTTTCAACAACGCATTGAGTGAAATAACATGTGACTCAATAAACTTAACCTCCTCCAAAATCGGCCCCACGACGCCATCATCCTCACAAAGAGCTAGTAAGCTCGAAGCTCTAACATATTATTGGCTCTCCAATGGCAACAATTCTACATCATTATCCAAACTTCATCAATAAGCGCAAAAGGAGAAATCTCAACCAAATACTCAATAACCTCCTTACTAATCTCTTCTGAATGAGCATTCAAGCTCGAATCGCCAACATCCAAGGTGGGCTCCACCACATCAAGAATCAGAAGCTCCGGTTGACTTGGAAACTTGTCCTTCTCGTTCGCCAATTTTGCTAGAGAAGCCGCCACTCGACCCATCATCGTCTCCAAATTCTTCATATTCTTAGAAAGTTCATTTACATGTATAATCACCTGTGCAATTCTGTCCCGAGTACAAATGGTCTCAGCTTCTATATTTTGATGACACACCAAAAATTGATCGTCTGATTTATATTCTTCATAGCTCAGTAGTAGGGAATCGAGTCGGGAGGGGCATAAGAGTCGTAGCTCGGATAATTCTGAATGGCGATAAGTTCCTTCTATGGTTTTTTGTCTAACGTCACTAGGCATACATACGCCAAATTCTATGGTGATCGACAATGATCACATACTTCAATAACCTTTTTCGAGGAAGCCCGACTTGCTAGCTCGGCTTTTAGGGATACCATCGGTTTGGCTGATTCCTCGAACCTATTATTTCTAGAAATGTATAAATTTGAAGATGAGCCCATTCAAATGAGTAGAACGTCCACATGAATAGATCGTACACTTCCTTCCATGTTTTAGGGAATCGATCTCCAAATATACCAACAATTTTCTTACCCGATCCCGTAGTTCGAAATGGAAGAGACGTATCTTCATTTGATCCCTCATAAGGCCAAGAAGAGGGAAAGTCCAGATGATGGCCTCGTACTCTCAGATGAACTTCAACGGATCCTCGCTTGGAAGCCCATGAAAAACCAGGAGTTGTGCTGCATCGCGGGGCTCAATAGAATAGCCGGTCGAAATGTACGCCAATCGTACAGTTTATCGTAGGGTCAGACATTTTCTCTCTCTATCTCTCTTTTTTATTATATTTTTTTATATTTTTTTTGAGAAATGGTTTGTTGAGTCTTGGGCCTTAGTCGTTGATTACCTTACATACAGAGCACTCAACACACAAGATTAAATGTACCGGTGGAAAATAACAAAAACGAACAAAATGAGAAATCACAGAAAAACACTAAACATAAATAAAACAAAGATCACGAAGAGCAAACACAAAAATCACAACCTTTAGCCTTCCTCGACAACAGTGCAAAAATTTTGAATCAAACTTTCTGTACCTACTTTTAAAAATAAGTTTGGCAAATTTAAAAGTTTGCTCACAAGAGTACGAGGTCACTTGTAGGTTGGTAATTTGACTCAAGTCGAATCTGTCGAGGAAAACTAATCGAAAGCTCTTTTCGGTGTTTGATTCCACGAACGAGAAAATAACGAAGAAAAGCTAATCTAAACACTCAAAATCAAGTTGTTGATTTAAACGATGAACAATGAAATCAAAAGCTTTGAAAAGATTTAAGAAAACAGGGGTCTAGAGCTATAGAATATTCTCCACGACCAATAGGCATTTTATCAAACACTTAGCCTACAAGTTAGGGTTGTCAATCCCAACTTGTAGATTAAATACCCAACGATCCCAATTTATGGTTCTAAATAATTATAGGCACTAAACTCGTAAGTTCTAGCCAAAAATCTTCAGCAAATTAAATATGATAAAACCAAAACAGATAAGAACACGATTAACCATGAAAAGCTTGAAGGAAGCAACAATGGGGTTTTGAATAACTATTCTATTAAGAATTCCTAACAAGAATATAATTAAGAAGTATGAGAAACTAAAGGAACAAAACTAAGAATATTTATCAAGAACATTACAAAAGCAAAAAAAGTTCATAATCTAAGCAAACAAGAAATTAAACTAGTAAAGCCAAAAAAATTGAAAACTTACTAATTAACGGAGGAGAGTAACATCATTCAATCGAGGAGATTAAACTAATTAAATCTACTAAAATTAATATAGTTAAGCTACGAGTGACGATCTAAAAATCTACTAAAGTCTAAAACTGAAGTCTGAATCGGGAAAGGATAAAACGAAGAAATATACAAGATCACTCTTGAGTTATCATCCCCAAGAGGTTTGAAATTAGGGTTTTGAAGAGAAACGTCATATTTATAGAGTCGGACGAAGAGGACATCGCGGTAAAATTGCTAGAAAAATATGACCGTTGATCGACCGTCGGAGAGCGTTGATCGACGGTGTCTATTGCATCGAATTGCCGTTGATCGATGAGAGGATCAACGATTGGGACAAAGAGGTTATCGTATCTCATCGACAGGTTGGTCGATCGATGTCGAAAACACAAGGACGTCGATGCCACGTCGATTCCTATCATCAATCGACGGCTACTCCTTGGCTACTTTTATGCCCATTTACTCATTCTTGTCTCTGGTTCTTGCAGCGGTTTGCAAGCTTCATCTTTTAAGTCTTGAGCTTCCTCGGCTTCTTAGATGTATGGGGATAAACAAAGAATAGTCACTTAATTTCATCAATTAAGATCAAAATATGGAAAAATAAGCTGGAGATTCATAAATATGAAAGTATGCTCAATCTATCCAACCTATACCAAAATTAATCACAAATCTAATTCAAAAACTACCTAAATGTATACAAAATAGTTACAAATGCATGCTAATCAATACATTCGAGCACCAAAACAAAGATCATGTCTACTCGCAATTGAGTATAATGGATTGGATTACCAATCATACTTCAATACAAACTCGTATGTATTGGTGGACCATTATCATCTCGAAATAAATAAAAACTTGCAATCGTGTAAAAACATTTTGATCCTTTAAGACTTATTTTTAAACATTAATTTTTATATATCTACTATTCATAATACACATACCTTCCTCTGATTATTTTACATGTAACCCGGGGAGATATGTGAGTTCACCAACCATACTTATCCTGAGTTCATTTAACATAAATCCAACAAACTCTCATATCTTAGACATATATTTTCCAATTGTGTCTTTTCAATTTTAGTGTACAAATATTGTGCTGTCCACTCCTCCTCTTTTGTATCCTTTGGTTAGTAGAAACTATGTGAGGCTGTCATACCTGTTAGAATAAGGTGACCAACAAGCCAACTTGTGACTGTGGTCTGACCATTCTCTTGTAATACAATCGGTTTTTATTCGTAATAATATCTTTTATACTTATTGGCATTCCATATCTTTTATCCAATGCTAGTTGCATAGGTATGGTCCTGATGAAGTTACTTTATTATGGTGGATTGGTCTAGCAGAACCGTGAGATAATCCAGCACGTTATGTAACTCGTCGAACTTGTTCCTAGTCAAAGGTTACGCCATAATGAGGATACAGGCCTTTCCCATTAAGACTAGTACTTAGTGTATGTGGACCGCGACTCATCGGTCACGGTGTGTGGATATCGACATACATAAGTAGGTGCTCATAAGATGAGTTCACTGAACTCCCTCACCTAGAAATCTCTAAGTGGTTCCCACTCATCGAATAGATGATTTCTATGGTATAGCGTACAACATTAATCCTTTAGACCCAGACCTCATCGTGACTTCACTAGAGGACAGGCTATGTTGTGACCTGTCTCTATGTCTCTTTGGAGGCCAATCAAAAGGGGCAACGTTCGCATAGTCGGGAATCTAGTGGGAAGTCTGTGCATGGTAGTAGGGGATTCGGACGCATGATAAGTCATGGATGTCCTGTGTGTTCTGATGGTTGATAAATCCTCGGAGTCTCTGGCCAGAGCTGATAGTGGGGTGTTTGGAGAAATGTGTTTCTCTAAATCACACACGAACGGATTATCTCAAACCTAGAACGTACACACAGTTATTGAACTAGAAAGAGGTCTCGATGAACCAATACCTCTTGTTCAATCGGGACATAGATCGCGAAGGGATCGTACTGAACATATAAGCTATATCACAAGGTTCTTGCAGGCACTTCATTTGTATCTAGGGAATTATGATGCGTTGTTGCTAGGCGCCTCTCATAATTCGTTGGGTTCTGGTTTGACCAGTGATTAAGTAAAATGAGTTTTATTTAATCAGGGACTCTATAATTGGGTCGACCCAATTTTAAATTAAAAACCCCATCGGAATTAAATCATTTCTCACAAACGATAATTTCGAAAAATATAACAATTATATTTTCGCGTCCAGAATAATTTTCTCGTATTTTTCTCAATTCATAATCACAATTATGAAACTTAGATTCAATCATATTGACATCTAATTATGCTAAAATTAACAATTAATTTCTAGCTGTCGTTTTCAATAATCAGGAAACACGTGGTGTGACCCTCAATGGTTCAGGTGTAAGCTAGCCGTGGGTTCACAACACATTGTGATTCGAACAACACATTGTTCTTATATGAACTCGTCCCT
>BMAC01000052.1:780803-792324 GCA_014905375.1 Phtheirospermum japonicum
TAGCAACCCAGAGACGGAAAAAAATATTCGAAAAGAAAACCCTAGCCCCACGCCTTCTCCCGGCCGTCCACTTCCGGCCGCCGCCGCTTGCCGCCGGCCGCCGTCGCACCGAATCATTCGGTCCTCGTTGTCATTTTCAATCCCTCGACGGATCTAGTGCTCCGTCGTAAGGTCGCCGGGTAATAAGGTGTGTGACACCGATTCACCGGATCACCGTCGTCGGAGACTCATCGCCATTGCCGCTTCATAGCCACCGGACCGCTGTCGTGAACGTCACAGCCGCTTCGCCGGAATTCCAACCTGTAGCTTCGCCACACCCGCCGCGCCGTTGCTGTCAGTTCGTTGTCGGAGTTCTTCGCTCATCCCCGACAGCGTCGCACCCCGCCAGTGTGCCCGCAACCGTGCCGACTCGCGCCGAAGTCGGCTGCTGCTATCGCCGCCGGCGCACCGTAGCCCCGCCGCTGTGACGTACCGAACGCTGCTCCCTCGCCGTCGTGAGGTACTTGGTCGTTTTCGGAATATATATATATATATATATATATAATATATATATATATATGATATATATATATATGAAATATGTGTGTTGTGCGTGAGGTGCATATGAATGGTGTATATGTATGAGTTTTATATATATTGATATGTATGTATGAATTAAATATGATGTTGTGTATATATATATATATATAATGCATGCTTTGTGTGTAGTATATAATAATGCATGTTGTTATGTTTGTGTGCTGCATATGTTGTATATATAAACATATTATAAGATGCATGCATGATGTTATATATAATATATATATGTATAAATTGTTTATATATATATATATATATATATATATATATATATATTATATATATATATTATAGATATAATTAATATATTAATATATATATATAAATGTTATATATATATGTTTAATATATTAATATATACATATATATAATTGTTATATATATTATTTATATATTAATTAGAAACTTACCATGCTCGTTTGATTTTGTAGAAATCAGATTGTTTCATTTATTAAGCAATTAAAACATTGTTTGAATTAATTGATTATAAAATGGACCGTCGTCAATTGAATTTGATTCAATTATTTAAAAAATTTTGTTTTCCGCTGCGCGACGGTACTACCGATTCCCAACAATACCTTGCTCGAGAAGCCTGTTTTGGTCCATATGATGCATTCTTCAATTGATAGGCGTGCTTAGGGAAGTGCATATCTAAAACCCCTCTCAGGGATGAATAGTTAAAAATATCCAAAAATGGTTGTCTAGAAATCGAGCCATCATTACATTAAGTCATTCTAATCATTCGCCCTGGATAAAATTATATATACGATAACCTGCTCTGATGATAATTATAAAATTATTATGTGTGCTTGTGTGCACTCTTGGAAATATTATAGAATAATTGTAACCACAACTAGTGTATGGTATGTTATTTTTTAAACAATAAAAGTAAAATAGTAATTAAAATTTAAATAACTTGCCAGTATAACATTTACGAGGAAAGAATCAATCTTTCCTCTTGAACCTGTTTCATTAAAATATATTATTTTCCCTTATAATATAAAAGCTGAATTAAGAACTCCCTCCTAAGTAAAACAACCTTGTATCACCTATCTTAAATACATGTTCGGTGATCTCTCATCATCTTGATGAACACCTTGGAGTCCCTATAGTTGAACATCGATGACCTCTTGTCACCATAATGTATAACACGTTTAAATCCTTAAAGTGGTAATCATGACGTCTCGTTAGCTAAAGAAAATTTATGTAAGTTGCTGTTAAAATAGTGTCTCTACTTGTCTAGATCAATCTCATTTTAAATTTCTCACCGAAGAGACTCAAAAATAATATAATACAAAGGGACAAGAGTTCTTCCTATATTCTCTCTCTCTATATATATAAAACTATGTGTAAACAATACACAATGAAAGATTATTTAAAGGACTTAAGAGTTGATGAAATTCAAGGAAAGAATATCCAAATATTTTTTGTTAACTTGAAATTCTTGCGATGTTTGCTTTCTAGATTGATTCCTTAAACAAAAATATCTTCCATCCTGGATGTCATTCATTATTTGAAGTCTCTTGAACATGATACTTCAATTAGTATCAATTAAAATCCATTAACCTAAAACACAATCAAATCAAGAAATGTAATCCCTCTAAATTGGGTTCTTAGTACAATTGACAAAATATGGAAAATTAGTTATTGGTACAACGCATCCTTACAGAATCGCTCATTTACTTGTGATCAATTGTTCCAATGATATATAATGATTTCCTTTTTCGGTTTGATGCTAAATTAGTATCAACTAAATATTTAGTTTTCTACAATAATCAATCATCCAAGAAACATAATCCCAACCTTTTGGGTTGTTAGTTCAAAAAGTTCATATGAAGAAAGTAAGTTGTCAGTCCAGAAAGTATAATGCATCAAGACATGTATAACACAATCTCAAACTATCGGATTGTTAGTACAGTCAGATCATATAAGGAAATGAATGCATTAAGATATAATCAGTAATTCATTTTTGACCAATTCTTCAATTCAAAAATATTAAAAATTACATCATTATAACATATTATCGAGTTAAATTGGTGTAACACCCCAGGATCGCCTCCAGAACTAGCGGTTATCCCCATTGTACCGACACAAGTCTTTTCTAGCATGACTCTTCCTCACTCACGTGCACCCTGGAAGGACTTCCTAGGGGGTCACCTATCCCACCTCTACTCCAGGCCAAGCACGCTTAACTTTGGAATTATGATAAATTGGATTCCAGAAAAGAAGATGCACCTTGTTGCTATGAGGTGACCATTAAAATATAATTAGTTATCCTAGTTAGTTTAATGATCAGGGTTGTTTCAATATGCCCCCTTAAACTCGTGACATCCTCGTCGCGTATGAACTATCTCAGGACCGATTTCTACGGGTTCAAGAGTTGTAATCATGGGCTATCCCAATCTTGGACTCCGTCTACTGGGGCATTCTCCCACATGGTCTTTCTACACAAGTTGCAACCTTGTCCCGCGTAACACTTATTTCCCAGTTTTCTAGCTGGCAAATGACTCTGATACCATTTGTAACACCCTACGATCGCCCTCTAGACCTATAATTATAACCACTATACCGACATAAGTCTTTGCTAGAGCGATTTGTCCTCACACATGCGCATCTTGAAAAGACTTCTTAGCTGGTCACCCAGTCCACCTCTACTCCAGGCCAAACATGCTTAACTTTGGAGTTTTGATAAGAGGACTTCTAAAAAAACAAAATGCCCCTTGTTGGTATGAGCTTACTAACTAAATCTATTGAGCTATCTTAGTTAGTTTCATGATCCAGGATGTTACAATTGGAACTTCAAGAACACTTGAATCTGGACCTGAGGGCTCTTTATGGAATTATTCCTTCAATTATACCTCAAGATGGTTTTGGACCTAAATTTCATGTTTCCTCAAGAGAATCTAAGTTGATCTCATATCAAATTCTAGAACCTCATTGATACTTAATTTCAGAGTTATTGGGTGGAACTATTTTTTTATCTTCCTCCAAGATAATTCCAGTCTCCAATAATGTTAATCTTAAGGTTTGACGTCTTAATATTGAAGTAAACATTATTCCATATTAAATTGGTATCATAACATTAACTATAAGGTTTGACACTTTTATACTGAATTGAATTTTATTTCTTTGCACGGATCCATAGTGACAGCCTTGAGTATTGAATTAACATTATTTCTAGCTTTAATTCGTGGTTAGTATGTGTTGGCGCTTGATAATGTATAAGGCCATCCACGAATTTCATGTGATCTTTGATATGTATGTGGGTTGAAAAAGAAGGAAAAGTAAAAAAGATATAGGGTGGTGGGTAATTGACATGCGCATAGCTCTAAATTTGGTGAAGAATCGATAAGGAGGAAATGGCTGTAAAAAGTCACCTAGGCCGAACGATGATGTTATGGGTGGAGCTTCAATCAGAGTATCGAGTTGAAAAAAGCTATAGTGACACTGACTTCATGGTTTATTCTTATTGTTGGAGGACCTACCTTACTTTTTGTACTTCTAGATAAGGGCTTTAATACTCTGGCCAATATGTTAGAATGTTTGATTTAAATCTTGTATTCTCTTTATGTTTTGCTCTTGCATTTATGCTTTGCACATGTTTTTCTTATTTATGGCTTCCATGTATTTAATGCTTAACCCTAGAGGGGGCTATCTATATGATTCATCTAGTTCTAGCCTTTGGTGCATAAGTGCGCCACATATCGACGCCTCTATTGTGGTCCAATGCATGTTAGGTACTAGGTGGGTAGTTTTTTTATACTTGTCTTATAGTCAAGATACGTTTCTACCTACTTCAAGCACTACAAAGTGAAATTCAAATAAATCGAAGGTAGGTAGGGACTAGTCAGAGCAGCCATTCCCAATCGGTTAGGTGTTCATCTCAGTATGCGAGTCGATTCTCAAATTGAAAGTCATAGGTCGAGTCTGATGTCAAATGTTCTCCCTCTCTATTTTCTAGGTTGGCATGCATCTTAACTTCTTCCTTTAGTATTTAACCAACTATCAATAATGGCCCTCGACATTGGAGCTGATCCAGGTGGGATCATATGCAAGTTCGCTTTCAGCTAAAGGTCTAACTCGGAAATGTTACCCTCATTTTCACATGAAAAGTTTGATTAAGATTTTGGGCATGTGGGAGTGCAGTTCGGTACATGACGCTTCATATTCGGACATGTGATTGGGCAACGAATGGGCGAGCATGCTTTTGAGAGGCTCTCAAATTGCCAACTACTTATGATCCTTTATAAAAGTGGGTTATTGGTACTTTTTTTAGGATTTACCCTAATCATATCTTTCTTGACTTCTCTTGTAGATTCAGAGAGATTTGGTTTTGAGATTTCCCCAACTTTCAAGGTAAATCTGGAAAACTTATTTTTGCCTTTTCCAACATACGATTCTTCAGATATGTCAGGTTTTGATGCTTTCGATAGTTATAAATAGGATTTGCCGTTGGGTTTAAACAGGAGAACTATTCTATTGGTGACAGCACCATTTCGAACATGAAGCTCCCTTAAGGAGGAGGGGTAACGAGTTGTCGAGGAGGGTAAGATGAAACCTTGGTAGAGATCTAGCATTGGTTACCATTGTCGATATGACCAACGATGTCGATGAGGGTTTCCTTTCCTATGTCTTTAGCCTATTATCCTTCCTTTACCAAGATCTAGTTTTCTTTTTTGAAAATGTGGTTGAGGGTTTCACCGATCTCAATATCTCTATTTCAGCTTTCAGCCTCAGGCCACGGGGAGTAAAGGTTATCTACTTCTAAAAATTAGTTTAGAGAAAGGACATAACCGTGGCTAGGACCATGACCTCTGCAATTCTGAGGTTGGTGTTAGGCATGTGAGTGTTTCTATTGGTCTTGGAATCAAATATAGGACTAATGTGTTAACTTCTTCGCTCGAGTTTGCTTCTAGTGTATTGACATCCGCCGGTTGTATGTTTAGATTGCATTGTCTGACAACTTTTTTATTCCCTTGATGGAAGCCTTCTCAAGAAGTTGTAAGGAAGCATAAGCAAACATGGTAGACGGATACAACTGCTTTGAACCAGTACAAGGCAGATCGTCAGAGGAGGATATTGTAGTTGGTTGGCACATCAATGATTTTAAAGGTAGAGATCACAATCAATTGTGTAGCCCCTCGCCTAAATTTATGGATAAGTTAATTTCTACTATCAAATTGAGAGTCCCACTAGAGAGTCTTTTAATCCGATATGGTCTTGTTCGGATAAAGGAATCATTGACCAGTAGTAGATGGATACAATGCTAAAAAATGACGTTGACATAGGACCCGATATCTACCATTGTTTGGTGCATGAGAGTTCAAAGGATTGGAGCACTAATGATCAAGCATCGTAGTAAAGGTGAGTCAGTTTCCTCTTGTCATTCTTGGTGAATATAAGTCTCTCCAGATGTTGTTTCGGTTTTTTCTCCATTTTATACACATTTGGGCATGGCTCGACCACATTCTGATATAAGGTGGAGGTCTCACAGATGAATTCCTTTTTTTTCTTTATGGAGAGATCAATCCTTGCCTGAACCGTGTTGAAAAAGGTATACAAATTTTTGTCTTAGTTTTCTTTAGGAAGACGAGGTGGTGGTGGTGTCTCCTAGTTTGCATTGTTCCCAAATTACGTCCTCCTTGAAAATCTTTATCAAAGCCCTTGTTAGGTCCATGCATTATTTCGTTTTATAACTAGGGGACTCTTGACATAATACTCACAAATATCCTTTTTGATAAAGTAGAGTTGTGTCTTTCATGAGGGGCCGAGATGGGGTGGATGAGTCCTGAGTTTTTGATTTGGCAAAAACTCATGACGTCTCCCATGGTATACACTTCCTTGAATTCGGCTATCATCTTGACCTTCCTCTATTAGTATTGAAGGCGGGTTAAGGCACTGAGAGGGGAGTTATTTGTTTTTGGTAGCTTTATTTGGCGGTGGCTGGATTGGCTACCACTAGGGGAGCAAAGGGTGATGCTGTGATGCCTTGAACATTGATTTGTTTGGTCGTCAGTGCGAGAAATTCTCTTTAAGTTCGAGGCTCGTGATACTTAAGGATATACCTGAGCATTCTCGTGCCTTGTCCTGTTTGGAGCACCCTACAAAACTTGTGCATTATATATCTCCATGTAGCTATTTAAGCTCTTGCATTTTTTATTTATTTATCTGCCTCATAGAGTGATTTGAAGCCGCGTGAGATTGGGATATAGTGAAATGAGCTCAGAAGAATTGACTCATCTAAGCCTAAAACCCTACCTATTGTGGTTCTAGTGACCTGTACCGTTATAGTGGCTACTTTCCTAATGTGAGCGGGAACATAAGGCTCTAGGTTGTGTCAACGGACTCTTAACACTCATGTAGTTTTGGAAGTATCTTTCATGGGAGTTAGGTCCACTTTTGTGATCATAGAGGGATTGATTTGGAGGGAGGTGGATCAACCAGTTGTTGATTGGTAGTCGTAACAACTGTAGGCCAATAGATATCCTTCACCCGAGAAAGGATCTAGGCATGGGGATGGGGCCCCTTTGACCTTTCCTTGCAAGGTGGCGACCTATTTCTTGAGCTGGCTCAACTTGCTTTCACAACTCGCATGGGTCTTCATGTTGTTGTGTGTCATGTGATGTTTCTCTGAATGGGTTCGATCTACTATGCAGACTATCCTTTCTTCTTGCATGCAGGTTTTTTGGCCTCTCCAGGGATTTTTTCTTCATGGCTTTGTGGAAGAGGAGCCCTCGGGATGGGCCTTATGACCACTATTATAAGAGTTATCATCGCTATTGCATTGGTCGTCTAATTTCATTGATGCTTCCTTCCGCCCCTAACATATCGCCTTGTGTGATTTTGGCGATCATCGTTGCCAAGATCTGGCCCTCCTTTTTATTTTTGCCCTTCTTTAGGTGGTGGGGTTTTAGAAGTTTGATTGCCATCTTAGGGTTCTCCATTTGTTTTCTCTAGGATCGATGGTGTTGGAAACGTGGTCTGTAGGTTTTGGACCAGCCGATGAGGTCCATGTTGAGCGATTGGCACAAGTTTGGTTTAAAAGGTAGGGATTCGGTAATCTACCGAGCAAGGAACTCGTTATTGACCAGGGGCATGGTCTAAGTGTCGTCTCCACAAGTAGTGGCTCCAGCAGGAGTGGCCGAAGAACCCGCCATGTATTCATGACTAATGGTGATATGATCTTCTCTGTTTTTGAACTTTTGGGGTGCAGCTGATCCTCTATCTGGGGTTTTGTTGAAGGTTGTTCAAAGGTAACAACTAATTAGCTTCTCTTCTTCTAGCACTAATTTGATGAAGCCTTGAAATGCATGAGGCAGTTAGCAAAGCATGCGTGATCTTGGACATACGTGAATCGAAAAAGAAGGAAAAGAAAGAAATATGTGTGTTTGGGGGGGGGGGGGTGGGGGGGGGGGGTGAGGGTGATTATCATACGCGTAGCTCTCTATCTAAGGGAGAAAAGAAAAGAAGGAGATGACTGGAAAAGTTACTTGGGCCGAGGTGAAGATGTTCTAGAGCCAAGCTTCTAAGGAGGATCGAGCTGCAAATGGCTACAGTGGCAGAGATTTCATGATTTATTCTCAAAGTTGGATAAGCTACCTTACTTTTTGTATTTCCAGAATATAGTTTTTAATATTTTGGCCAATACATGTGAATGTTTGCTTTATATATATTCTCTTTGTGTTATTTATATGTCCTTTTTTTAATCTCTAGCTTGTATGTTTTTTATGTTGGACCTTAGGGGGTATTTATACCTCTCATCTAGCGTCAATCTTTGGTGTATAAATGCCACATGGATGCTATTTGTGTGGCACAATGCATGTTGGGCACTAGAAGGTTAACTTTTTTACACTTGTTTATGGATAAACCATGTTTCTATCTATCAAACGTACTACATATATAAAATCCAAAGAAGAAGAAGGTAGGTGAGGACTGGTTCGAGCAGCTATTACCAATCGGTTGGATGTTGGGCTTGGTTAGCGAGTCGATTCGCGTCGCAAGTCTTAGGTCGATAACTTTGATGTCGAATGTTCGCCCTCTCTATGGGCCCGATTGACACGCGTGTCTTGACTTCTTCCTTTACGGTTGGAGCTACTATTAACAATATGCAGTGATTTTGTTGGATTTCGCCTTGTACGCCGATGACTTCTTAGTATATGACAAGTCGAATACATATAATTTTCCTTTATTGGAATTTTTTTTTCATTAACTTGTGATTTAATTCCATGAGAATGACCTCTATTAATAAATATTAGAGATAAACTCATATATAGTGAAGTATTATCTTTTTATTATAAATAAAAAGAGATGTTATAAGTTTTCTTCTTCAAGAAATTGATCTATGACAATTTTCAATTGATCAACAAATCATATATTAATACCAATCAATTGGCCATTTAACTTCAAAATTAGAATTTGATCAAATTCTCAAATATAAATATAAATAGAAAATAGAAATTAATTTAGTATGAAAATTACACATGTCACAATTTAACTTGTGCAAATTTATTTGTCTAAAATGCTGAAGTGCCACGTTATTGTTTACACCCCCTACGCTGGTCTCATGTCCAGACAAACTCGATTCGTAAGATCAATCGATCACCATTCCTTTGTGAATGCAAGTCTACCGGAGTTGGTTCGAAAGTAATGAAAGGGAAACATCACATCTAGTACTTTGTTGTTTACACATATAACCCACATATTGTCGTTCACTCATTTTATCTTCTTTTGTCATTTTGCAACATGTCATTTTTAACGTCCTTGTCTCATAGGTTTTGCCCATATGTGGGAAATGCGTATGGTAACATGTCTCATCATTTGTCAAATACGCTATTGCATTTATATTTTTGATATTCTTATTGTCTGATAGGGCGGTATGGCATAGGGTTAGCGGAGCGATCACCCAGAACCCAACATGAAAGGTGCACCACTTATATATGGGCGCATTTTTGTTAAACCAAACTGACGGATCATTTGTTAGACCAAAATTTTATACCAATAAATCATAGTTTTCATACATTATACTATAAAAATCAATACATCATAACACGGGTCATAAATTTATGAAAAACTAATATTTTCAAGTAAAAAACTAATATATCATAGTACAAAAACCAATATATTATAGTATCGGGCCAGATGACCTAACGGGTTATGAACCATCAATCAGGCCTAACACAAGTGATTGTCATTATATATATATATACACACACACACACACACGGTACCTTCACTATACTATATCCATGTATGGTAATCCAATCAATTTTTGACACATTACCTATATTAATAATGAATTAAAATATTTTTAAATAAATTTATTAGTTAATAAGGTTAGAGATATAATAAAGTCAATGTATAGTAAAAGTTCTCACACACACATATATATAAAATTAGGTTTAAATGAGAACCATGTTCTTATTTGTGAATCTATGGTAAATTATGAGTATTAAATCTAATTAAATGGATGGAACAGATTTATTATGTATTTTTTTATTTGATTAAAAGTATTAGAATTGTATAATAAAAGTACTATTTCACATGTTCGTAAAAAAGGACTAAACACTCTTATCTCTTTTTTCTTTAATCTCTACAAATACCCTTTTTCACCCACTTTCAACCATTAAATTAATTGATAATTATTGAAAGTAAATCATTATTTATTACATAATTTCTTATTTATTTTACTCACTGTTTTTTCCTCAAATTCTAAAAACTCGTCGTTACTTTCTGTACATTAATTTAAGGATATTAATGATATAAACATTAAGGTCTATAAGAATAGATACAAAACAAAGTTATTGTGTACACGTGATATATATAAACCTAATGAAATATAAAATCTTAATTGTTGTAAACTATAATTAAGATAGTGGTCAAGAATATTTTACCATTGCAGAATTATGAGACCATGGAGAAAAAGAATAGGAAAAAGCGATACCCTCCCATCCCTATCCTAGAAAAGATACACTAGTATAAATTGAAAAGTATACGATATGACTGCAATATCATGTAGATCAAATGTTATTCCGGGACAAGCTTAATTTGACATCATTTTTATACAGGTTTCACTTTTCTTGTGATCGTGGTAGACAGGGCGGTCCTGATTAATTTTAGGCCCTGTGCTAAATTATAAATAATATTTTTAGTATTTTTTTTAATGATAAGATAGTATACATGATAAAAATGACTAATTGATAAATAATAACAAATACATGGTCTTTTTTCACAAAATGATTCGATAATATAAATAATTTTTAAAAAACACATGTAAATAATTTTAACATGATATAAATGGTGGTTGACTAGCAAAAGATACGGTAAAAACCTCTTGAAAAGTTCGAGTGCTTCCATTTCCAAAGAATTTCTTAGCCGCATCAAAGAGTCACCGGCGCCGGTCCACCACAAACCTACTGAATATATATATATATATATATATATATATATATATATATATATATATATATATATATATATATATATATATATATATATATATAAATGACATTGTAGAAAAAATACAATGGCTAGTAACCTTTCATCTCCTCCTCTTTAATTTTGCCGCCGACTTTAGCTTCTTCTCATGTCTCTCCTTCCAAATTCCAATGAGGTAGGCAACATTCAAATTATTTATAATTAAATTAGTTGATTATTTATAAAAGCTTTCTCTTTTTCTCTAATTATTATCTCCTAATTCTTTTAATTATCTTCATTTTGCTTGAATCAACTACAAATCATCCACTTTTCAGTTATTGTACTGCAATTTCGGGCTTCAAACAGCAGTTCCCCATGAAATTATCTTCAATTATCGATCGATCGATGTGAGTTTCGATTTAATCATCTTCAGATCATAATATAGAATAGTTATTTTGAAGTTATCAGATTGTTTCCTTGTTTACTTGCAGATCTGTTTCATCCTTTTTTATTTTCATTCCTAATTTGT
>BMAC01000052.1:792683-806500 GCA_014905375.1 Phtheirospermum japonicum
TACTAAAATTAATATTTAATACTTTTTTTTCCTAGAGAGAGAGAGATCCCAGATAAGAAATTTTCACACTAAAATAACAAACGACCTTCTAAGAACAGTGACATGAAATTTGTCAACATTCGGGTTTATTTTTCCCTATTACTTTTTGTTTTGTATATATACACACATATAATGGACTGTTATTGGGCTGGTGCCCCATAAACATATTGGGCCCTGAGCGGGAGCCCAGGCTGCCCTGCCCCAGGGCCGGCCCTGGTGGTAGATGTAACGTCCAATATAAACTGAAGTGAAAATTGTTTTTGCAAATCGTAGTATAAGTGTTTTTATGCTTTGTAGTTTAATATTTATTTATTTTTTTGTTGTCGAAAATTATTTTTGTAACATGTACTATAGATATTTTTAAAGGGAAAATGAAATTTTTCGTCCTTTAAGTTGGTCAAATTTGATATTTAATTCTTTTTTTTGTCTGTTTTCAATTTCGTCTGTCTTTTAAAATGTTTGCAATTTCGTCCGATTATCGCCGAAAAAACTGAATTACACTGAAGTTTGCTGATTAAGCACCAACTTGTGCTGAGTTGTTTTTTAGTTTGAGGGAAATTAGGATATGTGGAAATGAATTAAAGGAAAATTATTCGCCATGTAGGTATAAAAAGAGGAACACAAACGCCTCTTCCTTCACCTCGTCGACTTTTAACGGGCCCATCAAACAATGCCCTAATATCCTCAAAACGGGTTGCAGTAATTCCCATGGCCGATGATCCTAGATTCCTTTTCTCCGACAATACACTAGTACACAAAATCAAATTAGAGGCCCTACATATAAGGCGGTTTAAATTAGGTCCGCCTCGAATAAGATAAACGAGGCGGTTCTGACATCTAAACCGCCTTATAATTAAAAAAAAAAAATCGTAGGGTGGCGGTTCTGGGCATGAACCACCTCATAAAATAACAACCGAGGCGGTTCTTTTAAAAACCGCCTCTTAAGTATTTGTTTGGGCGGCGGTTCATTTACGAACCGCCTCTGAAATTTTGGACGGGGCTGCGGTTGATATAGAAAACATCCTTGTGCATTGTCAGAGGCGGTTCTCTAATCAAACCGCCTCAAAGAATATAAAATTCAATTGCCATTTATAACCTATCCTCTGCAATTAAAA
This sequence comes from Phtheirospermum japonicum, assembly GCA_014905375.1. Taxonomy (NCBI): domain Eukaryota; kingdom Viridiplantae; phylum Streptophyta; class Magnoliopsida; order Lamiales; family Orobanchaceae; genus Phtheirospermum; species Phtheirospermum japonicum. The sequence continues at coordinate 793,838 of BMAC01000052.1, forward strand.
AAAAAACACACAAGAGCTCGGCCCTTTCGCGTGTTCCGCCAGAAAAATCTGCCTGCCTGCTATGCCTTCTTTTCTCCTTCATCTCTAATTAACGAACGTTGCTCCTACCCTCGTCAATCTCCGTCATCGTCGTCGCTAACATATCCACCCTAAACTGAAGTAGACCTAATTTCACCTCCCAACCCTAACTCTTCGCCTTCTCCATCAGGTATGTTACTTTAGTTTTTTTTTGTTAATTATAGATTATCAGCTACGTGTTATTAATTTGTGTGATTAGTTTAGTAGTTTATAGGTTCGATTTCTCTCTTCTTGTACTTTTAATCTATGGTTGTCCCTCTCCAGATTATCATATCATCTTGTTACTGATTAATACTTTTTTTTYGATAAATTAGAGAGAAAATTCAATTGATGGTTGATGGTTGCAAATAGAGATCAGATTTTTATTTATGTTCTTCACCACTAATTAAATGGTTATAATAATTTAAAAACAATGATATAAATAATTAAGAACTATTAATTTCTAGTACTTTCTGAATGTTTAACTGAGGTAGTCACCAAATGATATGACTTGAAGTTTATCTTGATCTTTCTTGCAGGGCCCTTTGATAAATGATGCTGCAGTGCACAAGGTCAGTTTTCTGTTTYGCATTCCCAATTTCTGTTATGCAATGAGTTTTGCACTGTACTTATAATTCACCATCTTAGAGTTACCTTACAGGTTGAGTTATTGGTGCAAGATGCCATCTCAAAGGTTTGTTTATTGCCTCTATTGTTATTATARCTGTTATAATCCRTTTCTCATRAGAGTTCAATGCCACCATGTTATCTTTTCCTCCCATATTTGAGTGAATATTCATATTTCAATCCACTAACAAATTTACCTATTCTGGTTCAAGGGAAGAGACACGATATTGGAATGACGTTTTATGAGCCTACGGTGATAACTGATGTCAAAAGTGAGATGCTTATATCAAGGTAACTCTGAAGCCTGGTGAAGTTGATCTAATATTCAGATTTTACATTCATGTTCTTATGTAGTTTTGWACATAGCCTAGTTGATGTTTTAATAGATTAAAATATTTACGCATTGTCTGGTACTGTTTTCCAGAACCTTATCTCCCTTCTCTTAGCTTTGGAAAGCATGTTTGGCGAACTTGTTTCTTCGAAATAAAATTATTCTTTCAAAATAATATATAGATAATGACTTTGATTAAATAATATATAAACTACCAACCGATTGGCTACAGGAAATCAGCATTGACTTGTCAGTATCTTGAATAAAAAAATTATCTCGAGTCACAACACAGCAATATCGAAAAGACATTTAATAGTAAAAAATATTTCCTAAATCAAGTGACCGCATTATTTTCCAACTAATCATAAAAAAAAACAGGTTTTCATTTTCGGCACACCCTCCAATCCCACCACAGATATATTTTCTCTTGAAATACTATTCTCCTAATACACTGGTAGAACCAAACAGAGCATTAAAAAGTTCATCATTGGGAGTGGAGTAGCTATTGCATGTGACAATTGAATCCGTTGCTTTATTAGAGTTACACATCGTATGAAATTTATGGATACAAATTTATTCATGAAGTTTATGGTTAAAAGATTTGGGGTTAATTAAAAAAACCATTTGGGTATTTACAAAAAACCCCATAGAAGTTTTCAAATTACAAAAATCCCTTGAGGTTTGATTCCGTCTTATATTTCTCCCCTTCATAAGCAAAAAAGATTTTGTACATTTTTAACATTTGCCTGTGCGTTGACGACAAATATGGTTGAATAATGCTGCAGTTTAACTTATATTTTTGATGCTTTTGGCAAGAAAGAAAACAAGCCAGGCTCATCAAGATATACTAGTCGAGGCATGAAAAGTATTGAATGTGTAGTATAAACGATCTGTTAATGTTATTGACTCAGATGTACTCTTTGTCAAAAATCACCTGGCACTATAATGTTTTAAGGTTCCCAGTGATGCCAATGTATATGGAGGGTTCTTTCATAATTTCAGTTATTTAAATAATAAAAGAGAATAGTATTTCTGTTACTAACCGAGTCTGCATAAATTTGTTCAGAATAATTTAAGTAAAATAAAACATAAAGAAATGAAAGTGTCTTCAAGCTTTGAGTGTTAGCAAGAACATCGATTTGACATATATCCATAAAGTCTACGAGGGACCGAATAAATTAGGATTCCATGTAATGACTAAGTACTATGATATAATGTAAATGATATATCTTAAAAACTCTACTTGCATTTGATCGGTCCCATTATTTCTTCGAATTCATAATTACCCATTATTTCTAGTTTACAAATTACACCTCTTGATAGGGAATGAGATGTATACTATGTACGTATTCGTTAAGAAAAAAAATGCATAAATCAAGGGGATATTTGCAAATTTTAAAGATAACTGGACCTTTTTGCAATTTAGCTAAACTCCAGGAGTAGTTTTTGCAATTTTCAAAAGTTCACTCTTTCTTAACTGTTGCTGTGCACAGGAGGTTCATTCAAGCAGCACAAGTTTCTTATGAGGTTAGACGAAAACCGTGTTTCCACTTGTCCATTTTCACGGTTAATCCATTTTTCTCTCTCACTAAATCAAATGCTCCTAATTTTTTTTCAGGTTCCTTTAGTCGAGCTCGAATTATTTAGCCGAATTAACGCTAATCGATTACAGTTTCCTTAAATTTCTACCGTCCCTAATTGCTTCTCTGCTGTGTTTCTAACAAGATGGACACTTGATCAGTCACATCCATGGGTTTGTTTTTTTCTTCTTATCTACATAACTTTAAAATTACAAAAACTAGATCTAATATTAGTTATCCTAAATTATTACTGCTGAGCTAAAATAAAATATCTGGTTTCTTTCCATAAGATCTAAAGGAAAGAAACAAGATATTCTTATTATTTTTTTAAATGGATGTTTGAGGCGGTTCTGATAAATAACGCCTCTGACTGGGATGATAATCGAGGCGGTTCGAAATTAATAACCGCCTCCTATTCTGAATTATGGGGCGGTTAAAAGGTAACTATAAAGCCTATAGGCGGCGATTTTGTATAAGAACCGCCGCCCAATTCTCTTATTCGCGGCGGTTTGAACCGCCGCCCGGTTATTTGTAAGTATTTGCGGCGCCTTGATTTGAGGCGGTTCGAAACTGCCTCTAAAGGCTGTTTAAAACCACATCTAATCACTATTTTTCCACTAGTGTATATCCTAATCCTTGACCCTTTCTCCCACATTTTCAATATCATCAGCCTCAACCCTAATATTATTCCCAAACTCATCTCCATTCTCGTGCCAGTCGAGAAAGTTATTAGGGTTATGGTCGAATTCTGAAGTACAAAATCATTCTTCCCCAGCCCAAACTACGGCAAATTTACAGAAATCAAGCTTTGACCAACTCGGCATCTAAGAGATCTGCTTGTAATAGCAATCGATAACAAACGCCGACAATGGTGGCCCGCTTAGTGAACTTAACCGTTATATGTGGCTCAAGAGGAGGCGACAAAACCCAAACCATAGGCTTGCCGGAATTCAAATTAGGGTTTGAAATTTTAACCTGACTACGAGGGGAGTGATAAAGCGACGACTGAAAGAGATCGAGGATTGAAATCGTAACAGGCTTCCCGTTGTGCGCCTTGGTTTTGGCCGCGAGCTTCTCCTCCTTCTTCGATCATAGACGACAGCGATCCGATGAACTGACAAGGCAGCGACGGCATTCAGTAGAAACAAATTGGTGACTTCCCACAGTGCTTGCAGGCGAGGCGACACTTCAATTCCACCTTGATGGACTATAACAAACGACGATGGGTAATGGGCCAAGGGTTGCGCCGACGGTGATGGTGATTCTGGTGATGAGCGGTCGACTCTCCGATGACATTTAGGGGTGTCGTTCGGGCCTTTTGAATTTGGGCCACGGGATCAGAAGAAAGAAAAATGGTGGTGATGGTTTGATTCGGTTTTGCTTGGGGTCGGGTTCCGCTGTGATGGTTGTTCCTCTTTTTATGCCTATGTGGCAAATAAAAGTAATTTTCTGTTAATTCATTTCCAAATGGCCTAATTTTTTCCAAAATAAAAGATAATTCAGCACAAGCTGGCGCCTAATCAGCATACTCCAGTGCAATTCAGTTTTTCCGGTGATAATCGGACAAAATTGCAAAGATTGTAAAAAGAAAACGGACGAAATTGAAAACACGCCAAAAAAGGGCCTAAATGTCAAACTAGGCCAACTTAAAGGACGAGAATTTTTATTTTACCTATTTTTACGTTTGTAATTTAAATTTTTTTATTTTATTTTATTGTAGTTGTTTGCAATATGTACTACACAGGTTTGTTAAATATAATCCCTAACTCATTTTCGTTCCACAAGGTTACAAGTCTCACACGCGTGTAATGCATTTACCATTTTAATGGGTTTTTGAAAGGAATATTAAATGAAAAATGTAAATAACAAATCATGTACAATACATGTTTTTATTTGTAACAAAATATACATTTGGTTGTATTGTAAAATCCGTATAATACAAGTTGCCAAAAGTTATTTTACCAAATAAAAATAATAATTTATGGTACCCTTATTTTTATTTTAAGATAATCTTTATTATTTGTAATTGTCTATCTTGATTTTTGATAATAATATATTATTTTATTCATATTATTCAAATAGCATATCAATATGTTTACAAAACATATAAACCATATAAATCTATTTTAATTAAATTAATTAAAATATAAAAAAGAAAATATATGATAAGTTATAATTAATGAATTAATATATGAAATTATGAAATATCGAATAAACATAAAAATAATAAATAAATATTTTAAAATAATATTAAAAATAAAAAATTAATAATTTAGAATTAAATTATAAATAGTTAGTTAATAAATCTTGATAACTAATAAATCATAAAACATATCAAATAAATATGAAAATTATGTAAAAATATAAATAAATTATAAATACCATTCTAAATAATTATTTATAATAAGAAAGAAAACAAAAATATATAAAGAAACATAATTATTAAACGATAAATATTAATGCTCTAAAAGATGACAAAACTCATAAATAAAATATAACAACTTTTAAGTATATTATAAATACTTATTTAATAAATATGAAAATGAGTTAATCATAAAAAATAAGAAAATTAATCCATCATGAAAAATATAAAACAGAATAATATAATTTTGGTAAATAATTCTTACAACTTGTACTATGGGTATTAAACTTGACAACCTAAAAGGTTTTTTGTTGCAAATAACAACTCGTGCTATACATGATTTGTAATGTGATTATCTTACGTCGTTTACTAAATTCTTAAGCCCAGCATTGTACACTTCAGCTAACTTACCAGACTCTATGATACGACCTAATCTTAGTCGACCTGAAGAGGTCCCAAATTTCATAAAAGCTCAGGAAGAGTAAGTCGAGCTTCTCAGTGTTCACCATAAGTGGAGTAAGGAGAGCTCTCGAGACCAATAGGGGTCAGGAAAGGATAGACCGAGCTGAACTCGAAAGACCCAGGAGATGGGTCACCTCAGGTCATGAGAGAGTTAACTTTATAAGACCAACTGGGAAAGCATCGTGGGAACCTGCATAAACCACTCAGGAAAGTTCACCCCGACTTGGGCTCGACCCCAGGGGAGATGATGGCCAAGCTCAAGCAGCTCTAGTCATCCAGAGGAAGGTTAATTTGCTCAGGTCATTTGCATAACTGTCTGAGATTCGCAGGCCTATTTCCGGGATCTCGGAAGGGCCCATCTCAGTCAAGAGGGATAAAGGTAACACATTCTTTCTGAATCAGCCACCATTACCCTTCTTAGAAACTTACTGAATTAAACTTCGAAGAGGATTCCACCGGAATTCCTCCTGTATACCATTCTAGCGTATTTTCAGAGCAGGTCTTACTCGTTAGAAGAAAGAAGTTATTTTTACATTAGATCAACGTTTCAGGCAAATCAAATTAGCGCCGTTTGTGTGAAAGGTGAACTAAGCTATGACGTGAGATAAAGATGATGGAAACCGATGGACTTCGATGGAATCTGGTGGGCGAGCTGGCCAACATCTGCCACACCAGCGGTGGCCCCAGTAGTGGTAGAGCTGCCAGCCACAAGCAGAAAAGGAGCACCACAACCCCAGTAGTGGTAGAGGTGCCAGCCACAAGCAGAAAAGGAGCACCACAGCCCGTGAATGAATCTTTTTTGCAGCATTTATCCAACCTTATTGGCAAAGCGGTGGCAGAAGCTGTGGAGAAAAAATTAGCAACGCCAGCTCATCCTAAAGCAGGACAACCGCCGAGAGCTGAAACAGCTAGAACCCCTCAACACAAAAACAAAACTCCTTTTCGTGAATAAGAAGAAAGTTCATTTAGCTCGGATAGTGATACCTCGAGCAAGAGTAACCCTAATCTCACTGTAAATGCAAAACTTACAAAAGGAAGTCAGAGAAGCTAAATAAAGGATGGCGGGTAATGTAGCAGGATAGACGCGGCGAAGCACCCCATTTACGAAAAACATCATGATAGATAACCTCCTGGCCTCTTATCGATCTCTTGGTTTTGAATATAATGGGAAGACAGACCCGTAGGATCACTTGTGCCAATTTGAGAATGCGGCTACCTTCTAAAAATTCTTAGATGCCGTTATGTGCCGAGTCTTTCCTATGACTTTTACTAAGTCAGCTCATCTCTGGTTTTGCCAGTTATCACCCCAATCTACAAGAAATTTCGACGAATTTAGCTTGGCATATCTACATCAGTTTACTAGCTCTAGAAAGTAACAGAAAATGTCGTTGTAATTATTCAGCCTAAAATAGAAAGAAGGATAAGGGTTACGAGGATATATAAAGTGTTTTACTGAAGCCAAGATGGAGGTACCATCGGCATCTGAGGAGCTTCTAATTAACGCCTTGGCTCAGGGGCTAAGAAGGGGAGAGTTCTTTCAATCATTGGTGGTTAAGCCAGCACTCACATTTGGCGAGCTTCTAGCAAGGGTGGAAAAATATATACATTTGGAAGAAGCCCTGAGACTGAAGGACAATGGAGATAGGCAAAGAAATGACCTGATAAGGATGAAAAGACTCAAGTCAAGAAGCCCATAACTGACCTGGGGGGAGAATGCCCCAGATTCGATCGATACACACCCTTGGCCTCACCACAAGGCGAGATCTTTCAGACCATTGAGCGACATCCCGATTTCAAATGGCAAAAAACATAAAACCCAAAAACTGAGAAAATAAAAGTCCAATCGATTTTGCAGATACCATAATGAGTACGGTCACGATACTGATCAGTGCACACATCTGAAAGATGGAATAGAGCGAATGGTGCAAGCATGACACCTCAAAGAGTCTGTGCATACAAGGATATATGGACTTAGATCTGACTCGTACAGAAGGAAGCAATATCAGGCTGCCAGACATGAGCAAGAAGGCAGCCGCAGTGAAGGCAAGAGAGAAATACAAGCTTAGGTGATTCGGGGAGAAATTCAAATGATTCTGGGAGGCGCCTTGGACACACAATCACACCGCGCGTAGAATAGTTACGTACGTGTGGCGAGAGATCTCTCGATGAAAATACAAGAGGTCGGGTAGTTAATCCAGAGCCTGAACATCTACTTTGGATCAGAGGATTGGGACGGCATTCTGGCACCTCATATAGAGGCTCTAGTAATAACAACTACAATTTCTAATTATAATGTACGAAGAATCTTCGTTGATATAGGTAGTTCTGCTGATATTTTATTTTATGACTGTTATAAGAAATTAAACTTGGACTTGGAATTTGAAGAGGTGGCAACTTCATTAGTAGGGTTCACCAAGGAGTCCTTACAGCCGTTGGGTACGGTAAATTTGCTAGTTCCATTGGGGGAAGACACGTTCAGGAAAAACAAGTCGGTGTGTTTCCTTGTGGTGGATGCGCCATCCTCTTACAACTCTATGCTTGGACGACCCTGGTTGAGTCAATTCCAAGCAGTAGTCTCCGTTTACCATATGAAAATGAAATTCCCAACTCAGGAAGGAGTAGGAGAGGTTAAAGGAGATCAGTATACGTCACGACGCTCTTACATAGAGAGCATTATGAGAGATGAAGATGAGAGAAGACCTAAGAGAGCTCGGACAGAGGATGGGGTATGCAAACCAGTTCAGACTGAAGAGAACCTGATAACAGTAGAGGTGGTACCAGGGGACGACAGTCGAGTCCTGCGAGTAGGGACTACATTTAGACCGGAAGTTTTGGTGGAACTGGTAGCGTTTCTACGAAAAAATGCTGATGTCTTCGCATGGTCTCCTCAGGACCTTATAGGTATTGACCCAGGGTTAGCCGAGCACCACCAAAATATCAACCCTTCGGAAAAACCGATGAGGCAGAATAAATAAGATTTTGGCCCAGAGAAAGATTCCATAATCTAAGTGGAAGTGGAGAAACTGTTACGGGCAAAAAATATCCAAGAAATATAGTTCCCGGAGTGGCTTTCCAATGTCTTATTGGTGCTAAATACAAAGGAGGATTGGTAAATGTGTATTGACTTTAGGGATCTAAAGACTGCTTGCTGATTTGTACATACTTGTATGTGATTTTTGTGTATTTTTGCATCGTGTGTTATGTGCTTTTACGTGTTTTAGGTTTATCTTTTTATCATTTTTCTTCCTTTTAATGTTTTTCGTCTCGTTTGGTGTTTAATGTGTTTTTAGTTTATTTTATATGAAATAATCTAATTTTGCTTAATTTTAATATCTCAGCTCAAAACGAGGAAAACGGGACGAGCGACGAGTCGAAGCCCTGCAGGCGCCACATTACAGCGCCCGCATCGACGCCGAGTAGCGCTCGCGTCAATCGATGCTCCGCCCTACGTCGATCGACGCTCCGTTGACGCACTGTCGACGCAAAGGTTCTGAAGTGTCGATCTTAATTCCGTCGATCGACGCTCGGTCGACGCATAGCCTCTGAAGCGTCGACCTTGGCTCGCATCGATCGATGCACTGCCTGTCGATGCGTGCATCCTGGCCCACGTCGATCACTGCACCGTCGACTCACCATCGACGCTCCGGCAGTTTGGGCAGTTATTTCGGGAAAATCTATAAAAGTCAGTGGTTTTCTTCATTTTCAAGTGCTGGGACGAGGGGGAAAGGTCCAGAACATTGTAGAGATCCCTCGGTTCATGCCACCTTACAATTCACGCAAGATTAGAGTTTTATAGTTCATAGTTTAGTCGTTTCTACGCCGTTCGGCGTTCAAGGCTGTTTCTCGTCGCTGGAGATCATTGGATTGCTGATGCTTTCTTAGATAATAAKTTTTCTTGAACTCGATTTAATTGCTTTCTGGGTTTGTCTTAGTTACCTTAGTACGTTGGTGTTGTTATTTCATTTGGAATGAAAATTCTTGTACTTTGGTTTTGTTAATTTAGTATAAACCTTTTTATCGTTTTTCCTAGATGTTAATTTATGTTATTCGCTTAGTAGTTTAGTTGTTAGTTCTTGTTAGATTAGTTGTTTGTTTTATTATCGATTGTGATCATGCTTGCGTTGTTATTATGAAGTTGATCATGATGATGCTTGTATACTAATTTTATCGTACTAGTGCTTAGGGTCATTTAGAAACATCGGGACTGACAACCCCGATCGTGGAGCCGATTTTATGCACTAGACCCTCGCTTTTATTAATCGTTTTTAAAAGCTTTTAATTTTATTGCTCGTAGATGTTAGAAAACCTCAAACTTTATTTGATCGTGTGTTTAGTTTATTTTAGTTTAGTTTTTATTTTCGTCTCTACGTACGTAAAATTAAAAACCGAAATAGTTTCCAATTAGTCTTCCTTGTGATTCGACTCGAGTTAACTTATCGCCTACAATAGCTCTGTTCTCTTGCGGACGAGCTTTTCATTATTTTAAACGCAAAAAAGTTCGATTCAAAATTTGGCGCCGTTGCCGGGGAAGGCTAAAGGCTACGATTTTTGGTGTTTGCTTTTATTTGTTTGTTTGTATTAGTGTTTGTTGTTGAATTTTGTTTTTGTTTATTTTTGTAAATTTTGGTGCGTTTAATCTCGGTTTTTGAGTGTTGTGCTTTGTAACCACATTTTTGAAGACTCGAGATTTTAGATTGAAAATGGCGGATTCGCCATATGATGACTTTTACATTCCACCTTTTTATGGAAGGATGTTTTGCCCAATGTCCAATTGGCATGGGTTTCGACCGACAATTCCTTTGAGCTTTTCAATGCGGGAGTACGATCTTGATGAATTTTACCTCGAGCAACTCTTAATTTTTCATGGATTTCAGCGAAGACCCGCTCCATTTCATCCGAGAGTACGAATCTATAACCTGCACATTCCCTCTTTTCGGACTTACATGGGATCAAGTGATGATGCGGCTTTTTATGTTCACGTTAAAGGATCGAGAGAGTGAATGGTTGATAAATCTAGAGCCTGATTCCTTAAAAACGTGGGATGCAGTAGTGGATCAGTTCATGGGGTCGTTCTACTCATCTGAATGGGTCCCACCTTCGGTTGCTTACAATTCAAATTTTAATGATCCATACGCTTCACTTAATCACTTTGATCAACTACAAAGTTCCTATTGCCCAACATTTAATAAAAATTCTTATAACCCGGGTTTGGAAACTTTTTCAGCGGGGTATGATTCGTATGCTCTACCCAATTCTGATTCTTTGAGCTACGAACTGTTTCCTCTTCTTACATCAAACTCTTATGTTTCGAGTTTCGAGTAGTTTTTTCCCAAAACCCTATATCACGATTCGAGATATAATGATCCGTGTGCTCCTTGCGAATCATATTCTTATACCCCGAGCTACGATTGTTATCCTATATCTCATTCGTGTATTACTGATCATGGAACTCGAGTTGAGGTAAATCGACCTCATTTAGATGAGGTGACGTTATTTGATGTGGTAGAGCCTACCGTGGATGTTTGTTCGGAAGAGGTTTGTAAGACGGCTAAGATTGACGAGTTGGTTGAGATCCGCCCCTTTGCAATTTCTGATGACATTGCAGATAAAAGTGTGGGGGTGTTGCCGTTGGAGTGCCCGGAAGATATTGGAGACTTGAGTCTCCCTATTCTTGGTGAAGAAGATGGAGTTTTAGTGCCAATCTTGAAGGGGAGTGAGACTATTGAGTCTTATTTTAAACCACCCGAAACTTTATTGAAATTTGATTTTGAGGTGGTAGACGAGATAGTCGAGAAGGTGTCCGACCACCCCATGATACAAGTGCCATTTGACATATTCGAGGTGATTGATTATTCACGTTTCCGACCTCCAAAGCTAGTAGGAGTGTTCGGCATCTCGGGACGTGATTTTTATGCCCGCCTTGGTGATTATCATCACCAAATCTTGCTCTTGGAGAATACCAAGGCGTGGCACGACCTTCGTTCGAATAATAGTGTAATTGTGGGGAATGAAGTGTAAATAATTTATGGAGTATTTTGTCCTCTGTTCTATTCTGGTTTCGTTCCAAAGAGTCGAATACTCTTTACTAGCCCCGTTTTCCGATACCCTCTATAGGATTTTTATGTAACTTTTCTTTTTATTTTGGAGACGTTAAAACTCCACGTGCGATATTGAAGAATGTTATCAGTTGCTACTTACCAACGTAAGAATGGAGTCCATGAACTCTCGTTTGTGAATTATGTAAATTATGTTCGTTTAGTATCTTATCTCTTTAGGTACTCAAAAAAAATATATATATATATATAATATATATATATATATATATATATATATATATATATATTATATATTTATAAAAAATAAAAAGAAAGAAAAATAAAGAATAAGTACAAGAAGAGAAAACCTTGTACAAGTTGAGTTCTTATTTTTATTTTTATTTCTTAGATTGTTTTGTTAAAGAGGTGTATAGATGACTGGGTCTAGTCGGGTGACGATTTGGCGGTTTGAGCAGGATAGACTTTGGCCGAGGCATGGATGGGTGACGTACATGGAGGTCAACTCGTTACTTTTAGGTGTTCGGAAGCTAGTCTTAAATCTCTTATCTCAACGTTATCGTGTCGTCCTTTTAGTTGTTTTAGTCGATCTAATGCATTAACTTTTGAATCATATGGATGCATTAGTTATTAAGTCATCGGGTAATTAGCTTTTCCTTGTCTATTTCTAGATTAGATTTTGCTTCAGGACAAGCAAAAAAGCTAAGGTGTGGGGGAATTGATTTGTACATACTTGTATGTGATTTTCGTGTATTTTTGCATCGTGTGTTGTGTGCTTTTACGTGTTTTAGGTTTATCTTTTTATCATTTTTCTTCCTTTTAATGTTTTTCGTCTCGTTTGGTGTTTAATGTGTTTTTAGTTTATTTTATATGAAATAATCTAATTTTGCTTAATTTTAATATCTCAGCTCAAACCGAGGAAAACGGGACGAGCGACGAGTTGAAGCCCTGCAGGCGCCGCATTACAGCCCCCGCGTCGACGCCAAGTAGCCGCTCGCGTCGATCGACGCTCCGTCGACGCAAAGGTTCTGAAGCGTCGATCTTAATTCCGTCGATCGACGCTCGGTCGACGCATAGCCTCTGAAGCGTCGACCTTGGCTCGCATCGATCGATGCACTGCCTGTCGATGCGTGCATCCTGGCCCACGTCGATCACTGCACCGTCGACTCACCATCGACGCTCCGGCAGTTA
>BMAC01000052.1:843160-854845 GCA_014905375.1 Phtheirospermum japonicum
TTTATAAATATTTATATATATATATATATATATATATATATATATATATATATGTGTGTGTGTGTGTGTGTGTGTGGTGTGTGTGTATGCGCGCGCGCGCGTGGGTTCCAATGAGAAACCTCCCTTATTTACGAAAATGCGAACTATTACTTTTATTATATACCAGCAGTGCTTTTATGATACAATTACAGTACTTTATCAATATTTTAGTTATATACATCAGCAGTACTTTTATTATAATGCTAAAATGTATATTAATATTATACAATTAAAATATTATTTAGGATTGTTAAAAATACAAAATAAAAGAATAAAAAATAGACGGTTGGAACTGGAACCTGATGGTCATGGTTTAGGTTACGGTTCCCCATGAGAAACCGGCGGCTTTGGAACCGTGGCCATTCTATACCTACCTTTCGAGGTTTTATTTTATACCAATTCCAATAAGTGCATTTGTAACTAACACCGCACTACATGTCATTTCTTATTCGATATGACATCCACTTGAGGGTCAAGTCGTTACATCCTCACTTTTATGGCAAAAAGCTTTCATTTTTTAACTGTCAATCTGTTGCTAACTTGTAAATAAGTTCGTCCTTACAAACATGATGTCAGTCCGGTTCTATCCTCGGGTCACAATCTGTTTAGATTTTAGACTTTCCTCTTTTTTCGCTTCTTAGCTTGCTCTATACCGAATGACTTTCCTTCTCAATGGGGCTCCCAGAGTTTGGTCGTTGCTTCGCATATGATTCGATATTTTAGGGTTTCGTTCCGGTCCCTTTTACAAGATAAAATAACTGTCTCCAGCACTAATTCCACTAGAAAATCCAAATTGGACCGCCACCAACAAGCAGGTTACGAACTGACACCTAATAAAATAATATCAATGCGTCAGGTCTGAAGTACAAATACACTAAACTCGGACTCTGTCCATTACCATTCATGTGATGCGTGTCTAACAAAATTATTGATAGAAAGTAATGCAGGTGATACATATGTCTTTCTCCACCTACCACATAATCCACATATGTCTTTCTCCACCTTTCTTCTTTGGTCAAGTTGAAACATGTCATTTCTAACATTCTTTGCCACGTTGGTTTTGCCAATTCGCCGGAAATGCTCGTGGGAAATGTCACATCATTAGTAAATACATGATTTGTCCATTGCTTTTGTGCTTTTCTGATTACATATATTGAATCTGTTGCATATGTAGATTTAAATATGCTTAGGTATTTAGATTTGTGTAGTAATTCTTACTTTACAAGTCTTATATTTGTTTTTTTTTATCGCTTCAACATAAATATCTTTACTTAACAATGAAAAACAATTACTTAATAACTATAAAATGTTAATATATGATACGGCACTAAAAATCCTTACGCAATATATGTGGATATTTATGAAAAGCAATCTCTTCTCTTGAAAGTATTTCTTTTGGGAGGTGAGCGAGCTGGTTCGAAGAGTAGCGACCTGGAGTATGAGGATGAGTTCTCATATATGGTCGCGATCCTTTTGTGTGTTGGGCGCTAGCTGTTAACCTCGATCATAGCTTTATAAATGTCAGGCTCAAAGTGGGCTTATATGGATGGTCTTATGGGGTCCCGGCGAACTATATGAAAAGAATAAAAGGCTCAGGCCTATTCTGTCAATTTAAGCGAGAGATTTATTATTTATGGGAACTTAACATACAGGAGAAATCTTAATTCTAAGTCGGTCATGGTCTTTATGGAATTGTGGTGGGAGAAGGAAACCCTAACTTGGGGAACACTTCTCTTGTCTCTATAAAAGGGGTGTACACCTCTCTTTATTCTTATGTTGTTTATGACGGATTGATCTCTCAAATTATCTCTCGCACCATCTAACTTAAGTATCGGAGGACCTTCGCTGGGGTCACCCCCCGCCTTGGCTGAAGGTGTTGTTTTGCAGGATCAGCTAGGTCCCCAGGAGGATTCTTGGAGGCTTATTAGGTCATTATGACGTATTTGGAAACTGTTTCAAGTCGCTGATTTCAGATTTGAGGTTAGTGCCCCTATTTTTGGTAACCAACCTTTTTGGTTTTATCAAGTGGCGCCGTCTGTGGGAAAGTGGGACATCGAGTCCTTGAGCAAACGGCGTGAGAAGTTTTGTAAGCGCAACATGAAGGATAAAAACATACAACCCAGAATCCTAGACTTTGGTTCTGGATCAAACAAACTGAAGAAGAAAAACAAGATGGCGGAGATCAATAAGGGAGAACCAACAAAAGACGGGCAGACACCGTCCCAGGAAAAACCAGTGGTTCAGAATTTGGGTGGCACACTGCCACCCTCACCAAATCAACACAAAGGAAAGGAGCCAGAAGGAGATGTGGAGGCAAAGACACCGGAGGTTGTGGCACAGAAAGTGGTTTATATAGGGACGAAAGAATGGAAAGATTTGCCCAATGATAAGCCCTGTCAAATCAAAAAGGGATTCTTAGAAGGGCTTATGGATTTTGTACCTCTGGAAAAATAGGAAGAACTAAACAAGTACCTGGCAGGCGAGCTTGGTACTCCAAAGGAGAAAGATGATGAAACGGATGACGGGCAGGAAGAAAAATCGATAACAAAAAAAACAAAACAAAGCGGAAGGTCTCTGTCTCGGAGATCTTCTCACGGGATGAAAGGTCTGAGTAAACGAAAACAGGTAGATTCTTCCAGCTCTGCCTCATCCACGGAGTCTTATACACGTAAGTATAGGTACAAGAAGGTGAAGAGTGTGAAGATAGGGCGAAATCATTAAAAGCATCGAGGTCGGCATCATAGTAAATACACCAGCGAGAGTGGGACACAAACCTCGAGTACAGATGGGGAATCTCGAGATAAATCATGTAAGAGTCGGAGCGGGTACCATGAGGGGAATGGAGAGAATGAGGTCGGACGAGTGAGTAAGGCGTTTAGAGAGATGCAAGAGGCCTTGTTAAATTTACAAAAACTGATGGAAGGAGAGAAGTTCGAGGAAGTTAAAGGACATCCTTTTTCGGATGATATGTTGCGAGCTGCGATGCCCAAGGGGTATAAGGCTTTGGAGTTTGAATATCGCGGGATGACAGACCTGGTGGAACATTTGCAGCTTTTTGAGAACGAGAGGATGTTACATGTATATACAGCTGCTGTGACATGTCGAGCCTTTATGTCTACCTTGAGGGGAATCGCGCAGAGCTGGTTTTATCAATTGCCGCGAGGAAAAATTACTAGCTTTCAAGTGTTGCGAGCTGCTTTCTTGAAATAATTTTCCAGTGTGAGGCAGAATGCGAAGACTACACAGTCGCTCTTTACTATGGTGCAGCGACCTGACGAAACGTTGAAGCATTACGTCAACAGGTTTACCAGTGCCACACTAGAAGTACCTACCACTACGGACGAGATGAAGGCGGGAGTTTTACATCAAGGATTGAGTAGAGAGGACTTACGCAAGTCGTTGGGAAATAAGGAGGCACAAACATATGATAAGGTCCTGGAAAGATGTCATAAATACATACAGGTGGAGGAGGCAAAAGAGGAGCATCGTGGGCGATTTAGTAGGGAGGTCGCCAATACAGGAGGCAGTATGTCAAGGAGGGAGATCAGACGGGAACCAAGGAGGATAGTGCGCGGGATCTTAACTCCGAGCCCTGTGGTAAGGGAAAAGCCAGAAATAGATATGCGAAACTGGAGGAACGAGGATTTTACACCACTAACCTAATGACATCAAGTGGCCTAAAAATCGCACGCCGCTCCCTACTAATCCTAAGTCTGATTTCTTTTGTTTGTTTCATAACAATTATGGTCATTCCACGAAGAGGTGCAGGCATCTTAAGAAGGAGATTGAGAGACTCATAAAAGTTGGGCACCTAAAAGAAGTTATTTATAAGGATAGAGAGCCAAGGGAACCAAGGCAACCATTGCCCCCACCACCACCGAGGGACCCGCCTCAGGATCAGCTCGCGAGGCAGCCACAACAAGGAAATCAAGGAAATAACGGTCCGAGAAGAAACAAGGGGAGGATAAATATGATTTCGGGTGGACCAACAGATGGTGATACCAACAGTGCGTAGAAGAAGCATGTTAAGTCAGCTCGCCTGGGAATGTGGGAGGTCACTAGTGTGAGTCGACGACCGCAGAAAGTTGGGTCGGTCATCTCTTTTGGACCTAATGAGCAATGCGGGATGCAGGAGAATCATAATGACGCATTGGTAATCGAAGATGAGGTGGCGGGCTACGAGGTTAGTAGAATTTTGGTGGATAATGGGAGCTCGGTCAATATAATATACACAGATTGTCTGGAGCAAATGAAGTTGGAGACCAACGTGCGACCTGTGAATATGCCCATATAAGGGTTTAACGGAGCACAGGTGATTACTTAAGGAGAGCTGACGCTGACAGTGGTATTGGGAAAGGATGAGTTTCAAGTAAGAAGGAATTTGAAGTTTTTGATAATCCGGGGGAGGTCGGCATATAACGCCATATTAGGCCGACCTGCCCTCAACGCATTCCAGGCAGTAACATCGACCTATCACATGAGTATCAAATATCCAGTAGGAGATAGAGTGGTGGAAGTTATTTCTGAACAACAGGTCGCAAGGTCGTGTTATCAAATGACGGTAAGGAAATGGTTGATTGGGAACAAGCACAGAAGGGAGGAGGATCTACTAGAAGGGGTACTTAGTGCGAAAAAGGTGAAAGAACAGGAGAATTCTGTTCGGCCACATGAGGAGTTGATGGAAATTTCATTAGAAGAAGGTCGTCCAGAATACACTACGAGGATCGGAACCTTGATGCCAGATACATTGAAGGAAGAGATGATAAAATTGTTGAAGGAATTTCAGGATGTCTTTGCTTTTGGGGATGGAGAGTTAACAAGAGTGTCTCCGGAGGTCGCGCAATATCATTTGAATGCCGACCCGGAGGCGAGGTCGATCAAGCAGAAGAGGAGACATTTTGGGCCTGAATTGACAGGGTAATTGAAGAGGAGTTGCAGAAATTGCTAAAGGCTGGCCACATTCGGGAAATCCAATTTCATGAGTACTTATCTAATGTTGTGATGGTGCCAAAAGTGGAGGATGTGTGTGGACTTCCGCGATTTGAATAAAGCTTGTCCAAAGGATCATTACCCTTTGCCGCGAATTGATCAATTAGTGGACTCAACCTCAGGATGCGAGCTACTGAGCATGATGGATGCTTCACAGGGGTATCACCAAATACCTCTTGCAAAGGAGGATCAGCCCAAGGTGAGCTTCATTACTTCTACGGGGACGTATTGTTTTGTATCCATTCCCTTCGGCCTGAAGAATGCTGGAGCGACCTATCAAAGGTTGGTTGATCGAATGTTCAAGGACGTATTGGGGTCCACTATGGAGGATTACATAGATGATATGTTGGTGAAGAGCAAGAAAGCAGAATCCTACGTGGAGGACCTGAGGAAGACATTTCTTATATTGAGCCAACACGGGATGAAGCTTAACCCGAAGAAGTGCGCGTTTGGTGTGCGATCTAGAAAATTTTTGGGATATATTGTGATGGAGAGGTGTATTGAGGTTAATCCGGAGAAGGTGCGGGATGTTCTGGAGATGCCACATCCTCGGACGGTACGCGACGTACGGGTGCTTATAGGTCGCATTGCAGGGCTTGATCATTTTATTTCCAGGTCGACAGAGAGGGGTGTCCCCTTTTTCAGGGCGCTCAGGAAAGGGTCCAAGTTAGAGTGGACAAAGGAGGCAGTGGATGCATTTGAGGAATTGAAAAAGTACTTGGCTGAAATACCATTATTAACTAAGCCAATGCCTAGAGAAGACATGATCTTATACATATCGGTTGGGGAGGTCGCAGTAAGTTTGGTGCTAATCAGAGAGGATGCAAGTACACAAAAACCTTTCTATTATATCAGCAGGATGCTGCTAGGGGCTGAGCTGAATTATTCCGAGCTGAAGAAAGGGGGTTTTGCGCTGATTTGTACAGCAAGGAAACTGCGGCCATACTTTTTGAGCAATAGAGTGAGATTACGCACCAATTTAGCCCTTAAGCAGGTCCTGAGTAATCCGAATATGTCTGGAAGGTTGGTAAAGTGGGATATGGAGTTGAGCGAGTATAATGTGGTGTACGAACCTAGGGTAGCTATCAAAGCGCAAGTGTTGGCGGATTTTTTTCAGGAGATGGTGCACCCATTTAGCTCAAGTGATGAGGTAAAGGCATGGGAATTACATACCGATGGATCAACTATGGTATCAGGAGAAGGGCTAGTTATTGTGTTAACCATCCCGGAAGGAGGAAATTTGGAGTTCGCGATTAAGATGGGGTACAAGGCATCTAATAATGAGGCTGAGTATGAGGCTGTTTTGCAGGGTATAAAAATGGCAAGTAACTTGGGGGCAAGGAAAGTTTGGGCGTATACAGATTCGCAGTTGATAGCTCATCAGTTCGATGGTTCTTTTGAAGCAAAGGAAGAACGCATGGCGGTGTACTTAGAGAAATTACAGGAAGATGTGGCTCGTTTTGACGAGTTTAAACTAGAGCATTTGTCGCGAGCTGAAAACACTCGGGCTGATCAACTCACTCGAATAGCAGGAGCACTGGGGACCTGTGATACTCAAAAAACCACAATGATGGGGTTGAGTCATAGTAGTGTAGAGAAAGGAAAAGAGGCAATGGAGCTCAAACTTAAAGATGATTGGCGCACGCCTATCCGGGATACTCTCATTAAAGCGAAAGAGGGAGCAGAGCGGTTGACAACGAAGGAAGCTAAAACTGCAGCTCGTTTTTTTGTGATTAATGCAGAATTGTATAAGAGGTCGCGTTTCGGGCCCTTTTTCAAATGCTTGGCTAAGGAGCAGGGATTAGAAGTGTTAAAGGAAATACATGAGGGATATTGTGGCGATCATGCGAAGGGAAGAGCGTTAGTTGGCATAAAATTGAGGGCTGGTTTCTTTTAGCCAGGAATGAAAGATATGGCCAGCGATATGGTGAGAACGTGTAAAAAATGTCAGATGCATGCTCTGGTTATCCATATACCGGCCGAAGAGATAATGGTTATGAGCTCGCCCTTCCCGTTTGCACAATGGGGGATTGATATTGTGGGACCTTTCCCAAAGACTCCAGGCAATAAAGAATATCTGGTGGTGGCAGTTGATTATTTCACAAAGTGGGTGGAGGCTGAAGCGGTTACGGGCATAAGTGAGCAGAACATGATGGATTTTATTTTTGACAATAATTTTTGCAGGTTTGGTGTCCCACGAGTGTTGGTGTCTGACAATGGAACCCAGTTTAATGGGAAGAAAATCCAGGATTGGTGTAGGGAAATGGGGATGAAGCAGCGATTTGCTTCTGTGGCACACCCCCAAACTAATGGGCAAGTTGAAGTTACTAATCGTATCATTGTGCAGGGTCTTAAGTTGCGATTGGAGAAAGCAGGCGGGCTTTTGGAAGAGGAGCTCGCATCAGTTTTTGTGGGCTTACCGAACAACTCCCCGAACTTCTACAGGGGAGTCTCCATTTAGTTTGGTGTATGGGATGGAAGCTGTTATTCCAGCCGAGATAGTGGGGTATCGCAACGCTTAGCGGCATTTAATGTGGAAGAAAACGAAAGGCTAGCTAGAGGAGCAATTAAAACGATTGAGGAAATAAGAGAGAAGGTTGCGGCCCGGGTTGAACATTATAAACAACGGATACAGGCTGCCTTTAACAAACGTGTTAAGCATCGCTATTTTCAGGTTGGTGATTTGGTATGGAGGCGGGCTGATGCACTGCGTTAAACTCGGAAGCTTGATCCAAATTGGGTTGGGCCTTTCAAAGTGGTTAAAATTCTACGTGGAGGGGATTATATACTCGAAGATGGTGACGGAAAAGTTCTACCCAGGAGTTGGAATGTGTGTCACTTGAAGAAATATTACGCCTAGGGTGCGGGCTGATTGGGTTACGCTTCGGGGCGGTTGTTTTATTACCCTTTGGGGCGGGCTATATGTGTTTTACCCTTCGGGGCGGTTAATTCATTACCCTTCGGGGACTTCGGGGCGGTTGTTTCATTACCCTTCGGGGTGGTTGTTTCATTACCCTTCGGGGCGGTTGTTTCATTTCCCTTCGGGGTGGGCTATGTGTGTTTTACCCATCGGGGTGGTTGTTTTATTACCCTTCAGGGCGAGCTGTGTGCGTTGTACTCTTTGGGGAGGTTAGCTTATTAACCTACGGGGCGGGCTATTTATGTTTTACCCTTCGGGGTGGATAATGGTTTTACGTTGTACCCTTCGGGCGGATGGCTTTTTTCGATATATAATAAAACCTGGCGAACTACTTTCATGGTTCCTATATGTTTTGGAAGGATATGTTTGACTTACATATCTTTGTCGAGCTGTTGTGTTATGTTATGGATGGTTATGTCTTTGCGAGCTAATATGTTTTATATGCGAGCTTGTTTTAGCTCCATGGGATTATTTATGATTCATGGTTTGATTATTTTTTGGATCTCATGATCTTTTGGGGTAAAGCATGATTGTGATTGGTTATGAATTCGTGCGACCTATATTAATTTATGTGTTTACTTTATACAGGGTTTATGGTTTGGATTTTACATGGTTTAAATTGCAGGTTCATACATGATTTGGGTTGATGAGCTGTGCATATAATAGATAGGAATGGAATTATTTATACATATAAGAAAATTTGTTGAAAAATCAAAGCGAGCAGTTACAGGTTTTTGAATTAAGAAGGGCTAGGAGGTCGTATTTGGCCCAGCTACAGGTACAAAATCATCCAAAGGCACATCCAACTCGGCAACCAGTTGGGCAGTTATTATGGCTCGGCTTTGGCACGACAGCTGTTTTGCATGTAATTATTGTGTTTTTCCTCGTGTTTTAGTTAGGGTTTAGCGTCGTGTCTAGTAGTTTCAAGTCATTTTTCATTAGGTTTTAAGACTTTTTCTCGTTGATCTTCTTTTTGAATTTAAGAGTACGATATGTGAGGTGTTTGCGCTATTTTTGGGTTTTTAAGCTTGAATTCTTGTTTTGTAGGTGGCTAAAAGGATTATATTCACTCGGTGGATGTCTCAGTTGTCGTAATGAAAGCCTAAATCCAAAACCACTTGTGCCATTTGCCTCCACCTTATACCATTGGAAATATGAGAGGATTTTCTAAAACTTTTGTTTTTACAACAATTCCAAATTTTGAATCTAAGAATGGTAAAAATCAGCTTTAAGTGGAGACAGTTCGTCGTCGTCTCGCTTGTAGCAGGTTTTGGTGCGGAGCACATAACTCTTGGAGAAAAATTCCAAGTGACACAAACCAAACTCCAGATGATAACCAAGAGAAAGGGCTACATTTCATATGAAGACATCGTTTTCTGATTCCGTATGTTTGGCAGTCGATCGACTGGATTTCTGTCGATCGACTGCTCGACAGAGAGTGGCTGCGTCGCTGAGGCTTCGGGAATCTTGAGCATTTTTGAACGTTTTTGCCCCTACAAACAACTATATAAAGCCCACACCTTGCGACATTGAAAAATAACTCCTCTCCCAACCCTAACTTGGGTTTGGGGATCAAAATTACTCTCAAGCTCTTGATAAATTTCTCTTTCTTAGTTTTAGATTAGATCTCAAGATTTTATATAATTTCTTTTCCTAGATTAGATTTAAGTTTCAAGCACCTACTTGGGTTTGTAAGCCTAAGAAGAATTCAAGTACTCCCTTATATTGT
Source organism: Phtheirospermum japonicum (assembly GCA_014905375.1). Classification (NCBI taxonomy): domain Eukaryota; kingdom Viridiplantae; phylum Streptophyta; class Magnoliopsida; order Lamiales; family Orobanchaceae; genus Phtheirospermum; species Phtheirospermum japonicum. Next base: position 852,838 of record BMAC01000052.1, read on the forward strand.
TTACTTTGATGCAATTTCATTCAATCTTTGTTTCAATTCTTAATTCAAGTAAGTTTCCTTTCAATTTCATGTTTTATGCTTTATTTCCATGCTTTGTTCTTCATTTCCATGCTTGTTCTTCATTTTATGCTTTTTCTCTTAGCATCTTTATTTCATGTTAGATCTTAAGAATTGGATATCGAATCTAGATGAGTGATACATCTAGATCATAGATAGAGTCTTAGATCGTCTAGATCTAGACTTCGTTGCTTGTTATTTTCCTTAAAGTTTTGAGCTTTCTTGTTAATTTCCATTGCTTTATCCATTCACGCTTTCAATTTTTGCTAATTCTCATTATTTAGGATTTTATGCATAGTTGTACCTTGTGCATGCATGCTTGTACTTGATGAAACAATGCATTTTCTTGCTTATTTCCTTTATTGCTTTGCATTTTCTATTTGAGGCATACGAAGAGGCATCCTAACCACTTGCATTTCAATTCCTAGTTTAGTTTAGATATTTTAATTGCTTTATTTTTATTTTCCGAGCTTGAAACCCATTGAATTCTACAAGCGAATCGATCTCTGATAATACCAAGCCATGAACCCGTTGATATATTTCAACACCAAAAAAACTATGAAAACAAAATGGCGCCGTTGCGACTCGGCTTGGTTAAGGCTTTCGATTTAATTGTTGTTTCATTGTGTTTTTTATCTTTCTTTGTTATTTGACTTTTTTGTTTCATCGTTTCCCTTTGGAAGGTCTCTTGGTTAATGGCGCCTCCTCCAGATCGTCTGCCATCTCCAGGTCTTCTTCCGCCCCAAATGCCTGGTTGAGCACCTCATCTACATCAATAACTGAGGGTGGGGGTGCTGAGGTAACAGCGGGTTGTGGATCTGATGGTGCAATGAGCTCCTCCGAGCTCGAAGAGACATAAGTGTTGACAAATACATCTGCAATAACAATATGGTGAGTTAGCATTCATTTTTGGTTGATGGTGTGAAGTTTTATAACACAAGAGACCTACCGAACTCCGATCGGGTCATGGCAAGGTCTAGGTCGACCAGGAGAGAGTTGATTCCCACAAATTTTAAAAGTTTGGATTAGCTAGTGAGTCGCACCACGTCGAATGGGCACTTACTCCATTGTGCGAGCTGGTCAGAGTATTTTTTGTACAAGATGGGAAAATTGTTTGGACTGGGAGGGTTGGTTTGTGTTGGGGTGTGGTATTGTAGCTCGGTTGGGAAAGGCCAATTCTCAGTGTTGTGAATGAAGAAAAAGTTTATCCTCCATTCAGCAACTTTATTCAAGGGGTTCACTAAGAACTGGGCTTTGCCGTTGCGAGCAGAAAAATATAAAGAATGTCTTTGATATTTTACTTGAAAGCAAAAATGGAAAAAGCCTGCATTAGGCCGTGTATTATAATATTTACATAATATGATATATCCTGCCATAAATTTTATGCAGTTGGGGGTCAGTTGTAAAAGGGGAACTTTATAAAGGCGGGCTGTTTTGATGTAAAATGGATGTGGTGGGAATCTAAACCCCGACCTGAGTAGCTCGTCGAAGAGGTTAATATGGCTTGGGGAAGGTTTCATGGGGTCTAAGTGGAGGAGGTCAGGCAGAACCATGTGTGCGGTTTCAAGAAGGTTAAGTGTCATTTTGAACTCTTCAAACTTCTCTAGATCAGGTAGCAACCAGTAATTATCTTTAACTGTCCTGGTTGTTAGGGATGGTGGAGGTAGGTTGGTAGCATCTATGGAAGATAGTACTGTCACCGGATTTTCTAAGAAATGTTCGCAGGCTGGGGGATTACTGGGTTTATCTAAGGGAATGCCCTCGAGTATAGTCGCTAGGGTCAAGAGGGCAGGAGATAGGTCTTCGGTTGTATTTTCTAAGGGGATTTGGGCCTCAGTATGAGCCCTAGCACTAGTGGAAAAAAGTCGATCATAGGCGGTTCAAAACAGCCTTTAGAGGCGGTTCTGAACCGCTCTAATACGACCGACACTTAAAGTAAAAAAAACTGGGC
>BMAC01000052.1:886806-904318 GCA_014905375.1 Phtheirospermum japonicum
TTGTGTACAATTCCAAGACTCCCATAATCGAATAAGGTAACAAGATTTATTCACAAGTTTTTCTTTGTGTACTTTCATCAAACACCTTGTATACATTATTAGATAACATAAATATATCTTCTCAAATTCTCTCCATCTCCTCACATAACATCAACATCCTAAACATTACAGGTTTAGTAGTTTATTTATATATACTTTATATTACATAACCTAACCAAATCCAAAATCTCAGAATAACACTCAAATAGAAAGAAAAAAAAACATGATATAAATATACATACCAGCAAGTCAGCTACCAGGTTGTGTTTGCGGTGGGGAGCTGAGGAGGACGGCGGCGGTGGCAGTGCCGGTGGGAAGAGGCAGTCGCAGCAATCGGGGATGTCAAGTCAAGACCCTTTTTTTCCGAACAATGTCTGTAATAGATTTTTGAGTTTTCTGCTCTGTTTCTTCAGTCCCGTTAACAATTCAGTTTTAAAAAAAAAACTAGGACCAAAATGACGTCGTTTTGTCCAGAAAATGAAAAAAAATAAAAAGTTCATTAATCGTGCAGCGTCTAGGTGGCGCCTAGCCGGCGCCGAGGACGCCGAGCGATTTATTCGTCCGATTTTCGAAAATCATGGGCGCCCGGGTGGCGCCTAGGCCGCGTTTTGAACAATGCATTTGAGATGAGCATGGAAGGTAATCTCTCGTACTTTCTTGGTCTTCAAATCAAACAGCTTGATGACGGTATTTTCCTTTCCCAGACTAAATATGCTAAGAACTTAGTCAAAAAGTTTGGGTTAGAAGGTGAAACTCATAAGAAAACCCCACTGGGTAAAACTGTGAAGCTGTCGAGAGACGATGTTGGTAAGAGTGTTGATAACACCATGTACAGAAGCATGATATGGAGTCTGTTGTATTTGACAGCAAGTAGACCTGATATTATGTACAGTGTGTGTTTGTGTGCTAGATACCAATCTAATCCAAAAGAATCACACTTGAAAGCCGTGAAAAGAATTATTAGGTAAATTGCTGGTACAACTGAACTAGGTGTGTGGTATACAAAAGATACTGGTACTAAACTTGTAGGGTATACTTATTCAGACTGGGTTGGGGATGTGGTAGATAGAAAGAGTACTACAGGGGGCTGTTTTTTCTTGGGTAACAATCTAATCTCTTGGTACAGCAAGAAGCAAAATTGCATTTCTCTTTCTACAGCTGAAGCCGAGTACATTGCAGCTTGAAGTGTGTGCACACAATTATTGTGGATGAACCAAATGATAGAAGACTATGGTCTGCACAGTAGTATCTTGATTGTGCTGTGTGATAATTCCAGTGCCATTGACATCTCGAAAAATCCAGTCCAGCTTTCTCGAATCAAACACATTGACATAAGGTACCACTTTATTCGAGACTTAGTTGAGAGGAAGATTGTTAGCCTTGAGCATATTGGAACAGATAATCAGCTTGTTGACATCTTCACGAAGGAATTAGATTTTGAGACCTTCTCTCATTTGAGAAGAGATCTCGATATGTGCATTGTCTAAACCAATGTTGGTTTGTGATGTTGTGACACCCATTATCAACATCAGTCACAACATCTGTATACTTTTGCATGCATTTTTATCTTTCTTTTCATACATAATCCTAATGCATTGAGTTTGATGGAAAGTTCAATAAGGTCCTGTGTTGCAATAAAGTGATGGCAAAAAGAACCAACCTCTTCATTTAGGTGATTGTGGGACTTGCCCGCAGAAACTGGTTTTCTCCCAGGTCCAAAAACAAGAGGTGTTAAACAGCATTTGCTGAAGATTAAATATTCAATTCCCTAAAAAGATGAAGAAAATATGGATACAAATTGATCCAGTCTTTAAATTTCACCTTCTTGAGAGATCTTGACGTAGTCATTAACTTGGGTTAAGGGGTAAGTTTCCATTCACTTCACCTAAGGCAATGTTGGTTTATAATGTTATCAATAATAAAAAGAAACATTGGATCAAGTCACTGAAATCATAATATATTTTTGTATATTCTTTTAGGTCATGTTTTTAGGCATTCCGTAGGACATACATACTTTGTGAAGATGTCATCTTACTGTGCGAACTGTTGCTTATGTTTTTGTCTACCTTGACGTCTCTTAATTGTGTTTTGAATTGAGCTAACTAAGTGTTTCAGTGGAGTTAAAGTTAGACGGCTGGACATGTAATAACGAGGTAAATTTGGTGAGTGAAAATTAACATTGCACGAGATAGATATTACTGGGCTGATGGTTCAATTAATCTAGCTTTTTACTTCGGCAAATTTTGTAAAAAGAATTGTGCAATTTATTTATTTTATTTATTTTAAAAAAAAAGGAGAGATAATGGTTGTAGTAGAGTGTGATCAAGTATCCTACATTAAGGGGGAGTGGTGTTTTTTTGAGAAGGAAATAAAAATCAGAATTAGGCTCAAAGATCCGCAGCTAGGTAAAATTAGGTTTTTTCATTTTATTTTCCTTTTTTTCTCTCTCCTTCAACGGTCGTTTTTTTGAAAGAATAAATACTGGGTATTTCTTTACTGTTTGATCACTTATCAATTCACCTTCTGAAATTCACCTCTCCAGCTCTCACAAACATATTCTCTTTGCTTTGATTCTGTTTCTTGTGTTTTTGAGAATATTGCAGTTTGTCGAACTCGCCATCGTCCTCGTCTATTGCAGAATTACCGGTAGAGTTCCGCCGCCCCGGTGAACAAGTCTTTGTGCCCTATGTGAAAATTGGAGGCCTGGATATACGCGGCAAGATTGGTGGTGGTTCTTCTTCCAACCCACCACCAGTAACAACATCACCGCCTCCTTCGTCGCCGCTCGAATTTCAAGATGTTGTCACAGCTCCGCTGCCGGTTGACGCCGCTCCTGTAGCGCAGGTGTTCCCTGGACAGCCCGGGAATGAGATCGACATTTATATTACCCCGGATTTACCGTTTGTAGCTGAGACGTTTGGACCAGTTGGGAACCCACCCTGAAAAGGTCCCGACGCCTGCGCAATATTCCTCCCGGTGTTGTGCCACCCACAGTACCGAAGAGCAAAGTTGAGCCCCGCCACAATGTGCCAATTAAGCACATGAATCTTGCATAGGATGTCACAGTGATGTCGGGTCCTGACGATGATGATTATGTCCCTGCTCCGGCGGAAGGATCGGTGCCTCCGTTGCCTTCGGCTCCTAGTCTATCGGTGAAGAAGATGCCTCGCCGAAAGCAGCTTGTGAGGTTGGCCGATAAGAGATCTGGCCCAGTGAAAGTCAAGGTTTCTCCAGGTTCCACTGCGACTGAGTATTCCTCACCTCCGTATACAATTTTAGATTTTATTACCGGCGAAGTCACCAGCTCCTCCAGACCGTTTGCTGCTGTTTCTCCTCCGACTACAACTAGTAAAGATCAACCCGAGTTTGATCCTGAGCTTTTTGAGTACTCCCCTGACTCATCCTTTGATATACCTCTTCGTGATATTCTCTTGCCTTCAAGAAGGTCAAGAAGAAAAAGAAGGTTACTAAGGAGGACGATGTTGCTCCTCGTGTTGGTTCCCCCATACCAACATCACATCATTCCCCGTCTGTTTCGTCCGCCAACGTTGCCTCTGTTTTGATTGCTTCTCATGCTCCCACGCCGACTTCTTCAGACGCCTCTGCTCACTCCCAGTCCTCCACAAACACTCCTACTCCGATCCTTGAGCTTGAGGATATGGAACCTTTTTCGGAGAAGTTTCTGACTGCTGAAGCTGCGGAGTTGTTTAATGAATACCGGACCCGACACATAATTGCAGAGTGCCGAGTCCCGGTCGAGTTGTTTGAGAGGCCGAATTTGATTGCCTATTTCCAGCACAAAGGTATGTATTCCACAGTCTCCACTGCCATGCCATTTGTCCGGGATATTGTGGTTGAGTTTTATGCAAATTTGTTGTCGTCTATTGTTGATTCAAACTCTGTGAACTATGGGAAAGTGTTTGTGCGTGGCAAAGTGTTTAGTTTCACCCTCGATCTGATTAATGAATTGTTTGGCACTGAGCCATATCGGGGTGACTCGACTATGGATAATATGAATGAGGTTATATCCTTTTTGTCTTGTGGGATGGTTCATGCTTGGTTTTAACAACTTCCGACTCGTCTTTCTTCTTTGTATTCTATTTTGCATAAGGTTGCTTTATGTAACTGGGTTCCCTCCAAGAACACGACATGTGTTATGCGGCCCCAGGCCCAGTTTCTGTTTAAGCTTGAAGGGGAATCAAGTTTACCTTTGGGTAGCATGTCTTTGATGTTGTCACCAGGTTTGCCGTCACAAAGTCCGCGGCTTCGCTCTGCTTTCCATCGTTGATTTTTAGCCTGTTGGAAAATCAGGGTTTGACACTTCTTCCCGACGATGTGCTCATGGGTGAAGCTGACTGGTTTGCCTTGAGGGGCCAGCATATTACGGGTGCCAGGGTTATTAATCTTCCTTGGCAGGCGCCTTTCCAGGCCGATGTTGCTAGTGGTGTTGGGACTGGCACTCCCGACATTGGTCCCAACATGGTCTCCATTTCTGTGCAGGTTATTAAGGCGCATATTGCTTGGATTGATGTGCGGATGACCCAGCTTAAGGCACTTCGTGGTTCGCTTTTGGAGTCTCTTTTACCTTCTGGTCAAAAAGGGGGAGAGAGTAGCGACGCAAATGAGGATGGTGCTGCTGATAAGGATGCTGGTGCTGATGATGCTGATACGGTTGCTGCCGAGGCCTTAGCGAGTCTTGCTTAGGAAAAGCGAAGGAAGAGGATCCGCTCTCGCAATAAGGCCTTGAAGAAGATGAAGAGACTACAGGAGAAGAAGCGCAAGGATAGGGGTGAAGTAACTTCGACATCCCCTCGACGTTCGAAGAGGGTCCGAAGTCAATAAGTTCCTTCTTGATCTATTTTGTGTTATTAAATGTTTTTCTGAACAATGTTGGTTTGTAATGTTGGGATGATAGTTTAACAACATTGGGTGTTTTATTTAGGGGGAGTTTACTAACTTAGGGGGAGTTAGTTATTTTTGTTTGAACTTGTTTTTGCGTCTTAGTATTTTGTCCAGAAAAGCAAAAGGGGGAGATTGTTGAGGAATTAATTCTTGGCAATAATTCCTATTTTGTTATTTGCCTTTCTTGGGCACAAAATAAGTTAGGAAACTAGATTTAGAACTTTATTTGTTTCCTAGTTTATGTACAAGACTTTATTTAGTTTCCTAGATTGTGTTTAGGATTTTTTTTGCTTGTTTACCAAGTTTAGAATTTTAGGATTGTCTATTTAAGATAAGAGAATTCTAAAGCTTGAAAGGAACTTTTGATGCACGAATTTTTGGAGCAGAACAAGACGCACGGCAAGGAAAGAAGAAGAAAACTACTTGGAGCTACTGTTCTATATCAACAAGCTATTCGAAGTTGCGTGACAAACGGAGACGAGCTTTTCAATCTAGGCGACAAGTATTTAGTATCAAGTTCTTGATATTCTTGTTTTCGTATATTACTTCATATTTTTGTATTGATCGTGAACAAATCAAGTAATATAGTTTTCGGGTTTGTACACCCAAGTTCACAAGTATTTTTACTTGTGAACTGAATTTAATTTAGTGTGATCTTAATTTTATTTCTGATGCATAATTTTCAAGTAACTCTGGTTGATGTTGTTATCCAGTGTTGGCTAACATTGATAACAACGTCATAAAACCGAGACTTATTTTTAAAATCATATACCTTCAAATTTTACAAATTAAAATATATCTAAAAAGACTTACTTTTATAATACCTTCCCAAGATATCCAAGGAAGAAACTTAACAGTGTCTAAAGAGAATAATGAACAACGATCATGCATTATTAATTGAGTAAGGCATCAAAAAAAAATGCAAAAGAATTTTTTAATAATATTAATACCGCATGGAAATTACCTAGGCAGTTTTTAAAGTCAAACAGGGTCAGCATGATCATGAGAATTGGCAAGTAACACTTGAAAGATAAAAATAAATAATAGCCAAACAAACTAAATCCTCTGTGTCGAACCAATTTACAATATATAGGAAAGGCACACACTATTGTGGCCAACTCTTAATGTTTTGTATAGACATCATTGGTGGACATCAATGATCTGCAAAAAAGACAATATTCAAGCAAGAGTGATATCTATAAACCTTAAAAAGAGATATCATAACATAAAAGTGCAATTAAATTACAAAGTGGTTCATAAAATCCAACTCAACTCGCACTGCTACAAAAAAAAAAATCCTACCAATTTTACGTACCTTCACATCTCTAGCATCATCTGCAGCAGCTAGAAAACATTACATTTTCTAAATTAAATACATATGATTTTAAAAAATAACTATTATATTTTGAAAAAGGAGATGGCCTTTCAAGACGGGTTTTCATATATCTATACTAAGAATTTTGTAAAATAAATATTATATATATTTTTTAATTAGTTCTTTATTTGATTGGCCAAAAAAAGATTTATGTGAATTATATTAATTGAAAGATATGGGATAAGTTGTTTATTCTTTTTTGGGAAAACAAGTATTCAGGTTCATGCTTAGGCATTTGATAATTTGCCTTCATTTCACCACAAACAAACTACTACATACTGGAATTCTTAACATGCCACTGATTCTAAATTCATCCATACCATAAACACACTAAGGACCTAAAACAAATAGATACCAAATCAATATTCATAATCAATTATTGGATCCAATATCGGTAAAGGAATTTCCAAAAAATTGCTCGCGTAAATCACTAGAAAACTCTAATTGGGCACCCAATCGCATTTAATGACAGCACAAACTCATATATTCATTTCTAGATTTCAGACTTTCCACAAAATAAATAGTGGTTTACCTGTAATGGCAGCTTCAGCTTCAGGAAAGAGTGGTGGATACAAGGTAAATGCTTCATCGTTGCTGGCTTGATCAACTTCAGCTAGGCACATAAGAAAGACTGTGATTGAGGATGAACGAAGAGGAGGAACCCTTATTTCTAAAATTCAAAAATCGGAAAGGTATTCTGATTCTTGAATGAATAAAGACAAATCAACAACTACATGATTGAAAAACCAAAGGAAGTTGTATCTCAAAATACCAGACACGACAGTGAATTTGCTAAATTCAAAACAAAACAATCGAATATTATGCATAATTTTGAGAAATCATTGAGTTTTTAGAACATATTGTGCGAAAAGTTGAGATATTCTAGGGCTATGAAATTCAAGATTAATCTACGGCTATGAAATTCAGGATTAATCTTGGGCTTAAATGGCAGGATGAAGATGGACAACGAGACTGCTCGTTTCAATCTATGGCTGAAACAGACGGACTTGTGGAGAGGAGATTTGAGACCGGCGGATCGGAGAAGAGGAATGGAACACAATCGCCAAAAATTAAATCGAATTTTTTCTCATCAGTATCAAATTAAATTTTATTATATTAGAGAACGTCTTTAGAAAAGACGTTTTAAATAATTGATATACCATAACATCTTTTTTTAACAACATTCTTTATAAGTTTATTAACTAGAACATATTTAAAATATACGTTCTAGATATTGATTATACTAGAACGTCTTTTGTAAAGACATTCTAGATATGAGCAGACTCGAATTATTTAGAACGCATATTGTAAAAGTTGTTCTAGTAAATGGCTTTTCTATTACAAAAATGCCACCAGACGACATTCTAGAACGTAGCCGTCTGAGACGTTCTAGAATGTCTGTTCTAGAAAGCTATTTTTGTAGTAGTGAGTTGATTTATTCTTACTTTTTGAGCTCTTGTTTATCATCATATAAGGTTACCGACTTAAGCGTCGGAGGGCCTACGTCGGGGTTATCTGAATTTGGGTTTTGTTTTGTAGGTCGCTCGAGTTTGAGAAGACAGTTTGGAGAGAAGCGATCTCATTCTTGTTGAGCCAAGAATTCTGGTCGCATCTTGTGTACCAACAGACCGAGCTCGCACCTTGTTTTCTAGGATAGTATTGTCCTAAAGATACTTGGTTACTGTGGACATATATTCATGGATATCTTCTTGTTCGACCATATTTGTCATGATTATTTGAATTAGCGAGTGTAAATATTGGTCGATGGTAGCACTTCCAATGAATTCGGACCTTGAACTCAAAGCTAACTTGCATCGACTTGTGTTTAGTCACTTCTTGAAACATGAATGAGTAATGTCAAAATTGGCTAGTTTTGACCAAACCAAGTTCATGTAGGGTATTATCCTTGCTTTCTTCATTTCATACTCAATGGTCGTTTGATTAATGATGAGATGAGAAACCGTGTAGATTGTTAACTTTCTTATCCTAAATGATGCAGCTGTTTCAAGCCTGGCTGTACTACCTCACACTCTGCTTCACTTTTGGTTGCCTATAAGAGAAATAGTATAACCGAGGAAAATCGCTTGAATTTAGGACTCGCCAGTGTAGCAACGGCCCGTGCACAACTTGTGGTTGATGAACTGTTAACTTACATGCACCATTCTTTTATTATTATAGATTTAATCATAACTCTCATGGTGAATTGTGTGATAATATCATCTAAAATTTTACCTTTAACATTCATTCTAGGCTATACAAAATGTCAAGTTGTACGAGTTTCACAACCTAAGTGATCATTCGACCCGAAGTTTCTTATCAGTGAATCACTTGCCTGAATGGAAAACTTGTTAGTACAATAATATGATGTTTCATGAAGTATGTACATAACTCCTGGGCTGCGTGCTGAACCATTTTATATATCCTGAATAAAACCAAGCTTATAGCTAATTCCGAGACAACTAAATAAAGTTGGAGGATTCTGATGGACATTATTTATATATGCATTTTAAGGCTCATTGATTTATGATTTGATTATAGTTTGTGCGTAAACAACTCATTTTAATGGTATTTTATATCTTAGAATGTTGTTATGTACATTGCTCATTTTAACATATAGGTGAAGGCTATTAACATTTTTGAGATGCCACAATGGAAATAGTAAAAGGATGGTGTTCGGTTTACAAAAGAAAAGAATTGGAGTCAAATGTACTAAAATGGAAATTGGCCCACGAAGAAAGATCGCCCACAGTTGAGGTAATAAACTGTGGGAAACGACCATTTTTTAGGCTTGGCCCCATGGTTGGACCTGCGGACTGCAGCCCTGACCATAGCAGAGGAGGGTTTTCCAGGAATGGGCCCATGCTTTGGCCCGTGGCTGGGGCGGTCTTCATAGATTTTCACCTTTCCTTTTTTGAGAGATTTTTGTTTCGTTTTTCACATGACTCATCCTCTTATAAGGTAAATATATCAAGTAAAACTCTTATTTTGGACACTTTTAACACGCCAATAACCGTTGGGAACATGAGAAGATGAGGAAAATTGCTACAAAGAGGAATTGAAGAAGACGAAGGACAACATTTAAAATCTAGTTTCCAAAGGTTTCATCTTGTATTTTATTTCATTTTCAACATGGTTTACTCCTGAATATTTTGTGATTTAAATTTTATATGTCCAACTAAACTATATTAGTCATAGTAGATGGTTTTTTTATATTCGTATTTATGATTAATATAGTATGCAATTTTATTAGTTCATGTGTTGTTGATATAATTTCTTATATTATTAATTGATCACTTTTTATACATCTTTATTTTAATAAATCACAAACTGATAAAGGAGCTTTGTTACTAGAAATGGAACACAACACACGTTAACCTATAAAATTGAGAGATTTTATTATCATTAAAGTATTGCAAAATTTCATGTTTATCAATATTGTACATAACGTTGCATGCACATATAATCATAGGTAACATATATACGTGCTTTGTAGAGCATGAATTGTAGAATAATATATACCATGCCACATATCTATACAAACAAATATTTATTATTTTTATTTAATAAATAATAGGATAATACGAATTATCTTGGAGGAAAGACATGATACTTTCTTAGGGCATTCCTTGATATTTATTTTCACAATAGGTCTGTCTACAATATATTTTTGATGATAGAGAGTTAAAACCCAATCTCCACCATAGATTTAACTGCTATGTGTTTTGAACATTAAAACCAAAACTCAACTTCATCCAACGGTTGGATTGTGTGTAATTCAAATTTTAAAAAAAGTTGGGCTGACAGTTTTGGGAAACATTATCAGCTTCATTCAAAATTTATTATAGGATTCTAAGAATATCAGATTTAGATCTCCACCAATAATATTGAAGTTTTATATGTCTGAAATAATATATTCAGTTTCTAGATTGATCCAATGGTTCAGTTGTGCGAAATCTTATTTTGAAAAATGCTGCACAAAAAATTCTAAAAACAAATTTTGCTCTGTTCGAAATTTAATATATATTGAATCAAAGATTATAACCAAATCTCCACCATTCAGATATAACATCGATGAGTTCTAATTTTTCTGTAAATATTTTAACTCGATCCAACGGCTAAAAACCTAGAAATGCTTCTGAAGACTTTATGCGCAATTCTATATACGAAAATGCTTTCTTATTTTTCTTTTTGTCTATGAAGGCTTGTTTGTCGATCACTCTTAATATATTAGAGTTTTGTGCATATACAGTGTAAAAGGAAAGAAGAATTAAGAAGACATAAAGAAAACAATAAAAAATTAGAGCTCTCTTATTCATCAAGACTCCCTCTATATAGGATATCAAATACATGTTTACATAGTATATAAAGATAACAAATACTTAAATTGTCCCTCATCAGTTACTTATTAATGAAGAACACTAATTGTGCTTTTCCTTCAACACTTTTGAACTTTTTAGAGTTATATGTTAAATCTGAAATAGAGATATTTTTAGCACATAATCCATGATTCATTACTTCGAGAGAAGAATTAGAATCGAGTTTTGAACAATATTTTATTAGTTGTACTGGAGTTTTATGACATAACCATCAATATAGAACCCCTATAATATTTCTTCTTCATTGATTAAATCTTCTACCCTATTTAATGATTGGGCTATAATACACAGAGACACATATGTGGATATCAACCAGTTGACGACGATGAGGGTAATTTGAATATACTGTGACCATTTCTAGTTAATCAAAAGAGCGGTGGTGAATTTCCACTTCCTGATACGGACCAAAATAACCACACGTGAAATTATGTGGTAAACGTGACTATTTGTGGAAAGCGACCTCATTTCCTAGGGAGGGTGTACCTCTAGGAGTGGGCGAGCTGTGACAATTCGAGCGGATTGGTTTGTAAAGAGTAGCGACCTGTAGTATGGGGATGACTTTTCATACAGGGTCGCGATCTCTTGTAATTTGGGCTGAGTATTTGAGCCCGTTTTKTGGATCTGATATATGTGAGTTATCATGGGCCTGGTGGGCTGTATGCCCTGGCTTAATTGGGATATCTATGGAGAAGTTTGTTGTTTATGGGAAATTTCCATAAACGAAGAGTCCGAATTGAGAGACGATTGTGGAATCCTGGCATAAATGAAATTCTTATTACGAAAGGTAACCCTAAATATTGGGAATCTTCTCCCATCCCTATAAAAGGAGCCCTTGGCTTCTTCCTTAAGGGTTAATGCTTGTTTACGCATTTTACTATTTGAGTGCACTGATATTATTGAGAGAGAAGAAGTGTATTTTTCGCTTATTAACTTAAGCGTCGGAGGGCCTTAACGGGCTCGAAATCCGGCCCGTTCTAGGCGTTGTTTTGCAGGAAGTCGAGGTCGCTGAGAAGATTGCGGATTCTTTGGAGGTCACTGTGTCACGTTTGGAGGTTTTCTAGGTCACTGATCTCTATTTTTGAGGTTAGTACCCCCTTTATTCTGTAGTTCAACTTTTTGGACTTATCAAATTGGCGCCGTCTGTGGGAAAGAGAGACATCGAGTCTTTGAGCGAAAGGCGTGAGAAAATGCACAAATCAAACATGAAGGAGAAGAACATAACACTGAGAGTTCTGGACTACTCGTCTGGATCCAACAATAAGAAGAAAAAGAATAGATTCCTACATCTTGGCGAGAAAGATGTCCCGGGGGATGAGCAGGAGTACCCTCGCGGGGGTTCTCTGATTCGAAGCGCGGGCAATACACCTCCACCTTCTCCTAAAAATCAAGTTGGGAGAGGGCTGGTGGAAGAGGTAGAGAAGCAGATGCCTGGGGTAGAACCACAAAAATCAATCATCGAGGCAACAAGAGGAGGAAATCCGCCGAAGGAGACGCCCGGTCAGGGCCAGAAGGGATTCTTGGAAGGGCTTATGGACTTCGTACCTGTCGAAGAACAGGAGGAGTTACGTAAGTATTTGGAGTGCGAGGTGAGCAGGGGAAAGGATAAGAGCGAGAAGTTAAACGTTGATAAAGAGGGCGAGCCAACGGTTGGAGAGGAGAAGAAGAAGAAAGAGCTCGGTAAGAGAAAGAAAGGAGATATCTCTAGTTCCTCCTCATCCGTGGATTCTCGTGTTCATACGCGGAGGGGAATAAAACTGAGGCGAGATCGTTACAAGGGTAGAGGTCGCAAACATCACAAAGGCGATAATGAGAGCGATACCCCTACCTCAGACTCGAGTAGTGACTCCGGGGGGAGGTCGCGGAAAAGTGGTAGAGGTCATAAGGGGAAAATAGAAGAGAGCGAGGTGGGGCCACACACTAAGGCTTTCCGAGAGTTGCAAGAGGCCATGCTGAAGTTGCAGAAGCGGATGAATGGAGAAAGCCTGGAAGGGGAAGAAGGGCATCCCTTTTCAGAAGAGCTGATGCACGCACCGATGCCTCAAAATTATAAGGAGTTAGATTTTCAGTACCGAGGAACGACCGATCCAGTCGCACACTTGTAGCTGTTTGAGAACGCGAAGATGACGCATAACTACACGGGGGCTGTGGCGTGTCGAGCCTTTGTATCCACCCTAAGGGGGATCGCACAGAATTGGTTTTACCAACTCCCAAATGGTAAAATTACGAGTTATCAGGTGTTGCGAGCTGCCTTCCTGAAGCAGTTCTCTAGCGTCAGGCAGAGTGCGAAGACATCCCAGTCGCTCTTCATAATGGTGCAGCGACCTGATGAGACCCTGAAACAGTATGTTAATAGATTTACCAATGCTACCTTGGAGGTTCCTACCGCTACGGATGAGATGAAAGCTGAGGCTTTGCATCAAGGTTTGAGGAGGGAAGATTTGCGGAGATCGTTGGTAAAGAAAGAAGCTCGCACGTACGATGAAGTTCTTGCGAGGTGCCATAAGTATGTGCAGGTAGAAGAGGAAGAGGAAGAGCACCGACTGCGTTTCGGTAGGGAGGTCGTGAGCACAAGGGAGAAAGCGCCTGAGAGAGAACCGAGGAGAGAGCATAGAAGAGGCATGCGCGGACTCTTGGCCTCAAATGCCGGGGTCAGTGCGAGCCAAGAGCCGAATATGAAAGTCTGGAGGGAGGAGTATTTCACACCACTAGCTATGGCACAAGCTAAGGTGTTTGGTGTCATGGAACGCTCGGTGCCTGATCTAATACGGTGGCCGGAAGATCGCACGCCCGTCCCAACACATCCGAAAACTGTCTCTTTTTGTCGTTTCCATAATAACTACGGGCATTTCACGGAAAAATGCCGACATCTCAGAGAGGAGATAGAGAGACTTATAAGGGCAGGGCACCTAAAGGAAGTAGTATACAAGGAGAAGGAGCCGAGCGAGCAGAGAAGGATGTTGCCTCCGCCCCCACCGGGAGGCCCACTTCCTGCTCAGGTCGCGAGACAGGGGCGTCAGAGAAACCAGGAGTTCAGGGGGCCCCGAGGAATTAAGGGGAGGATAAATATGATTTCAGGGGGCCCAACGGATGGTGATTCTAATAATGCGCGCAAGAAGCACTTAAAATCGGCTCGCAATAGAACATGGGAGGTCGCAAGCGTTAGTAGGCAGCCACAGGTTGTGGGGCCAGTCATATCTTTTGGCCCCAATGAGAGGCGTGGCCTACAGGAAGATCATAATGATGCGCTGGTGATTGAAGCAGAAGTAGCGGGCTATGAAGTTACCAGGATCTTTGTAGATAATGGGAGTTCGGTAAACATCATCTATACAGACTGCCTTGATCAGATGGAGGTGGATAAGAGGGTGCGATCTGTGAATACACCCATCTATGTGTTTAACGGAGCACGGGTGAATACGGAAGGAGAGATGACATTAGAAGTAGTGTTGGGAAAGGGTACGGGCCGAGTGAAGAAAGATTTGAAGTTTCTGATCATCCGCGGGAGGTCGGCCTACAATGCGATATTGGGGCGACCTGCTCTTAATACATTTCAGGCCGTAACGTCGACCTATCACATGAGTATAAAGTATCCGGTGGGTGACAAAGTAGGGGAGGTCATCGCTGAACAACAGGTCGCAAGGTCTTGTTACCAAATGGCGGTCAGAAGGGGATTGATGGAGAATAAACGAGAGAGAGATGGTGATCGGCCGGAGGTGATACTTAGCGCGAAAAAGATAAAAGAGCAAGAGACCCCTCTCCGGCCGAATGAAGAGTTAATGGAGATCTCCTTAGAGGAGGACCGGCCGGAGTATGTTACGAAGATAGGTACCCTGCTATCTGACGCGTTAAAGGATGAGATGATTAGCTTGTTGAGGGAATTCCGAGATGTATTTGCATTTGGGGAGAAGGAGTTGACTGGGGTTTCACCAGAGGTCGCGCAACATCATTTGAATGCGGACCCAGAGGCTAGACCTATAAAACAAAAGAGGAGGCATTTCGGACCCGAGCTCGATAAAATTATCGAGGAGGAAGTGCAGAAGCTATTAAAAGCTGGACATATCAGGGAGATTCAGTTCCCTGAGTACTTGTCCAATGTTGTAATGGTTCCAAAGTTGGAGCAGAAGTGGAGGATGTGCATAGATTTTCGAGATTTGAACAAGGCCTGTCCTAAAGATCATTATCCTTTACCGAGGATTGATCAATTGGTGGACTCTACCTCTGGATGCGAGTTGTTGAGCATGATGGATGCTTCGCAGGGGTACCATCAGATACCTCTTGCCAAAGAAGATCAGCCTAAAGTGAGCTTCGTCACTTCCACCGGTACTTATTGTTTTGTATCCATGCCTTTTGGATTGAAGAATGCGGGGGAGACCTACCAAAGGCTAGTGGATCGTATGTTTAAGGACCTGGTAGGGTCTACCATGGAGGTCTATGTTGATGACATGCTGGTTAAGAGCAAGCGAGCTGAAACTCATGTGGACGACCTGAGGAAGACTTTTCTCATATTGCAGCAGTATGGGATGAAGCTCAATCCGAAGAAATGTGCGTTTGGTGTAAGATCGGGGAAGTTTTTGGGGTACATGGTAACCGAGCGGGGAATCGAGGTCAATMCTGAGAAGGTGCGAGCTGTTATGGAGATGCCTCATCCYYGTACCGTGCGAGAGGTACAGATATTAACTGGTCGGATGGCAGGTCTTAGCCGATTTATTTCTAGGTCGGCGGAGCGAGGTGTCCCTTTTTTCAGGGCGCTTCGAAAGGGATCTCGGTTTGAGTGGACGAAGGAAGCAGCGGATGCCTTTGAGGAGCTGAAGAAGTATTTAGCCAAAATACCACTGCTGACTAAACCCATGCCAGGAGAAGAGCTAATTTTATACGTGTCGGTGGGTGAGGTTGCCGTGAGTTCAGTGCTGATAAGAGAGGACGATGGCGTACAAAAACCCATCTATTATATTAGTAGGATGTTGCGGGGTGCTGAGTTGAAGTACACCGAGCTTGAGAATGGAGGTTTCGCGCTAGTTACCACGGCAAGAAAGCTGCGACCTTATTTTCTAAGTCACAGAGTGAAGGTACGTACTAACTTGGCTCTGAAGCAAGTCTTGGGCAATCCAAGTGTGTCTGGGCGTTTGGTGAAGTGGGTAGTAGAGCTCAGCGAGTATGACGTGGTGTATGAGCCTAGGACCGCTATCAAAGCACAGGTATTAGCGGACTTTTTGCAAGAGATGACAAAACAGGTCGATGAAGAGATCGAACTGAAAGCATGGACCTTGTATACTGATGGTTCGACCATGGCGTCAAGGGCAGGGCTAGGCGTAGTTTTAACTAGCCCGGAAGGAGAAAACTTGGAGTTCGCAGTTAAGTTGGGGTTCAAGGCATCCAATAATGAGGCTGAGTATGAGGCGGTGTTGCAGGGAATCAAGATGGCTAGAGAGTTGGGAGCCAGAAGATTGTGGGCATACACTGATTCCCAACTGGTAGCTCGGCAATTCGATGGTTCTTTTGAAGCCCGGGAGGAGCGTATGGCGATGTATTTGGGGAAATTGCGAGAGGAAGCAGCTCGCTTTGAAGAATTTACGTTGGAACATTTACCGCGAGCTGAGAATACACGGGCAGATCAGCTCGCCCGGATAGCAGGAGCATTGATGACCTGTGATACTCGGAAGGTCACATTGATGCAGTTGGAAACCAGCAGTATTGAGAAAGGAGTAGAGGTTATGGAGATTGAGGACAAGGACGATTGGCGTGGGCCCATTTGGGATGTCCTGCTCAAAGCGCAAGAAGGGGTGGAGAGGTTAAACACGAAGGATGCTAGAGTCGCAGCTCGCTTCTGTATAGTGAATGATGAATTGTATAAGAGGTCGCGGTTTGGACCTCTTCTGAAGTGTTTAGCAAAAGAGCGCGGGATAGAGGTGCTCAAGGAAATACACGAGGGGTACTGTGGGGATCATGCGAAGGGGAAGGCACTGATGAACATTACATTGCGAGCAGGTTTCTTTTGGCCTGGGATGAAGGCTACGGCTGGCGAGCTAGTTCGAACTTGCGAGAAATTCCAAAAGCATGGTTCGATTATTTATATACCAGCCGAAGAGATGATGGTGATGAGATCGCCTTGCCCGTCCGCACAATGGGGGTTTGATATTGTGGGCCCCTTTCCAAGAACCCCGAGTAATAAGGAGCATTTGGTGGTGGCCATTGATTATTTCACTAAGTGGGTGGAAGCTGAGGCCGTCACAGGAACTACCGAACAACATATAATGGATTTTCTTTTTGATAATATATTTTGCAGGTTCGGAGTACCGCGAATTTTGGTCTCGGACAATGGGACCCAATTTAATGGGCGAAAGATGCAGAAGTGGTGCAAGGACATGGGGATGAAGCAGCGTTTTGCTTCCGTGGCACACCCCCAGGCTAATGGACAAGTTGAAGTCACTAATCGAATAATTGTGCAGGGACTTAAGCTACGATTAGAGAAAGTAGGCGGGCTCTGGGAAGACGAGCTCGCGTCTGTCCTTTGCGCCTATCGAACGACTCCCCGAATTTCCACGGGGGAGACGCCATTTAGTCTAGTGTATGGAATGGACGCGGTCATCCCTGCTGAGATTGTTGGAGAATTACAGCGACTATTAGCGTTTAATGTGGAGGAAAATGAAAGGCTAGCTCGCGGAGCCGTTGAAACAATTGATGAGATACGAGATAGAGCAGCAGCTCGGGTGGAACATTATAAACAACGTGTGCAGGCTGCCTTTAACAAACACGTTWAACACCGTCGGTTTCAGGTCGGTGATTTGGTTTGGAAGAGAGCTGATGCCTTGAAGGCGACCAAGAA
>BMAC01000052.1:904349-917443 GCA_014905375.1 Phtheirospermum japonicum
GGAGCTACTGTTCTATATCAACAAGCTATTCGAAGTTGCGTGACAAACGGAGACGAGCTTTTCAATCTAGGCGACAAGTATTTAGTATCAAGTTCTTGATATTCTTGTTTTCGTATATTACTTCATATTTTTGTATTGATCGTGAACAAATCAAGTAATATAGTTTTCGGGTTTGTACACCCAAGTTCACAAGTATTTTTACTTGTGAACTGAATTTAATTTAGTGTGATCTTAATTTTATTTCTGATGCATAATTTTCAAGTAACTCTGGTTGATGTTGTTATCCAGTGTTGGCTAACATTGATAACAACGTCATAAAACCGAGACTTATTTTTAAAATCATATACCTTCAAATTTTACAAATTAAAATATATCTAAAAAGACTTACTTTTATAATACCTTCCCAAGATATCCAAGGAAGAAACTTAACAGTGTCTAAAGAGAATAATGAACAACGATCATGCATTATTAATTGAGTAAGGCATCAAAAAAAAATGCAAAAGAATTTTTTAATAATATTAATACCGCATGGAAATTACCTAGGCAGTTTTTAAAGTCAAACAGGGTCAGCATGATCATGAGAATTGGCAAGTAACACTTGAAAGATAAAAATAAATAATAGCCAAACAAACTAAATCCTCTGTGTCGAACCAATTTACAATATATAGGAAAGGCACACACTATTGTGGCCAACTCTTAATGTTTTGTATAGACATCATTGGTGGACATCAATGATCTGCAAAAAAGACAATATTCAAGCAAGAGTGATATCTATAAACCTTAAAAAGAGATATCATAACATAAAAGTGCAATTAAATTACAAAGTGGTTCATAAAATCCAACTCAACTCGCACTGCTACAAAAAAAAAAATCCTACCAATTTTACGTACCTTCACATCTCTAGCATCATCTGCAGCAGCTAGAAAACATTACATTTTCTAAATTAAATACATATGATTTTAAAAAATAACTATTATATTTTGAAAAAGGAGATGGCCTTTCAAGACGGGTTTTCATATATCTATACTAAGAATTTTGTAAAATAAATATTATATATATTTTTTAATTAGTTCTTTATTTGATTGGCCAAAAAAAGATTTATGTGAATTATATTAATTGAAAGATATGGGATAAGTTGTTTATTCTTTTTTGGGAAAACAAGTATTCAGGTTCATGCTTAGGCATTTGATAATTTGCCTTCATTTCACCACAAACAAACTACTACATACTGGAATTCTTAACATGCCACTGATTCTAAATTCATCCATACCATAAACACACTAAGGACCTAAAACAAATAGATACCAAATCAATATTCATAATCAATTATTGGATCCAATATCGGTAAAGGAATTTCCAAAAAATTGCTCGCGTAAATCACTAGAAAACTCTAATTGGGCACCCAATCGCATTTAATGACAGCACAAACTCATATATTCATTTCTAGATTTCAGACTTTCCACAAAATAAATAGTGGTTTACCTGTAATGGCAGCTTCAGCTTCAGGAAAGAGTGGTGGATACAAGGTAAATGCTTCATCGTTGCTGGCTTGATCAACTTCAGCTAGGCACATAAGAAAGACTGTGATTGAGGATGAACGAAGAGGAGGAACCCTTATTTCTAAAATTCAAAAATCGGAAAGGTATTCTGATTCTTGAATGAATAAAGACAAATCAACAACTACATGATTGAAAAACCAAAGGAAGTTGTATCTCAAAATACCAGACACGACAGTGAATTTGCTAAATTCAAAACAAAACAATCGAATATTATGCATAATTTTGAGAAATCATTGAGTTTTTAGAACATATTGTGCGAAAAGTTGAGATATTCTAGGGCTATGAAATTCAAGATTAATCTACGGCTATGAAATTCAGGATTAATCTTGGGCTTAAATGGCAGGATGAAGATGGACAACGAGACTGCTCGTTTCAATCTATGGCTGAAACAGACGGACTTGTGGAGAGGAGATTTGAGACCGGCGGATCGGAGAAGAGGAATGGAACACAATCGCCAAAAATTAAATCGAATTTTTTCTCATCAGTATCAAATTAAATTTTATTATATTAGAGAACGTCTTTAGAAAAGACGTTTTAAATAATTGATATACCATAACATCTTTTTTTAACAACATTCTTTATAAGTTTATTAACTAGAACATATTTAAAATATACGTTCTAGATATTGATTATACTAGAACGTCTTTTGTAAAGACATTCTAGATATGAGCAGACTCGAATTATTTAGAACGCATATTGTAAAAGTTGTTCTAGTAAATGGCTTTTCTATTACAAAAATGCCACCAGACGACATTCTAGAACGTAGCCGTCTGAGACGTTCTAGAATGTCTGTTCTAGAAAGCTATTTTTGTAGTAGTGAGTTGATTTATTCTTACTTTTTGAGCTCTTGTTTATCATCATATAAGGTTACCGACTTAAGCGTCGGAGGGCCTACGTCGGGGTTATCTGAATTTGGGTTTTGTTTTGTAGGTCGCTCGAGTTTGAGAAGACAGTTTGGAGAGAAGCGATCTCATTCTTGTTGAGCCAAGAATTCTGGTCGCATCTTGTGTACCAACAGACCGAGCTCGCACCTTGTTTTCTAGGATAGTATTGTCCTAAAGATACTTGGTTACTGTGGACATATATTCATGGATATCTTCTTGTTCGACCATATTTGTCATGATTATTTGAATTAGCGAGTGTAAATATTGGTCGATGGTAGCACTTCCAATGAATTCGGACCTTGAACTCAAAGCTAACTTGCATCGACTTGTGTTTAGTCACTTCTTGAAACATGAATGAGTAATGTCAAAATTGGCTAGTTTTGACCAAACCAAGTTCATGTAGGGTATTATCCTTGCTTTCTTCATTTCATACTCAATGGTCGTTTGATTAATGATGAGATGAGAAACCGTGTAGATTGTTAACTTTCTTATCCTAAATGATGCAGCTGTTTCAAGCCTGGCTGTACTACCTCACACTCTGCTTCACTTTTGGTTGCCTATAAGAGAAATAGTATAACCGAGGAAAATCGCTTGAATTTAGGACTCGCCAGTGTAGCAACGGCCCGTGCACAACTTGTGGTTGATGAACTGTTAACTTACATGCACCATTCTTTTATTATTATAGATTTAATCATAACTCTCATGGTGAATTGTGTGATAATATCATCTAAAATTTTACCTTTAACATTCATTCTAGGCTATACAAAATGTCAAGTTGTACGAGTTTCACAACCTAAGTGATCATTCGACCCGAAGTTTCTTATCAGTGAATCACTTGCCTGAATGGAAAACTTGTTAGTACAATAATATGATGTTTCATGAAGTATGTACATAACTCCTGGGCTGCGTGCTGAACCATTTTATATATCCTGAATAAAACCAAGCTTATAGCTAATTCCGAGACAACTAAATAAAGTTGGAGGATTCTGATGGACATTATTTATATATGCATTTTAAGGCTCATTGATTTATGATTTGATTATAGTTTGTGCGTAAACAACTCATTTTAATGGTATTTTATATCTTAGAATGTTGTTATGTACATTGCTCATTTTAACATATAGGTGAAGGCTATTAACATTTTTGAGATGCCACAATGGAAATAGTAAAAGGATGGTGTTCGGTTTACAAAAGAAAAGAATTGGAGTCAAATGTACTAAAATGGAAATTGGCCCACGAAGAAAGATCGCCCACAGTTGAGGTAATAAACTGTGGGAAACGACCATTTTTTAGGCTTGGCCCCATGGTTGGACCTGCGGACTGCAGCCCTGACCATAGCAGAGGAGGGTTTTCCAGGAATGGGCCCATGCTTTGGCCCGTGGCTGGGGCGGTCTTCATAGATTTTCACCTTTCCTTTTTTGAGAGATTTTTGTTTCGTTTTTCACATGACTCATCCTCTTATAAGGTAAATATATCAAGTAAAACTCTTATTTTGGACACTTTTAACACGCCAATAACCGTTGGGAACATGAGAAGATGAGGAAAATTGCTACAAAGAGGAATTGAAGAAGACGAAGGACAACATTTAAAATCTAGTTTCCAAAGGTTTCATCTTGTATTTTATTTCATTTTCAACATGGTTTACTCCTGAATATTTTGTGATTTAAATTTTATATGTCCAACTAAACTATATTAGTCATAGTAGATGGTTTTTTTATATTCGTATTTATGATTAATATAGTATGCAATTTTATTAGTTCATGTGTTGTTGATATAATTTCTTATATTATTAATTGATCACTTTTTATACATCTTTATTTTAATAAATCACAAACTGATAAAGGAGCTTTGTTACTAGAAATGGAACACAACACACGTTAACCTATAAAATTGAGAGATTTTATTATCATTAAAGTATTGCAAAATTTCATGTTTATCAATATTGTACATAACGTTGCATGCACATATAATCATAGGTAACATATATACGTGCTTTGTAGAGCATGAATTGTAGAATAATATATACCATGCCACATATCTATACAAACAAATATTTATTATTTTTATTTAATAAATAATAGGATAATACGAATTATCTTGGAGGAAAGACATGATACTTTCTTAGGGCATTCCTTGATATTTATTTTCACAATAGGTCTGTCTACAATATATTTTTGATGATAGAGAGTTAAAACCCAATCTCCACCATAGATTTAACTGCTATGTGTTTTGAACATTAAAACCAAAACTCAACTTCATCCAACGGTTGGATTGTGTGTAATTCAAATTTTAAAAAAAGTTGGGCTGACAGTTTTGGGAAACATTATCAGCTTCATTCAAAATTTATTATAGGATTCTAAGAATATCAGATTTAGATCTCCACCAATAATATTGAAGTTTTATATGTCTGAAATAATATATTCAGTTTCTAGATTGATCCAATGGTTCAGTTGTGCGAAATCTTATTTTGAAAAATGCTGCACAAAAAATTCTAAAAACAAATTTTGCTCTGTTCGAAATTTAATATATATTGAATCAAAGATTATAACCAAATCTCCACCATTCAGATATAACATCGATGAGTTCTAATTTTTCTGTAAATATTTTAACTCGATCCAACGGCTAAAAACCTAGAAATGCTTCTGAAGACTTTATGCGCAATTCTATATACGAAAATGCTTTCTTATTTTTCTTTTTGTCTATGAAGGCTTGTTTGTCGATCACTCTTAATATATTAGAGTTTTGTGCATATACAGTGTAAAAGGAAAGAAGAATTAAGAAGACATAAAGAAAACAATAAAAAATTAGAGCTCTCTTATTCATCAAGACTCCCTCTATATAGGATATCAAATACATGTTTACATAGTATATAAAGATAACAAATACTTAAATTGTCCCTCATCAGTTACTTATTAATGAAGAACACTAATTGTGCTTTTCCTTCAACACTTTTGAACTTTTTAGAGTTATATGTTAAATCTGAAATAGAGATATTTTTAGCACATAATCCATGATTCATTACTTCGAGAGAAGAATTAGAATCGAGTTTTGAACAATATTTTATTAGTTGTACTGGAGTTTTATGACATAACCATCAATATAGAACCCCTATAATATTTCTTCTTCATTGATTAAATCTTCTACCCTATTTAATGATTGGGCTATAATACACAGAGACACATATGTGGATATCAACCAGTTGACGACGATGAGGGTAATTTGAATATACTGTGACCATTTCTAGTTAATCAAAAGAGCGGTGGTGAATTTCCACTTCCTGATACGGACCAAAATAACCACACGTGAAATTATGTGGTAAACGTGACTATTTGTGGAAAGCGACCTCATTTCCTAGGGAGGGTGTACCTCTAGGAGTGGGCGAGCTGTGACAATTCGAGCGGATTGGTTTGTAAAGAGTAGCGACCTGTAGTATGGGGATGACTTTTCATACAGGGTCGCGATCTCTTGTAATTTGGGCTGAGTATTTGAGCCCGTTTTTTGGATCTGATATATGTGAGTTATCATGGGCCTGGTGGGCTGTATGCCCCGGCTTAATTGGGATATCTATGGAGAAGTTTGTTGTTTATGGGAACTTGCCATAAACGAAAAGTCCTAATTGAGAGACGATTGTGGAATCCTGGCATAAATGAAATTCTTATTACGAAAGGTAACCCTAGATATTGGGAATCTTCTCTCATCCCTATAAAAGGAGCCCTTGGCTTCTTCCTTAAGGGTTAATGCTTGTTTACGCATTTTACTATTTGAGTGCACTGATATTATTGAGAGAGAAGAAGTGTGTTTTTCGCTTATTAACTTAAGCGTCGGAGGGCCTTACCGGGCTCGAAATCCGGCCCGTTCTAGGCGTTGTTTTGCAGGAAGTCGAGGTCGCTGAGAAGATTGCGGATTCTTTGGAGGTCGCTGTGTCACGTTTGGAGGTTTTCTAGGTCACTGATCTCTATTTTTGAGGTTAGTACCCCCTTTATTTGGTAGTTCAACTTTTTGGACTTATGGAGGTTTTCTAGGTCACTGATCTCTATTTTTGAGGTTAGTACCCCCTTTATTTGGTAGTTCAACTTTTTGGACTTATCACTTCCGAATAAGACACTCATCACTGTGGAAGAGTAACTTTATTGAGCGAATTTGTCCTCGAAACACCGTGCAACATCGAGATGTCATTACGCAATTCAAGTTAGAATTACTTTTCCAAGTTATGAGTTTTTCCATGCAAACCCCTAGAAATGTTAGGGCACTAAGATAAAGGACAATATGCCATAATTATCTACTCATGCGGAGAGATGGAAAATGAGAGGAGGTAGTTAAGCTGATGAGACGATAGTTCAGGTAATAAGAAGATGGATGTTAGAGAGAAAAACTTATACAATTATATGAGGTGATATGAATATTTTGAGAGGATTTATAAACATCATGGGAGGAAATGCTACTTTAAT
Source organism: Phtheirospermum japonicum (assembly GCA_014905375.1). Lineage (NCBI taxonomy): Eukaryota > Viridiplantae > Streptophyta > Magnoliopsida > Lamiales > Orobanchaceae > Phtheirospermum > Phtheirospermum japonicum. Next base: position 911,241 of record BMAC01000052.1, read on the forward strand.
GCCTGAGATTTTATGCCGCAATGATGGCCATCATCTTCATGCAAGACATTATTAGTCGAAAACAGAAGCTAAGATTTAGAAAATATGAAGAATTGAAGAACATATGTTGCAGCTATTTCGTATTTGAGCTATAACTCTCTCATATAAAGTTCGATTCAAGTGATTTGAGTTTCTACGAAAAGATGAGATATAAAGATACAAATTTCATAGAGACACCTAAGTCTAATTAAACCATTCTAAAGGCCAAAAGTGATCTAGAAGACACAGAAGAGTTGTCACCCGACTTACATGTCGTGTGTGCAGCTCATGCAACACATTGTACTGCCACCTGACTTACAACTCTAGTGCGGAAGAAATTCAAAAACGTAGGATCTACACCTGACTTGCAGGTTTGGTACGCGGGTGGAAACTGATTCCAAAGGTTACGTTTTAGGTCTTTTTTGACCCTTACGAATACACTACACCCCCTAAACGTGAGATATACTTTGGAGACTAAAGAACATATAATACATCAAACTATAGGAGACTGGGAGCCTAAGGACAAAAGATTGACGTCCTTCTATCCACGAGACGACAACATGGAGTTCCCCATGACTCACCAAGCACTAATGGAAAAAACTAAATTACAGTCGCTGAATAGTGACGTTTCAAAGAGGAACCGCTGCAAAATGTGGAAAGGTGGCGCTTATTAGCAATGAACCACCACTTATAAAAATAAAAAAATAAAAAAAATTTCATTTGGTTAGCACTTATTGATTACCAACCGACACCAATAATAGTAAAAGAGGTGGTTGCATGTAAAAGCAACTCTATTAAAAAACGCATGACAGATTACTAAGGAAGCACCACCAATACACTGCGACCGAGTGATGGTTCTTTATATAAGAGCCACCAATAAATGATGGCCTTTGGTTTCGATTTTTAAATAAAATCATGTGGCGATTTGCTAAGGAAACGCCCCTAATAAACTGCAACCGAGTGGCACTTATTCACATAAGCACCACTAACAAGTGCCGATATTTTTTTGTGTCGGTTCTTTAGGGGTGTAAACGGGTAGGGTACGGGTACGGATGTACCCGTACCCTACCCGTGCCCTATCCTATTACCCGATTTTTGCAATCGGGTAGGGTACGGGTATTTACCCGATGGGTATCGGGTACCTAACGGGTAAATGGGTACCCGAAAAAAATAGATTAATTCTGGTAGGAGAATAATGGATTAGTTCTGCAATTCTTCATTTGTTTCCATGAAATTGTCCCACTAATTAATAATAGTATCAGTTTATTATTATTATTATTATTTATTTTATTTTCTTGGCCTGAAGCACACCAAGTTTCCAGCTCAACTTTCATAATGAAGTTTCAACTCAACAAAAGATTAAAAAGAAAAAACTGCAAAGAAAAGAGAATTCTCTGCATATTCTGAAGAAAAATAAGCCACTGCTAAACTCGAGCGATAAATAATATCCTGAAATGAATACATATCTCTAACTGCTGCAATTCTACATTTCACAAAACAAAAACAAAAATTCTCGCTGCATCACTAAATATCGAAATAAAACTGCAACAGAGATCGAATGTTTTTTTTCTTTTTGGTCTTTGTTTATTATAATTTAGATAGACTTTATTATAATTCTTATATATTTATATTCATAACACATTTTGGTTAGGGTACGGGTAGGGTACCCGTTAAAGTATAATCGGGTAGGGTAGTGGGTATAAAGTTCTTACTCGTACCCTACCCGTACCCGGTACTGTAGCTCGCGGGTAGTGCCCTCACCCGACCCGTTACCTAATTTTTGAGGGTAATACCCTACCCGATTCATCGGGTACCCGGGTACCCTACCCGTCTGGTAAAATTGACAGTCCTACGGTTCTTAATAGAAAGCACCATTTATACTTTAAAGAAAAAATTTAACCGAAACTCCTAGAGGATGTCCTTTCCCCTCTCTCTCTCTCTCCCTTTTTCTCTCTCTCTTTAATCGATCCCTTCCAAATTCACCGGTCCAATGGCGAGTCTATGGCAAGCCGCGGTGGGTCTAAGACAGTGCCGACGATTATGTCGGCGTGGAGTTCTGGGACCCTCCGAGCGCGCTGGCTGGCTCACGAAGCTGGCGAGTACATCAAGACTTTATGTTTTGGGTGGTGGTACCCAAAATCCTTGATGTCAATTTGTAACCTTCCCTCCCAAACCATATTCTAAACCCTCTCAATTGCACTACTTTCCCACTCTCCATCCCCAACCCACAAAAATTAGGGCCTTTTCTGTTAGGGCTTGTGGCAGAGTCAATAAAGATAAATTATCGTCGTCCGATGTGCGGAAGAGATCGATCGATGCCATTAATTTCAGTGGGAGGAGAGTCACCATTGGTGATGTTGTGAGCAAAGACAGCCTCAGATTAAATCAGGCTCAAAAGGTTCTTCCAGCTCTCGCTGTGGACACCAATGGCCTTTTACAGGTTTAAATTTTTGTTATATTCGACAATTTGTAGATACTGTGAAAATCCTACTGATCGCTGCATGCTCTGTTTCATTAATAGGTCAGGGATGATGGTGTTTTCCCCAACTCGCTGTCAAGTTGTTTAGTATTAAATTTAAGTCTATGTTGGAAAAGGTGAAGGTATGTACAACCATTTAATTCATTAGTGGACTAATTGATGCTGGTTTTATATTTTAATTAGAATTAAATTGTGTAATAGATGGCAACGGCCTATTTGATGAGGGTTTTGTAAATATTTGAAGGTCTATGGTTTTGAAAATAAGTTTTAGTTTTACGATGTTGTTATTCAATGTTTACCAACACTGGTTAACAACATCGACCAGAGTAAAATAAATATATGCAGCGGAAATAAAATATAAGAACATGTTAGAACAAATTCAGTTCACAAGTAAAATACTTGTGAACTTGGGTGTACAAACCCGAAAACTATATTACTTTCTTGTTCACGTTCAATACAAAAATATGAAATAATATATGAAAACTAAATATCAATAAACTTGATACTAAATACTTGTTGCCGGAATGGCAAGATCTTCTCCGTTGGTCATGCAACTTCGAAGAGCTTGTTAATGTCGATCAATGGCTCCAAGTAGCTCTTCGTGTTCTTCCTTGCTTTGTCGTGCGTCTTGCGTCGTTCTTCTCTCCTCAAAATCCCGTGCGTAAAAAAGTCAATCCAAGCTTTAGGAATCTCCTTGTCCTAAATAGACAAACATAGAATCCTAAACTTGGTAAATACCTAAAACAAATCCTAAACACAATCTAGGAAACTAATAAAGTCTTAAACATAAACTAGGAAACACAATATACTCCTAAATCTAGTTTCCTAACTTATTTTGTGCCCAAGAAAGGCAAATAACAAAATAGGATTATTACCAAGAATAAATCCCTTAACAATCTCCCCCTTTTGCCTTTATGGACAAAACACTACGACGCAAACATAAATGAAAATAAAAATACTAACTCCCCCTAAGTTAAAAAACTCTCCCTAAACAAAACACCCAATGTTGTTAATAATCAAACCAACATTACATACCAAAATTGTTCAAAATAACACACAAAACAAAATAAAGGAACTTAATGACTTCGAACCCTCTTCGAACGACGAGGGGATATCGAAGTTCCTTCACCCCTTTCCTTCCTCTTCCTCTTCTGCATTCGCATCATTCTCCTCAAAGCCTTATCACGAGCGCGAATTCGCTTCCTTCTTTTTTCCTAAGCAAGACTAGCCAAGGCTTCGGCAGCATCAGCTGCATCTCCAGCAACATCAACTTCAGCAGCAACATCAGCAGCATCTTCAGCAGCAGTATCAACATCTTCTGCATTAACCTCAACAGCGTCAACATCTTCTCCCCCTATGTCCGCGTCATCTTCTCCCCCTTTTTGACCAGAAAAGGAAAGGGCCTCTAAAATCGAGTTATGAAGCGCCTGAAGCTGAGTTATATGAAAGTTAATGGAAGCCACATACGCACGGAGGAGCTGCGTAGACAAACTGACCATGTTGGGAGTGCGCGTACCAACATCACTAGCAACATCAGTGTGAAAAGGAGCCTGCCAGGGCAGATCAATGACTCGAGCACCGGCAGTGTGTTGACCTCAAAAAGCAAACCAATCAACCTCGCCCGTGAGCACATCATCAGGACCAAGCTGCAAACCTTGATTCTCCAACAATCTGAAAACCAAAGATGGAAAACTCAACGAGGCCGCGGACTTCGTGGTGGCAAACTTAGTGATAATATCAAAAACATGTTGCCCAAAACTAAATTTGATTCCCCGTCCAAGCCTATACAAAAATTGGGCATGAGGCCGCGTAACACACGTAGTATTCTTGGATGGGACCCAGTTGCAAATAGCCACCTTGTGTAGAATAGAATAAAGAGAAGAAAGCCTAGTACTCGGCAACTGTTCAAACCATGAATGCACCATACCACCAGACAGAAATGAAACAACTTCATCCATATCATCCACAGAAGACTCACCCCGATAAGACTCAGTACTAAACAAGTCATCAATTAATTCAGGGGTGAAGCTAAACACATGACCACGCACAAACACTTTGCCAAAGTTCACAGAGGTTGAATCAACAATTGACGACAACAAATTCGCATAAAACTCAAGAACAACATCCCAGACAAATGGCAGTGGAGACTGTGGAATACATACCTTTAAACTGAGGGTAGGCAATCAGATTGTGTTTCTCAAAGAGCTCAACCGGGACACGTCGCTCGGAGATCATATGGCGGGTCTGGTAAGTGGCAAACAACTCGGCAGCCTCGGCAAATAGAAATTTCTCCGAAAAGGGCACCATATCCTCAAGCTCAGGGGTTGGAGTACCCATGGAGGACTGGGAGTGAGCAGACGCATCGAAAGAGGGCAACGATGGAGCACGAGAAGCAACCGGAACAGAGTCATTGCGGGAGGACGAAACAGACGGGGAACGATGCGATGTTGGTAAAGAGGTACCAACATGAGTAGCAACATCGTCCTTTTGAGCAGCCTTCTTTTTCTTTCTATCCTTCTTGCATGCAGTAAGGAAATCTCGCAAAGGCACATCAAGTGAGGAATCAGGGGAATGTTCAAATAGACCTGTATCAAACTCAGGTGAAACATCATGAAATGGAGACGAAGGGGGAACATCGGTAGCTGGTTTGGCGGAGCTGGTCACTTCGCCGATGATAAAATCCAACACAGTGTAGGGAGGGGAGGAATCAGTCGCAGAGGACTTAGGAGAGACCTTGACCTTTGCCAGGTTAGGTCTCCTGTCAGCCTTCCGCACAAGCTGTTTCCGGCGAGTAAACTTCTTCTTTGGCAAACTCGGGGCAGAAGAAGGCGGCGACAGAGACTCCTCGACCGGAGCAACAGGAACAAAGTCTTCATCATTAGGGTTGGACATCACGGTGACATTCTCCGCGAGGTTCATGTGCTCAAGCGGCACATTGAGGCACGGACCTGCCTTGCTCTTTGAAACTGCAGGCGGCACAATGCCGGGAGGAATATTGCGCTGGCGCCTAGACCTCTTCAAGTTAGGATTCCCTACTCTCCCAAAGGTTTCAGCAACAAACACTAAATCCCGGGGATTATCGACATCAATTTCGTTCCCATTTTGTCCTGGGAACACTTGCAAAACAGGAACGGCGTCAATCGGAATCGGAACTGGCATGACAGTACGGGAAGCGTGCGCCGGCAAGGGTGGTGGCGATGTTGATAGTGGTGGGTTTGAAGAACTACCACAACCGATTTCTTCGCGTATGTCTAGCCCACCAACCCTTGGATAGGGCGCAGGAACCTTTTCGACGGAGTGACGAACCTCAGCCGGCAATTCTGGAACAGACGAGGGCGGCGGCGAGTTTGTCATCCTGCAAATTCTCAGAGATACAAGAGCACGAAAATAGAGAGAATTGGGGAGAGATAAGAAGGCTGGAGAGTTCAATTTGCAAGGGTTAATTGTGAATGTGATCAAATGGTAAAATCAGAAGAGGTTTTTATGCAAAAAAAAAAATGACCGTTGAAGGAGAGAGAAAGTAAAGGAAATAAGGAAATAACCCTAATTTCTCACCCAGCTGATTTTGTGGGGTTAAAACACGATTTTTCTTTCCTTGTAAAAAAAACACCACTCCCCCTCAATGTAGGATTTTAATCACACCCACTAACACGCCCATTATTTTCTCCAATATCTCCCCCTTTTTTTTTCTTTGCTTTCTGCTTAC
>BMAC01000052.1:918339-931313 GCA_014905375.1 Phtheirospermum japonicum
TCAAGGCTAACAATCTTCCTCTCAACTAGGTCTCGAATGAAGTGGTACCTTATGTCAATGTGTTTTATTCGAGAATGCTTGACTGGATTTTTGGAGATGTCAATGGCACTGGAATTGTCACACAACACSGTCAAGATACTACTGTGCAGACCGTAGTCCTCTATCATCTGRTTCATCCACAGTAATTGTGTGCACGCACTTCCAGCTGCAATGTACTCGACTTCAGCTGTAGAAAGAGAAATACAATTTTGCTTCTTGTTGTACCAAGAGATTAAATTGTTACCCAGAAAAAAAATACCCCCAGTAGTACTCTTTCTATCTACCACATCTCTAGCCCAATCCGAATCAGTGTACCCTACAAGTTCAGTACCCGTTTCTTTTGTGTACCACACACCTAGTTCAGTTGTACCAGCAATATACCTAATTATTCTTTTAACAGCTTTTAAGTGTTACTCTTTTGGATTAGACTGATATCTAGCACATAAGCACACACTATACATAATATCCGGTCTACTTGCTATCAAATACAAAAAACTCCCTATCATACTTCTATACATGGTGTTATCAACACCCTTACCAACATCGTCTCTAGACAGATTTACAGTTTTTCCCAGCGGCGTTTTCTTATGAGTTTCACTTTCTAAACCAAACTTTTTAACCAAGTTCTTAGCATATTTAGTTTGGGAAAGGAAGATACCATCATCAAGCTGTTTGATTTGTAAACCAAGAAAGTATGAGAGGTTACCTTCCATGCTCATCTCGAATGTATCGGACATCCGAGTAACAAACTCCCTGGCCATCTGCTCGTTAGTGGATCCAAAAATAATATCATCCACATAAATTTGGACGATTAAGATGTTCTTATTGGATTTAAGAAGGAATAAAGTTTTATCAACTTCCCTTCGTCTAAAGTTCAAATAAAGTAAATGTTGAGTTAGCCTTTCATACCAAGCTCTTGGAGCTTGTTTTAAACCATAAAGAGCCTTTTTTAGTTTTAAAACAAAATTTGGTTTTTGAGGATCCACAAATACTTTAGGCTGCTCAACATACACTTCTTCACTCAAGACTCCATTTAAGAAAGCACTCTTAATGTCCATTTGATGCAATGAGATCTTCATATAACAAGCAACAGAAAGCAAAAGCCTTACCGACTCAATGCGGGCAACAGGGACAAAAGTTTCATCAAAATCGATTCCTTCAATTTGCGTATACCCTTGTGCAACCAGTCGAGCTTTGTTCCTCACAATGTTGCCAGCCTCATCAGTCTTGTTCTTGAATATCCACTTTGTTCCCGTCACATGGGAATTTTCTGGTCGTGGCACCAAATCCCAAACATCGTTTTTGGCGAACTGGTTCAGCTCCTCTTGCATTGCCCGAATCCAGAACTCATCCTTGAGTGCATCCTCCACTCACTTGGGCTCTATTTTAGAAATATACAAAGACTCACGAATCTCAGAACAATTAGTAGACAAACATACATACCTGACCATTTCCTTGAAATTTATTTGTCTTCGTCTTGTACTTCTTTCATCCATATCACCAATGATTTGGCCCACGGGGTGGTTTTTCTGGATTCTGGATGGTATATCCCTTTGATGAAGATCAATGGGATCAGCTGGATCTTCTTCTTCTGAATCAGAATCAGATTCTGTGACTTGGCTCGATGTTGGTTCTGATGTTGGTATCCCAGTAACAACATTGGTATCAACATCATTCAGTTCTCTGGATTCAGCACCTGCATCTTTGTTCTCAATACCTGCAATATCAACTAAAGGAGAAGTGACATTTTCTTGAGGATTTTGATCATAAACCAGATCATTATCCTCGGTAGGTTTGACTCCACTCGTTAGATCATCAAACTTGACATTTACTGACTCAAACATGCTTCGAGTTCTAAGGTTAAACAACCTATATGCATGACTATTTTGGGAATAACCCATGAAAATGCATTTATCACTCTTTGAGTCAAGTTTAGTTAGATGATTTCTATCATTGAGCACATAGCAAATACATCCAAACACATGAAAATAGCTCAAGTTCGGTTTTTTACCCATCAATAACTCGTAGGGAGTAGCACATGAACTTGGTCTAAAGTAAGCCCTATTTGTAATATGACAAGCATTGTTCATTGCTTCGGCCCAAAAACGTTTTGCAATTCCATTAGAAATGAGTATAGTTCTAGTCATCCAGCAAGAGTCCTATTCTTACGTTCAGCTATGCCATTTTGTTGAGGGGTAATAGGTGAAGAAAATTCATGGCTTATACCCTCCGAAGTGCAGTATTTTGAAAAAGATGCATTTTCAAACTCTTTTCCGTGATTAGTTTTTTGAAAGCCTCAAAAGTTTCAGATTTTTCTTTCAGAAATTCTACCTAAGTAAATCTAGAAAAATCATCAACAATAACGAATACATACCTCTTACCACCAAGGCTCTCAACCTCAGGTGGTCCCATGAGATCCATATGTAGAAGTTCAAAGCAAGATGATGTAGTAAGACTTTGCTGGATTGGATGTGGTACTCTTGCCTGCTTTCCTTTCTGGCATGCTTCACACATAGGTTTAATCTTGGTGTTGATCTTAGGCAGCCCACTCACAGCTTCTTCTTTGGCCAACCTGTCCATCATCTTGTAATTCACATGTCCAAGCTTTTGATGCCACAACTCAGCATCACTTAATTGGGACAGTTTGCAAAAAGCATCACTTTGTATTTGGTAGCAATTATCTGAAGTCCTTTGACCAGTGAGAATACAAGGTCCATTCTCCTCATAGACTTCACACTTCTCGCGGTTGAATTTGACACTAAAACCTCCATCGCACAATTGACTTATGCTAATCAAATTTACAGTAAGTCCTTCTACCATCAGCACATTTTCAAGAGTCACAATGCCTGGAGCATGGAGAGTTCCTTGGCCAACAATTTGGCCATTTGCGCCTCCTCCGTACTTTACTTTTCCACCTCGAAATCTGATAATATTGGAAAGCAGCTCCTCGGACCCAGTCATATGCTTGGAGCATTCACTATCGAAATACCAGGCTCTAGGGACGTGGGACTTCAGGGAGGTATGGATCATGTTACACTTGACGTTATTCTTCTCGACCCACACTTGTTTGAACCTGGTGTTGGTATTGATGTTGGTATGACAGAAACCAATATTGAAATTAGCAGATGCAGTAGTTCTCTGAAAGTGTCTTCTCTCGCCTAAGATGAGGTTTCTGGGAAACTCATCTCTAAGACTTCATCAAGCTTTGCCTTGCCTTTGTTCAGATTTGATATGGTTCCTTGGACCTTTGTCAACTCGGTTTTTGTCTTTTTTAACTCAGCATCCTTCTTGGTAAGAGATGTCTCCAAACGAACAATTATGTCCAGCTGATCATCCTTTTCTTTGGTTAGTTTCTCCACTTCTTTCACAAGAGCCTTGACCTTGAGAACCTGTTTTCCCCAGCTAACAAGCAGTTGTTGGTGCTCAACACTTAGCAGTTCATACTCCTGTTGGTAATCAGTAGTTTCAGCATTCAAGCACACGATGTTGGTTTCAAGGATATCAACATGGACATCGTCGTCCCACACAACATGGGTAAACAAGGATGGAACAGGATCAGTTGACTCGAAATCATTGACATCCTCAGTGAAGTCAGTAGCAACCATGATTTTCTTCCTAAGAGTATTTGGACATTCATTCTTGTAGTGTCCCCAACCTTTACATTCATGGCATTGCACCTCACTGAGAGGTCTCGTGGGGTTTGATGCATTTGGGAGTGCGGATGTGGATTGAGATCTGGGAAGAGCACGTCTAGTAAATTTTGGTGTAGACACTTGTGGTCTGGTCTTCGTACTTGAGCCTCCAAGGCTATTCTTCTTCTTCAAGAAACTATTGAAACATTGGGTGACAAACGATAACTCGTCTTCATTAAGCGTAGTGGATTCCATTTTTTTCAGAATCCCATTGAAATCAAATTCCTCATCATCTTCGTAGTTGTCTGGATTAGCGTCTGAAGAGAAGGCAACATTCTTCTCTTTTAAGTTGGAACCAAGGTGTTCCATCTCATACTGCTTAAGGTTTCCAACTAAGGTGTTGAAATAAATGTTATCAACATCTTTAGATTCTTCTATGGCAACCACCTTCATATTATATTTTTTCGAAATAGACGTGAGCAGTTTTCCTACAAGACGAGAGTTAGTTATTGCCTCACCAAGTTCTCTGCACTCGTTTGTGATGTCTGATAATCTCATGGAGTATTCCATGATCGACTCCTTCTCATCCATTCTCATCACTTCAAACGTGGACAACAACATTCTCAGCCTTGATTTCTTCACGCTCGCATTTCCTTCACACACCCTTTGGAGTACGTCCCATGCATCCTTTGTTGAATAGCAATTCTTGATGACTCTGTAGTAACTTGAATCTACATAACCACACAAGGCGTTGATGCATTTAGAATTCCAGTTCGCAGCAGCCACTTCGTCAGCAGTCCAGTCTTCCTCTTTCTTGGGAATGATGTCACCTTCACCATCAGTGACACGTGGCTTTTCCCATTGAACGAGGATGGTTCTCCATGCTCGTTCATCAATGCTTTTTAAGTGCCAACGCATCCTCTGCTTCCAAAGAGAATAATTCTCTCCGTTGAGAATCGGTGGCCTTGGGTTGCCTTGAGCATCCATAGCACCTAAAAATAAGGATCAGTACTTAAAAGGTTAAGTAACCCACTCTAGATGCCAATTGTAAAAACTTGAAGGTCTATGGTTTTGAAAATAAGTCTCAGATTTACGATGTTGTTATTCAATATTTACCAACACTTGTTAACAACATCGACCAGAGTAAAATAAATATATGCAGCGGAAATAAAATATAAAAACACGTTAGAAAAAATTCAGTTCACAAGTAAAATACTTGTGAACTTGGGTGTACAAACCCGAAAACTATATTACTTTCTTGTTCACGTTCAATACAAAAATATGAAGTAATATATGAAAACTAAATATCAATAAACTTGATACTAAATACTTGTTGCCGGAATGGCAAGATCTTCTCTGTTGGTCACGCAACTTCGAAGAGCTTGTTAATCTCGATCAATGGCTCCAAGTAGTTCTTCGTGTTCTTCCTTGCTTTGCCGTGCGTCTTGCGTCGTTCTTCTCTCCTCAAAATCCCGTGCGTAAAAAAGTCAATCTAAGCTTTAGGAATCTCCTTGTCTTAAATAGGCAAACATAGAGTCCTAAACTTGGTAAATACCTAAAATAAATCCTAAACACAGTCTAGGAAAATAATAAAGTCTTAAACATAAACTAGGAAACATAATATACTCCTAAATCTAGTTTCCTAACTTATTTTGTGCCCAAGAAAGGCAAATAACAAAATAGGAATTATTGCCAAGAATAAATTCCTCAACAGGTTTCATTTTGGGCGTCGTTGGCTGCCTCGAGTGTTGTCGGACTGACTGTAGCTGTTTGTGTGGCCTCCATTTTGATTTCAATCACTTAAAATTGAAAACAACTTAAATGCTTATTGTTCAATCTAATTACGTTTTCTCTAACTTATGATTTATTCAATGTATATGTTTTAGTTTGCCTTATAGTATAACATTTAACCTCAAATTTAGAATAAACTCAAAATTTTCTCAATTCATGTATTTGAATTTCTTTATCGAGAATAATTTGTTCGCCCGGAGTAATTCATGTGATGGACTTCATTGAGCTGCATTCATAAACATATGTAGAACATAACTCATTGAATGTATAAGAAAATTTGAACTTATGGCTGCTTCCTATATTTCAAATATAAGATAAATTCTTGGTGAAAAAAATTCTGTTTTTCATGTTTTTCTTATGTATTTGGGGATGGTGATACCAACCAAGGGATTGAAGAAAAGAGGTGGAAGGTGGTAATGAGTTTAGAAATGGTTTTTTTATTTCTGTTACTTTTTTTAATTATTATTCGACCCTTTTAAGTTTTAATTTCTTCTAGCTTCTAAACTTTGAAGTCTATACAGGTAATTATTTACAATTCCTCGACCTATTAGAATCTTTTTCCATGATAATTTCCTTTTCCGATGCCGACGCCGACGCCGATAGCGAGCTTGAGGAAGAAGATTCCGACAGTGATGTAACTGAGTACACCGTACATAGCGAGGGGGAGGATGTTTCTTTCCGCCATCATAAAAAGAAGAAAGCGAAGCTGGTCATGACAGATTTTCTCAGACAAGTTGAAGAGAATCGGGTACGCACATTGATTCTTGATTAATATATTATATACCATTTTTTGATTCTTTATTTCAATTATGCTACGATTCATGGATTGGGGATTAGGTTTTCTTTTTTTTCCCTAATAGTACTTTGCTCGTGTAAAATCTACTCCTTCTATATCATATTGGGATATTTAAAAACAAAGACTCAAGTTCCTAAATAGAAGTTTCTCAATACCTTCTCAAAGATTAATGTAACACCGCTTATTTCCAACCATGGTATGACAGGAAATGTGAGTGGTACGATTTTCAGACCAGGTTGGAGAGACCTGGTCTAAATAATGACCTGGAACAGGGGCTACTAAGGGCTGTGGAGTTCAGGCAGGCCTGACTTGGCGCCCCTCCAGTATCGGCCTGATCTGACCCCTCCCAGAGCGGAGGGAAAGATCAGGACTTTCCAGGATTGGCTAAGGGAGGATGCCCCAATTTTTCATGACCTACTCGTCAGAAAAAGCCAGGATTGGCTAAGGGCGGATGCCCCAATTTTCCTGACCTAATCGTCAGGAAAAGCCTGAATTGATTAAGGGTGGATGCCCTACTGACTTGATCGTAAGAGAAAGTCAGGGTTGGCTAAAAGCGAATGCATCAATTTTCTCAATCCGATGGTTAGAAAAACAAGGTTAAGCTAACGGAGGAAATACCATGCGTACTCAACAAATATTTTTTGCCCAGAAAAATGCCATTCATCATGAAATCAAGCCTAGGATTACATTAATGAGAAAGACTTACGCTTTCTTACAAAAAAAATCTGGCGAGTTTGATTAGAAATACATGGAACTGAGAAGAGGAAAAACTCATAACAATAAACAGAAATATGCAAGATTACACAAAGAGTCCTAAAATCATCCATGGGAAGAAGATGCCCTCTTGTCAGAAGCCAGAATCCAGCGAACGCGCCACAGCTCACGCTCCGTTTCGTGAAGGCGCTCGCGGTACCTGTCTGCGTGCTCGAAAACAGAGTGAGCTTTGCTGGCAGCAACGGTTAGCCGTCTTACCGATTCAATTCGATCGGCTTTTTTTTCTTCCAATAGACGGTTGAGCTGACGGAGCTCAGCCCATTCACGCTTGTAGTAACACTTTTTTAACCTTTTTCTTTCCAGAAGACGGCACACTTGGGAGATTTTCTCTCGAAGAATAGACAGTTTATCAGTAAGTTTGAAATTTTCAGCAAAGACAGAGAGATTTTTTCTTTTCACAATATCAAGCTCCTCAAGAAGAGAAGAAGCCATGACGAAATTGAAATGCACGAAACATAAATACGTGTATATAAAGAAAAGAGGAGCACGTGCCATTGCGAATAATAGTACTAGGGTCTCCTTGAAACCTGGAAACCCTAAAATATAAAAAGTCATTACATGATAAATTTGGTTACAGACAAGAATTACGTAAAAAGACAGATCAGCCACACAGGCAAAACACAAACAGATCTGTCTAAGAGAATGGGCAACACAAGCAGAGCCAAGCCTAAATCCCGATGTCTAACTCCTCCGCAAGCTGCTCTACTGCATCCTCTGCCAAAGCCCCGAGAGAGGCCCCTCCTGGCAGCTCACCCAGACCGGCGAAGGTTGGGGAGGGAGTAGATGTGGTCAGGGTAAGAGCCAGGCTTGGGTCTGGCTGAGCCGCATGTGGAGAAGTTGGGGGAGCATTGAAGGCCGCGAGAATGTGCTCGGCAAACTCATGGGTGTCCAGATTGTGTAGACGATCTTGCTCGGGAGAGTAGCAGAAGGATGTGGGCTCAGGTGGCTGCTTCAAGGGCTCTGCACGGTCTAAAGGAAGCGTGGGCTTCTCCTGGGCCCATTTCACCTGAGCATCCAGGGCAAGGTGGTAATACACCTCAGCCTCTGGGGCCAGTAAATGGTAACGCTGTTCTGAGCCCAGGAAAGCTCGGCAGGTGACGTCTCGGGTGATTTGAATCAGCCTTAACCCTTCTTCAGAGTTAAAGAACTCCATCTTCCATTCTTCGCATGCCCGAGCCACCATTTCATCTACCAAGCTCCGGGCCTCAGCCAGAGCTTCATCTTGCGCCTCGGCCCTAGCCATCTCCAGCACTTTCTTCTCGGCCTTTTTCTCTTCCTCTAGCTCTTGCTCCACCTTCTTCAGCTTGATGCCTCTCTCCTTGCACAGGTCGCGCAGCCTTTTCTCTTTCTCCTGCAATCTCTTGTGTTTCTTGACCAGGTCAGCATTCAGCAAGGCCCCCCTAGCCCTAGCAACCAAGATGGACCTCTTGGCCGCCGCCTAAAAGGAAAAGGAGACTTAGCAGGATAAAAAGGAAAGTGAAAAGAGGAAGTAGGGGAAGAATGATTTACCCTCGCCTCGTCCTAGCACAAGGACTCGATGAGATCAGGGTCGGACCACTTCTCCAGGGTGGCCCTATCTGCACTCGGACACTGCCCCTGGACGAACTGAACTGCCAGGTGACTAGAGTAGTACAAGACGGATTTGTTGAACCAAGTGTCATTTGGTGTGGCAATCTTAACCCCTGAGCCTGATGCACCCCCCACCCCACCCCACTATTTTCACTACTTCTTTATAGACCCAAGATTTTTCTTTTCTTAAAAAACAAGCCCACTTCTTCTCAAAATAAGACACACGATTTCACTTACCAAAAACAGGTTACACGAACTCAAGGCTTAATTAAACCACTATCTCATATTTGAAATTAAAATCACAAATCTCAATTACATATAAAACCGAGATAGAGCTAGATTTTTATAAACCATCACCATAGTTGAAAAAATTATTTGCAAAGTGATTTTTCACTCATCAAATCAACCTCGTATCACCTGTCCAATCCTCCGATTTTAACACCAACGAAACACTTGGTTAGCAAGATTCAAAATAAGATTAAGAGAATTCAGGAAAGACACGAGCGAAAACAACAGAACACACAGCAAAAAGGTATCTTCTCAAAGTATGAATGTACTAATTGATGCCTAAAAATCATGACCTAACAAGATTAGAAAAATACAATTCATGGATTTAGTGACTTGATCAATGTTGCTTTTCATGACTGACGACATTATAACCAACATTACTTTTGGTGAAGTCAATGAAAACAGACCCCTTAAACCAAGTTAATGACTACGTCAAAATCACTCAATGAGGTGAAATTTAAAGATTGGATCCTTTTTAATCCAGATTTCCTTCATCATTTTGTAGATTTGAAGAGAAATAGCTTATCTTCAACAATTGTTGTTAACACCTCTTGTTTTTGGACCTGGGAAAAACCAGTTTTTGCGGAAAAGTTCCACAATCACCTAATTAAAGAGGTTAGTCTTTTTGTCACCATTTTCATTACAACACATGACCTTATTGCACCTTCAGCCAGACCCAATGCATTCATATTATATATAGAAAAGAAAATAAAAAATGTATGCATAAATATATAGATGTTATGACTGATGACAGTTTAGGTGTCATAACATCAAAACTAACACTAACTTAGACAATGCACATTCTGAGATCTCTTCTCAAACGAGAAAAGGTCCCTAAACCTAATGCCTTTGTAAAGATGTCAACAAGCTGATTGTCTGTTCCTATATGCTTAAGACTATCTATCTTTCTCACAACCAAGTCACGAATAAAGTGGTGCCTTATGTCAATGTGTGTGTTTGATTCGTGAGTGTTGGACTAGATTTCTCGAGATATTAATGGCAATGTAATTATCACAGAACACATTCAATATTCTACTATGTAGACCGTAATCCTCTATCATTTGGTTCATCCACAACAATTGTGTCCAAGCACTTCTAACTGCAATATACTCGGCTTCATCTGTAGAAAGAGAAATGCAATTTTATTTTTTGCTATACCATGAGATAAGATTATTACCCAAAAAAAAACAACCCCCTGTAGTACTCTTTCTATCCACAACATCCCCAGCCCAGTCTGAGTCAGTATAACCCATGAGTTCAGTACCAGTTTCTTTAGAATACAAATACCCAATTCAGTTATACAAGCTATATATCTAATGATTCGTTTAACAGCTTTTAAGTGTGACTCTTTAGGATTTGACTGATATCTAGCACATAGACACACACTATACATGATATTAGGCCTACTCGTTGTTAAGTACAAAAGACTCCCTATCATGCTCCTATACATGGTGTTACCAACACCATTACCAACATCATCTTAAGATAGTTTCATGGTTTTTCCTAACGGTGTTTCTTATGTGTATCATTCTCTAGTCCAAACTTTTTAACCAAATTCTTAGCATACTTTGACTGAGAGAGAAAAATAACGTCATCCATCTGTTTATTTTTCAAACCAAGAAAGTAAGAGAGATTACCTTCCATACTCATCTCGAATGTATTAGACATTCGCGTGATAAACTCACTCATCATTTGCTCGTTAGTAGATCCAAAAATTATATCATCTACATAAATTTGGACAATCAAGATGTGCTTATTTGATCTAAGGAGAAATGAGGTTTTGTCAACTTCCCCTCTTCTATAACTTAAAAAGATCAAGTGTTGAGTCAACCTCTCATACCAAGCTCTCGGAGCTTATTTTAAACCATATAAAGGCTTTTTCAATTTTAAAACAAAATCTGATTTGTGAGGATCAACAAACCCTTTAGGTTGCTCAACAAAAACTTTTTCACTTAAAACTCCATTAAAAAAAGCACTTTTTTATGTCCATTTGATGTAAATATATTTTCATATGACAAGTTACAGCAAGTAAGAGTCTTACCGATTCAATGCGAGCAACTGGATCAAACGTCTCATCAAAATCTGAGTCTGATTCTAGATCAACCTGAGTTAGTGTTAAGTCTGGTGACATGTCATCAGTACCGTCGCCACCTGCATCTTCAGTTTCTACACCTTCGATTTGGTAACAGTTGTCCGATGTCCTCTGACCAGTAAGAATGCAAGCATTGCTCTCGTCATATACTTCGCACTTTTCATGAGTGAACTTGACATTGAACCCACCATCGCGTAGTTGGCTTATGCTTATCAAGTTCGTCGTTAAACCCTCCACTAGCAATACATTCTCCAGCTTTCCAATACCAGGGACATGAAGAGTTCCTGGCCAATGATCTGGCCATTTGCACCACCACCATACTTCACCTTTCCTCCATGAAATTTGACAATATTTGAGAGAAGATCTTCAGATCCGATCATGTGTTTGGAGCAACCACTGTCGAAGTACCAAGCTCCGGGAACGTGGGATTTCAGAGATGTATAGATCATATTGCATTTGATCTCTTTCTTTTTTACCCAAACCTGTTTGACTCTGGTGTCAGTTCTGGTGTTAGGAAAACAGAAACCATCAAGGAACTCAATAGTCAGCTTCGATCTTTTAAAATGATTTTGCATGCAACAAGCTTCCAACAGTATGGTCGTATGTGACCTGGTTCACCACAGTGATAGCACACGTATTGTCTTCTTCTCCTTTTGTGACGCTTGACCTTCTTCAATTTCTGGCTAGACTCCGACATTTGTTGAACAGGCTTATATCCAATCCCGTATTTTGAAGAACCCGGGATACTTAGTTCCAAATTTTGATCAAACTTTGCCTTGCCCTTGTTGAGGTTTGTGAGGGTTTTTTGGACCTTCTTCAACCCAATCTTTACTCGTTCTAGCTCAGCATCCTTTTGGGTGAGTGACGACTCCAATCGGACAATTATATTCAGTTGATCATCCTTTTCTTTGGTCAGTTTATCCACCTCGATCATAAGATCCCTGAATTTGAGTACTTATTTTCCACAACTAGCAAATAATTGCTTATACTCAATGCTCAACTTCTCGTACTCGTCAAGAGATTCATCAACCTCTGCATTCAGGCACTTCTTCCCCAGAATATCCATAGCATCCTACAAAATAAGGATCAGTATACTTAGTACATCAAGTAACCTGCTTTAAATGTCAATTGTGAATTTGTAGGTTTATGATTAATGTAAATAAGTATCAGTAAACGATGTTGCTTTCGGTGTTACAATCACCGAAACTAACATCAACAGAGTTATTAAAATATGCAACGGAATAAATATTAAAAATAATTTGAACACAACAATTTAAATTTCGTTCGTAAGTAAAAGTACTTACGAACTTGGGTATACAAACCCGAAAACTATATTACTTTTCTTTGTTCAAGATCAATACAAAAATATAAAGTAATATATGAAAAACACTATTATCAACACTTGATACTAAAATACTTGTCGTCTTGGTATGATGATCTTTTTTGTTGGTTACGCAACTCCAAAGATCTCCATGATTAAGATCGTGACTTCAAGTCTTGTGGCAAAGCTTGTGATGATCTTCTCCGTTAGTTACCCAATTTCGAAGATTTCCTTAATTTGAATCGTTGCCACAAGTTTTTTACTTGCTCGTATTCTTCCTTACTTGCCTCGTCATTGCTGCTTTCTCGTCCATATAAAAAGATTATCGAAGATGTCTTTCTCTTACGTCTTTGTCTTGTCTTAAATAGACAAGACTCCTAGAGTTCTAAACTTGTTAAACAAGTCTTAAATACATTTTAGGAAACAAAATAAAATTCTAGACACAAACTAGAAAACAAATAAAGTCCTAAATTTAGTTCTCTAATATATTTTGAGCTCAAACAAAGCAAATAACAAAATAAGAAAATTCCATAAATAAATTTACCTAACATGTTATATATATCTAAGTGACATAAGCCTTTGACAATATATACCTAACGAGGCCTTCGGTTGAAAATGTGCATTGGTCTATCAATATTTTCACGACTTGGAGTATGAGTTTTTTTTTTTTTT
>BMAC01000052.1:931338-941674 GCA_014905375.1 Phtheirospermum japonicum
CATATTGGGATATTTAAAAACAAAGACTCAAGTTCCTAAATAGAAGTTTCTCAATACCTTCTCAAAGATTAATGTAACACCGCTTATTTCCAACCTTGGTATGACAGGAAATGTGAGTGGTACGAATGCCAGACCTGGTTGGAGAGACCCGGTCTAAATACGGACCTGGAACAGTGGCTACTAAGGGCTGTGGAGTTCAGGCAGACCTGACTTGGCGCCCCTCCAATATCGGCCTGATTTGACCCCTCCCAGAGCGGAGGGAAAGATCAGGACTTTCCTGGTCTGATCTAGCGCCCTTCCAATATCGGCTTGATATGAACCCTCCCAGAGCGAAGAGAAAGATCAGTACTTTCCTGGTTTGGCCTTTCCTAGAGGAGGAGAGGACGGTCCAGTTTGTTGTAACTAACGGCCCGAGATTCACGGAATTCTATTTCCGAGATCTCGGAAGGGCTCTACAATGAGAAATTATAAATACTTGGAGCCTCAAGGTTGAGAGGTATGCAATCTGAAGCTTTTCACACTAATTACTGAATATTAAGAATTTTCTCCTTACCTAACTTAAGCATCGGAGAGGTTTCCACCGGAAATCCTCTGGTGGTCCTTTCTAACGTGTTTTCTGGGCAGGATAGAAGAGCTTTCCAAGGAAGAGTGAACGTTTTTCTCAGGCGATATTTTCTGGTAGAAACAAACCACTCGTACGATATTGTGAAAAAATATTCTTTTACCAAATATTATTCAAAATATCTGTCTTGGGTACAAACAAATTCACATAATAGTCGTAGAGGAGTTATTATTTTTAATTATTATTGATTTCTTTTCCAATTTTATATTTGGCTTCCTGTTAGTTACACTCTTCTTGTTGGTAGTTTTTTTTAGGCCCAACATACACGCACATAGTAGGTTCAGATCTCTGAAACTTGACATTAGACATCACTGATTTTTTTTTTCCGTCTGTTAAAATGCAGGAACCTTGAAGGCAAGCAGCTATATGCTCGTGAAGAAATTGGATGACTTTATGCATACAGGGCATGATTATTGGGTGATGTTATAACGAATGTTTTGAGGAGTATGGCTCGGTATTGTGACATCATCTTCTCTAATATTTTTGGCTTGGCTGCTTATGTAGAAATGTTTTGATGGGAATTGACTTGGATTTTATTTGTATGTCAAGATAATTTAATTTGAGCCATTTGGGGTTTTTATGTTGAACATGTCTTTAATTGTGTTTTTTTTTTTATGTTTTTCTTGCAAAATTGTAGTGTAAAATATTATTATAAGTATATTGAATGCTTTTTTGAAGTTGATCAATTTTATTTTCATGAAATATGAGTTAAATCGCAACTGTTTGGTATTTATAGGTTGGGATGAGGATAAGTAAAACAGAATGGGCATTTAATTTTTTTTTAATTATTATTTTGGAATTTAGATGGGTTATCTTCAAACCGATGTTAATGTTCTCTGTGTCAACGACATCAGTTCCTCAAGAAATCGATGTCATTGCTCAGTACTATTGGTGACGCTTCGTAGTTAACAAGCGCCACCCGCATCTGTTATTGGTGGCGCTTCATAGCTAAGAAGCGCCACCCGCTTCAGTTTTTGGTGGCGCTTTCAACCGGATTTTACCATTTTTGGTGGCGTTTCAAAGTTGATAAGCGCCACCCGTCATTATTTTTAGTGGCAGTTTGAACCGCCACCCATATTATTTTGAATTTAAGTGTCGCCCGAATTAGTGACGATCTAAAAGCACCACCAGTGACTATTTTGAAGCGCCGCCAATCAACTTTTCTACACTAGTGACGGCTTAGAACGATTCTCCAGTCTATATTTGTTATTAGTTTAAGTTTGTTCATGTGTTATGCAAGATATGTTTAGTTTGTTATAACCATGTCCGTCTAGTCGCTTTGATTCTGGAAATGGGAGTAGATTGATGACTCAAGTTTTTAAGATATTAAAGAATTTTGTTTGTTAATTATTTACTACCTATTCGTTTCATGTTGTTAATGATTTTACGTGAGCACTTGATCAATGGTTTACGTTTGTTTGAATATCCAATCAATGCGAATGCGGCGAGGCAAAATTTAGGCAATAATATATGCAAAGTAGATGGGGTATGGGATGTCCATCTGTTTGACAAGGGATGTTATAATCTTATGATATTATAATCACCTAAATTACATATGCGGTTGAGAGGCTTGTACATCATAGTGCGTACATGCGGGTAATTTAGTTTATGCACCTTTACTTACGTAATCGGGGTACAGGTTAGTTTCATAAATTCCTATAGGATTAGAGTTTTATTAAAATATTATTTATCATAAAACAAAAAAGTAGTTATCAATCGATACCATGCCTAGGAACCAATAATTCTCTCATTGTTCTTTAATTATTTATTATATTTGCTTTGTTTATTTTTTTATTAATATTACAACTGATATTTGAATGTATAAATTAAATTAAACTATTACAATCGAAGTAAATTCATAATCTTTGTTGATATGACCTTACTCAACCATAACTACGATTGAACCCATGCACCTGTAGTGGTAAAATTAAGAGCGAACAAGTTTTTAGCCTTCTTGGGAACTAGAGAACTAATATTTTTATAAGTAGTTAAGTTTCACTTTAGAACTAGTTTTAGGTGTTTTTAGTTTTATTTTTATTTGTCTTGTTACGTTGATATTTTTGTTTACTTGTGTGTAGTATATTTCCACACATTCTCTTAAGGGGCATAATTTAGATTTGACTCAGAGTTTGAAGCTACTGTTAGGAAGTTAAAAGTGGTGAAATGAGCCATGGCAAAAGGGAATGACAGATGTACACAATTCGGTGGGGACGACGGTAGAGGTTCTGAGGATGGTCTTGTTGCAAATACAATATATGAACAAGCAAAATAGTTGGTCGAACAATGAGCACAAGAGGCATAATTCCCGCGAGTTAGACGAACGATGAGCATAAGAAGCATTAGAATAATAATGGGATGAAATGAGCATTGTGCTCTAGACAAGGTGAGATAAATTCACAAGGAGATTATACATGCTTCTATTTATGACAATTTGTAAAATACAAGAAGACAAACTTACAGGGGAATGAAAAATACTCCTATTCAAGCTAATAAATTCGAATCAAGCATTCCCTGATTCAAATGGCTTCCTAAGAGTAGTTTGGGGGTTCACCAACTAAAGACCTCCACGAAAATCTTGCATGTTTTGTAGAAGTGTACGATCTTTAAAAGATAAACATCGTGTCACGAGATGATTTTTGTATATGCTTGGTTCCTTTCTCTTTAAGGGACGATGTGAGACATTGATTGAAATTGGTGGATGACGGGAGCATAAAGACGTTCTATGCATTGAAGAATAAGTTTCTTGTAAGAAACTTCCAGCTGGCAAATACAAAGCACTTAACAAGTGAGATTTCGAGGTTTACATAAGATTAGTTAGAGTCATTATATAAGGCTTGGGATAGATTCCGAGTGGTGATTCAAAGATGTCACCAACACAATTTTCTTTGAAATAATAAATATTTTTTTATCATGGGTTGAGGAGTCAAACTTGAGTTTTGATCGATGTGGTGGCCGAAGGATCATGGCTGGTGGATAGTACAAGATATGCCTTTTCTCTCGTTGAATATATGGCTACTAAGAAATATCAATGGCCTTCCAAAAGGTCATCTATGTGGAGAGTAGCGAAGGTGAAAGAAGAGGATTCCTCCAAGTAAATTGTCATTCAATTGACAATTCTAACAAATTAATTACAAGGAAATCTGAGGGAGACCCACTAAAGAATGAAGACTGTACGTCAAACCAATTAGACATGAATTATATGGGACAGTCATACAATAATAATCGAGGAAATCATTGTCCTAATTATCAAATGACAACTTGTCATATAGTAATACGAAGAACGTACTTCAACCTTTTCCGAATTTCAATGTAGTAAATGGTGAAATAGTTCAATAGAAGAAACAATCTTTAGATACAGTTCTTAACATGTTTATGAAAGAGTACTCAATGTTTCTTGAAGAACGAGGTGATTTAGATGCGTTTATTAAAAATAAAAATAAGATTTTACATTGGGTGCCCACTCCTTAACCTAAAAGTAAGGGGTTGAAGGGCCATTCTGTAGGCACAGTTGCTCAAAGAAGAGCACCTTGCTGTGTTATTATGCTATAGACAAATCTTTAAAAAAAAAAAAAAAGTTAGTCTATTGACCAAAATTTAACTATCAAAGAAAAATAGAAGGGAAAGGAATTTGTGGCACACAGTCGCTGCTCGGCCGGTGCCTACCGGTGCTTCTTCTAAATACCGACTCTCGTGCAATTTCTGGAGCACCGCCATCAACGACCGACTACATATTTGGTTCTACTCCAGCAGGCTCGATGCGCCTCCTCTGATGATTAAATTACAAGTTACTCATATTTAAATCTTGAAACCCTAAAATCTAAATCCTAATCCATATTTGGGCTTTTGTTGAATTTGGTTTATATTTTGAATCAAAGTATGAATAATGAATTGTGTGTGTAAGGAATAAGGATTTGTGAATCGGTTAATAGGAAGTTCTAATTCAGAAATCTGAATATGTGAAAGGTGTCGGTGTACGAATTATGTAATGCATTATCATTTTAGATTAATTTTAATGAATGGTTGGATTTTTTTTTCTTACATATTATTGTATTGTTTCCGTTGCTGATTCTATGCCGCACCAAACTGAATTTTATGTATCCGTCTCCTCTTCCCAAGAACCGTCCACACAAAGTCAGCTATTGACCATTGCGAAAGTAGCATGCGAAAATAAGCATCTACACCTGATAGTGCTCACTTGCGCTCGAAAGAGCCCTCCTATATCTCGTACATGGTATAAATTCCGTTTTTATTAAGAAATCTAATCATGACTGAGGAGAGTCTGTACTCTTAGAGCCAGAAAAAACAATCATATTTGTTTATCCGTCTTTGAATTTTTTTTTCATGAATACCAGTTTCTTCACCTTTTACCTTCTCTTCCTTCTAATCGATCTCATCCCCCAGAAAAATAAATTCCTTTATGGTTTGACTTTTAGTTTTAATTCTTCAATCCATCTCTCAACCCTTATTAGTTTAATTCTTAATTTATTTGCCGCATCTCTCAATCGGTTTTCTCTCCAGGAGGGCAGCCACCGCACCATAGATATTGTTCTACCATCAGTTGTACAACCACTGCTGGCCCACAATCTCCTCTACTTATGGTCAAAAAATGTAGTTTTTATTTTGATTCTTACAAAAATATTTTTTTTTTATGAGTTTGTTCCTACTATTTCGATGGCCAATGCAAGCAATAAAATGTTCCAAGATTTTGATTTTTTTCCTTGACATTTTTACTTTTGCCCTATTCGTAATTTTTGTTTTAGGTGTTTGGTTGAAATTTATAATTCGTTTGAATGTGCAAGAAATATGTACTAAAGGCAATAACCATTTTATGTATACCTAGACCAATTAAGGCAAGTGTTATTCTTCCTCTTCCCTTTATTCCTTGAATCCATATTATTGAGAATTGAGAAGGTAGTACTGCTAAAAATTGTTCTCCTCACCAGTATAATAAAACTTTTTATGAAACAGGGAGCTAGTTTAAATTGAAACTCATTGCAATTTGTCTTATATTCATTTTATGCCCCTTCACTCATGGAGATGGAGATTGTTATTCTAAATTTCCATTTTACTTTTTATACTTGGATTTAGAACATGGAATGGTTTCTTAACAGAACAAATCATGTATGTTCATGTAATAGCAAAACATACATGTGTTGTTCGCTTTGTCAAGGCTAAACACAAGCACGACTCGTGATTTTTTGGTCTAAACTTGAACTTGATAAAAAATTGGTTATGAACTCAATTTAAAGTATGAAAAAATTGATACTTGAACTTGATAAAAAATTGGTTATGAACTCAATTTAAAGTATGAAAAAATTGATGAAAATAATTTATATTTTTTCATCCGGTCAATTTTTTGTGCTTCGTGGTTCGATTCACATAATGTTCCTCAATAGAGTGCAATAATTTTTAGGCTTATGAGAATAATTCCAAACAAAAAAGAGATATAATGTTTGCAATAATTTTTAGGCATATGACAATAAATTCCAAACAAAAAATTTGAAGTTTTAACAACAACCCGCCCATACAGCCAGCGGGGAGGATGGCACTACTGGCAAAGACCGTCTGGCGAAAACGCAGCAGGCGCAAAGCGTGGTAGGCCTGAGTCGGGGGAGCATAGCATAACATAGGGAGGAAAAGGAGACCGAACGATGGAAGAGCCGGGGGAGGCCAGGTCATTTGACGGAAATGAAAGGCTTTTCCCTATTCGAGAAGGCGGCTAGGATATCGCTTATCTACTCGAGTAGTGGTTTAACTGGACTCCTCTATTCGTATTCTGGGTGCTATAGATGCGGCCTGTGTTTTTAATAACAGTCGCTACCCCCTGGTATGTGCCGCTTTCCTAATCAAAAGATAGGAGAGCACCCCTTCTCCCGAAGTTACGAGGTCATTTGTCTGAGTTCCTTCGACATGGTTCTCTCGTTACAGTCCCCCCTGTAATACTCCAACCTCCCCATGAATTGGTTATTCCTAAACGAGTCATGAAAGGTATAATGAACATACCTGTCTCCACATTGGATCAAGAACAAGGTCAGAAGGATCAAAAACAGCTAATTCATACAGAACCATCGAGCCCGCCCACGGTTTAGGCTGCTCTCATTTCGCTCGCCGCTACTACGGGAATCGCTTTTGCTTTCTTTTCCTCTGGCTACTAAGATGTTCTTTCCTTCGGTATTTTTAATTAATTTTTATTAATTTTTAATTTTTTATTTTAATTTTAATTCTTGTTTAATTATTAAAATTCCCAAAAAATTGAAAAAAACAATTAAAGAAAAGTCAAATAAATAAATCAATTATAATAAAAAAAAAATATTTGAAAATTTATGAATTACATGCATTCGATCGAAATAGTAACAAAGTTTATTAGATAAATAAAAGTGTTCTATGRATGGGGAGGGGGAAACTGCTGCTGCTGCTGATAGGGAACGAAGAACTGCTGCTGGAAACGAGCGTACATCTCAGCCATCTGGGCGTTCGTCCGCACCTGAAAATCCTCCTGTCGGCACTCCTCCGCACGCTGTCGCCTTTCCTCGGCTGCCTGCTGCTGCAACGCCTCAAGCTGCGCCCTCTGAGCCTCGACCTGCGCCTCGAGCTCTCTTATCTTTCTTCTATCAGCCTGGGATGAGGAGGAGGTGGAAGAGTCGCCCTTCAGTAAACCCTTCGTAGCAGCCACTATCTTCCCATACGCGCCGGTGCCGTAAAGCCGTCCCTTCTTCAAACCGGCGACGCCGAGAAAAACCTGGTCCTGGTCAACCTCGTTACTCTCCTCCTGGGAAGACGCACACTCCTGCTCCTGGGTCAGATGTCTCTCGTACTCCTCCTCAAATACATCTCGTTATTAAAATTTTACGTTAAAATCAAAGAATAAGTTAAAAATAAAAAAGAGACTMACGTTAATATTAGCAGATCTCGTGTCGATCCACGCGCCGTCTTTCTTCGTGTGCGTACGTTTAAAAAGATCGTAGCACGTAGCCGGCGAACCCGTCTCCTGCTCCTTTATTCAAATAGAATTTTTAAATAATTAACATTAAAATTAAATAAATAAATAAATAATATATTATTATATTATAAATAGTCGTTACTTACTATATCCAAGGCATAGTCGATGGTAGATCTAGCACCCCCCGTGTGCTTCGACATCCCAGTCCCCGGTCCAGCAGGCTCGCTCCTCCTATTCTTGCTGCACTGCTCGGATTTCTTCTTATTCTCGGGCTTATCCCACTCAACCTTCCAAGCCCTAGTTGAAATGGATGATATATAAGATACGATATAATTCATATGTTATAAATAAAAAATTCTAATTTAATAAAAAAAACACATAATAGAATCATTTACCTATAGACCTCCTCGGCCAGGCACTCCAGCCGACCGCCACCATGGGAGGCAATATGCTGCCTATACTCGTTAAGCTTCTTCGTGTAAAGCTCCCCGATCATCGGAAAAAATACCTTTCGTATTGTTGCCTCACTATACTCCACCGGATCCCAATAACAAACCTCCTGCAAAATAAAACAATAATTACAATTCAATTGAAACATATGATTGTGTTTTTACGGTAAATACTAATAAATTTGGACACAAATAATTACCTTAAACATCTCCCACCAGAACGCCTTAATCTACTTAGGGACCGCCTTATAGCACCACCCGGCGGGATGGAGATCCCTCTAAAAGATGATACGGAGGAGAGTGGACACCCTCCCCGATGTGCTGTGCAGCCTGTATTCAATTGTGTTTTTATTTTTTTCACTCGGTAAAAATTAATCATAATGATAATTATAATTTTAAAATCATTGATTTACTTACTTCGCTCCTGCAATATAAACCTGAGTCATACCCCTCTGCGGTGCTACCAACTGTCGTCGGGTCCGTGATGTACCCGCGTCGAACGGGGTCTGTGATGAAGGTGTATGCGACGTCGGGGTCTGCGTCGGGGTCTGATCAGTCCCGAGACCCATGTAATCGGTGTCGAAATCAGCTAAACGATGAGCCGACCCCATATCCGATCGACCTACGTTACTGGATCCTTGACGCAACGGCATCTGATAAATTTATTAGATAATAATACGAGTATTTTACAAAATACCAGTATATATTAGACACCAAACGCATTAATAAACCCAAATTAAAAAAAGTAGTTATAAAAAAAGTGTGTTTAAATCGACGTTCAGATAGATTCTATTCCTACATCTGCTACGATTACAAGGACATTTCAGTCTCTGTCCGTCCTTGTGAGCGGAATTCGCTTGTGCAAATTTAATAAAACTCTCAAGTCCATCCGTGAATTTTGAGTATAAATAGCCGTCTTCGATTCGCTCGTACATCCAACTACGATCGGAACTCATCCTAATATTGCACGATTGTCAAATTTTTGAGTCTTAAGCGTGTTCTAAAGAAGATGGCAGAATTTCGGCAGCATTACGAGAAGAATGTGGAATTCGAGTTATAATTGGTAAGGCTTCTATCCCATCAGAGAGATGCAGAAACCGAAATTTCAAAACTAAACAAAATACATACACATAAGATAACCATACTACAAGTCACATTCTCAAACTGTCCAAAAATGGGACAATTCAAAATTTAGTATCAAACTCTATATTTGATACTAAATCTCAAACGGGTCTAAGGAATATTGGAATAATTCGAAACACCATTTCAAATTTTTCTATATGATWTTAATTSTGAAACAAGTGATCTATATGCATCGCGTCACTTCGCCAAGTTTCCAAAYAAGCAATTACCAYCCTATCACGTTTTTAGAAATAAGCAATTACCACCGTCACATTTTTTTTAAAATATTTTGAAAACTTAAATAAAATCGCGTGACACCCTATCACGTTTTTAGAAATAAAATTTGAAAACCCGCTATTGGGGGGACAAAACCTCCCGGCCGGTGCCGTAACCCACATCAACATCCGACGGTATATAACCAACAACAACAATAACAACACTATATATAAACAAAAATAAACCCCGGCCGATCACCACGGCCTCCCATGCATGAACAATATATATACAAATTTTTTTTAAATCCCAGTCGATCACCACGGCCTCCCATGCATTGAACCCTAATTTAGTAATTATTACTAAATTGAACCCTAATTTTATAATTATTACTAAATTGGCTCCTAATTTAATTAATTATTCCTAATTGAAAACCCTAATTGAAAATTAAGACCTAAATTGAAACGCTAATTAAAAGTTAAAACCTAAATTGAAACCCTAATTAAAAATTAAAACCTAAATTGAAACCCTAATTGGAAATTAAAACATATAATAAACCATTATTACAAATTAAAAGCTAAATTGAAAATACATACAAATAATAAACAAAAATTAAAAAAATTAAAAAAAAACTGTACAGGTGACTGTGGACTGCGGCTGAGGCGAAGGCGGACGGAGAAGTGCTCCTGGTTGCTGGCGGCGGCGCTCGGTTCCACGACGCCGAGACGCACCCCTCCTCCAATATGGAAAAAATCACGACGCTACGCTCCTAAGATGATAGGATCGGTCGAGTTTTCACATTTTTTCTGTTCTTTTTCTAAGATGATAGAAAAACCTGAAATAATAGAAAAAATAATAAAAAATAGTAAGAAAACCCGAGAAATTACGACCGGGGTGGGGAGGGGTGCGCCTCGGGGTCCCGAAAATAAAACCTATTTTTTTCCTGATTTTTTCTATTTTTTCTATTTTTTACTTTATTATTTTTTTTAA
>BMAC01000052.1:941873-965296 GCA_014905375.1 Phtheirospermum japonicum
TGCTGGCGGCGGAGGCTGAGGCGGACGGACAGTGAAGCTTCGGACTGACGGCGGAGCTCGATCTGTGGATGGACGGCGGCGAAGCTTCGGACTGATGGCACGGACGGACGGCGGCGAAGTGCTCCTGGTTGCTGGCGGAGGCTCGGGCGGTGGTTCGGCGGCAGTGGCTCAGGCGGTGGTTCGGTGGTGGTTCGGTGGTTCGGTGGTGGCTCGACCGGCGGGTTTCTGGGTTTGTGCTCCTTCTTTTTCTTTCTCCTTCTTTCTCTTCTTTCTTCTTCTTGCTTTCTGTCTCTCTGTGTGCTGCGCAGCGGGGGGATGCCCGCTGAACTAATTAGGGCAGATTCTGAGGGAATCAATCCCTCGAAAAACCGAGGGAATTTTTTTTAAATTAAATTTCCGAGGGAATACAATTTCCCTCGGAATCCTGCCGAGGGAAACCATGTTCCCTCGGAATAATTCCGAGGGAAATTGTATTCCCTCGGAAGTTTAATTAATATTTAAAAAAATAAAAAATAAACCGAGGGAATTATAGATCCCTCGGTTATCCGAGGGACTACTTCCCTCGGAAAATCGAGGGATCTATATTTCCCTCGATTTTTCATTCGGTAATTATGGCGACATGTTTTGGCGCCCGAATTTTCGAGGGATATTTCGAGGGAGTTATATTCCCTCGGAAATTACCGAGGGAATTCTCTGTCCCTCGGTTTTCCCTCGGAAATTTCCGAGGGAAATTGGTTCCCTCGGTTTTTCCCTCGTAAAACTGTTGTTTTTTTGTAGTGATACTTGATCTAATCTAATGGATCTAATTTAATAAAACAAATTAAAAAAACCTAAAACCATTAATACATCCCCATAAACTTCATCAGCTTCGATTGATCAGCCAATTTCTCTGAATCAAACTTACTCAAAGAAGTCCTGCTGGATTTTGTTTGGAGGGAACAAAATTCTGTTTAGTTTTCATCAAACTCGCATGTTCAGTTTTCATCAAACTCGCATGTTCGATTTCATTACACTACTATAATTATTTGATTTTGGATGCACAATCCTGTACGATTTTAGGAGGAATCAAAAATCAACTCGCCTATAGTTTTTAGAGAGTAATTCATGTTTGGTTTTGTCTGGTTTCTATGAGTTCAAGTAATTTGAGGCCCGTTGCTCATTCGTTTTGGTCTGGTTTCTATTCTCTTCAATTTGGGAGGAGCCTGCTCAAATGTTTTTTCTAGTTCTTATTAATTTTGATATTGGTTGCACTCCAATGGCTTCGATTTTGGATGAATTAGGTAATATTTCTTTTGAATTAGGGTAGTTCATCTGATTTTTGGATTTTTTAATTTGGAGGCCAATTTCGATTTTTAGATTTTCAATTTTGGAGACCAGTTATGAAACCTGATGTTTTAAATTCTTTATTGTTTTACAACGGTACTCAATATGATGAAAAAGAGATGATTAGTAAGAGCATTGCTGAAGGCCTATTTTTATAATCCTAGTATTGAGATTCACTTTGATGTTGTTTGTGAACAACTGTGTTTCATTATGTGCAAAGTGATGTATTATGTTGTGCACAACATGTCCCATATAGTTTAACAATTCTATTTGCGTTGTCATTTGATAACATTTTGGTTTATATAGGTGATATGTGGTTTGTGCACAAGTGAGTATCGATATTTGCACAATTATAGATTAACTTGTGCACAATAATGTAGTAAAAATTGTATACACATGTTATGAAATTTTAAATTTTTTTTTTGTGTGTGTGTTATCTGTGGTATCTGTAATATTTGTGAACTAATTCAATTAAATTAAATATTAATAAAATAGTTTTTTTTACACCATAGAAATGCAAGTTGTATTAATATTACTTTTATTATTATTTACTATGTGAAGGTATAAATAAATAGAGAGATAGAGATGGAGAGAAATAGCTAAAAAATCCACAGTACATAAATTATAGATCGAATCCACACTACATACATGAACGTTAAGATTATACATTACTGAATACTTCTTTGTACACTACATTATTGGTCATGTTCGATCCCGAATCGTCATCACCACAAACTAATATTTTCAACCCCTTTCGATGGGTGACACACAACACGGCAACATATAATTGACCATGACTGAACACGGGATTCTACAGATAAAGGCTGACGTTAGATAGCGATTGAACCTGACTCTTATTTATCGTCATCGCATATGAAATCATGAGTGGAAATTACCTTTGTTGAAACTTGAAAGGTATCCAAACGTCGAAAGGCGTTAGACTCATCCAGGGAAGGAACACATTTTGACCCGCCTTTGACCGGTTAGAATTTTTCATTCAAGGATATGCGTTGAGATTCTTGTAACAACCAATCTCGTCCTGTTACAGAATCCCATTGAGTGGTCTATGTTTCTCAATAACATAACAGAAGTTTCCACCTTCAGACGCAATTCGTGAATTGGCACACCAGAACACTTTATACCATTCAAGAATTCAGGCGTGTGCAAATCACTCAAGAAGTCATTCCCACCGTCGGACTGGTTGCTGAGAAGGAGGAGATTCCCGTCACTCCATTTTTTTCCAATTTCGAAGTTGAGATGGTGCGCAAATTTTGAGCTAAGAGGAAGCGGCTCACTCCTCAAAACATGGTGGCACCAGATTCAGAATCAATGGAAGTTGATGAGGAGGATATTCTGGCCGATGAAGATGAACCTTTGGCATCCTTACCGTTGAAATTGGGGAAATCAATCCCTGTGCAGGGTACTTCAAGTTCTGTGCCTCCAGCTGCTGCAAGTGCTAGCCACTCACCCGACCTACTGCCATTAGACTCAAGTCGGTCCTCAGAAAGGACTGTTTCTGTTGAGAAGCCTGATGTGAGTGAAGATGCTGGCACACCCCTACCTGACATTTCTCCTAAAGTTGCTCATTCATCTCCTGCAACTGAAACTGCTGCACAAGAAGTTTCCTCTTCTAGCTCAACTGCCTCTGATAATTCGGATGATGATGATTTTGAGGATAGACATGAGGATCCAGCTGACAATGCTACAGAAGAGGATGACTCAAAGAGTTTTGACCTGGGAGATGACTCTGATGATGAAGAGTTAGACGTGGGCAAGCCCTATGCCCCTTATTTTTATACGAGCGAAGCCAAGGAGAGGTACAGTGGATTGCACAACAGGGTGCTAATTGAGGAGAGGAGAGTTGACCATGGTCTGTTTGAGAAGAAATATTTGAACAAATTTCTGGGCAGAAAGGGGTTAACTTCGATAGTGACAACTGCAGTACAATATCTGAGAGAGGCAGTACTTGAATTCTATGCAAACATGCTTCCCTCGATCTCTAATTAGCTTTCTGAGAAGTATGGTAAGGTTTTTGTGCGTGAGAAAATCTATTCTTTCACTCCTTTTGTGATTAATAGGTTCTTCGGGACTGAAGATGATGAAGAGGGGGCCTCTGTTGACGACTTTGATGAAGTGACCAAATTTTTAACTGGTGGCCAAATGACGAAGTGGCCAAAGAGATTTCTCAGCTCACACCTCACTTATCTCTATTATGTTCTCCACAAAGAAGCTGTGTGAAATTGGGTTCCTACGACCAACACAACCAAAGTCACGCGCTCACAAGGAAAAGCCCTATCCCATATTGGAAAAAGGATGCGGTTTAAATTTGGCCAAACCATTTTTGATTGTGTGACGAAGTTTGACGAGACCACAGCTACTAAGGTTGGACTGCCCTTTCCTTCGCTCATCTATTCGATCCTTGACTATCAAGGTCTCCAAAAGTACACTGATGAGCACTTCAGCGGTGAGCCTGATTTATCTGGACTGAGCCACAAGCACTTTGAAGGGACGCTTCGGATTGTCGAACTGTCGCTGGAGTTCTCGGATGACGAGGATGTGGACTCCACCACCGTCTCCCCAGCTGTTGGTCCCAGTGTTACTAACACAGGGACTAACACTTATCCATCTGTCCCTATTCCTGTGTCTGATTTGCAGGTTCAATTGCGCTTGATCGATCAGCAGATTGTTGGAGATCGGGCACATCTAGCTGGGTTGGAAAGATTGCGAGAATTCTTCTCCACAACGCTCCTTTTGCAGTTTGGACAAAAAGGGGGAGAGAAGGCTACTGGAGAGGTTGGAAAAGCTGGAGGGGTTAGGGAGGCTACTGCCGTGGACAAAGGAAAGCAGAAGTTAGATGCTGCTCAGGAGGATGAGGATGTTGATGACTCCACACTAATTCCTCGACGATCACGGAGGACCAGAGCAACAACGCAAACTTCCTAATGGCATTTTGATTGCCTTCTTGAACATTTGTTTTCTGTTCTACTTGAGACAATTTTTATGTTTTTATATTTGGTTGGTTTTTAGCTCAAACTTTGTCAGTACTAGTGTAACTGTTATTTTTGCTAACATTCTTTCAGCTCAACAATTCAGAGGGAGTATTCACTAGTGTTTGCTCAGGGGGAGAGACTTTTCTCCGGCTTTTGTCCAGACAGGCAAAAGGGGGAGATTGATAGGATTTTCGTCCACGGGGATTTTTAATCCTATTAATTTAGTTATTTGTTTTTTAAAAATATTTGCCTATCTGGACTCTAGTGTTGGTTAAAGTGTTAGTAGATAAAGGAGTCTGATGTGGACCAAAAATGTCTGTACGTAATATTATGTGATATATGTGGGTATTTGTGGAAAGCGACCTCATTTCTAGGAGAGGGTGTGCCTCCTGGAAGATGGGCGAGCCGTATTATGTCTCTGAGAAGTGAACGAGCTGAAGGCTGTTCCTTGAAAGTGAGCCAGTTGATATGGTTAGAGTAGCGACATGTAGTATGAGGATGAGTTCTCATATAGGGTTGTGACCTCTTGTGGTTTGAGCTGTGTACTTGAGCTCGATTATGGGCTTTGTGAATATCAAGCCTGCGGGCTTAGTGTGAATGGTTTATGAGGTTTTGGTGGACTATATGGGCCCAGTCCTATTCTATTAATTTAATGAGAGGTTTATTATTTATGGGAACTTACTATATGGGAGGAATCCTAATTTTAAGACAGTTGTGGTATTTATGGAATTGTGGTGTGAGAAGGTAACCCTAGATTGTGGAGGGTTCCTCTTATCTCTATAAAAGGAGGTGTATACCTCTCATTATTCTAAGCCTATGATATCAAAATTGCATCTTGAATGATTTGAGTGAAGGGATTGAGTGTTGTGATTTCGCTTATTAACTTAAGCGTCGGAGGGCCTTAACGGGCTCGAAATCCGGCCCGTCTGAGGCGCTGTTTTGCAGGATCGGCGAGGTTGCTAGGAGATTTGTGGAGAGTTTCGAAGGTCGCTGTGACTAGTTCGGAAACAATTTCAGGTCGCTGATCTCTCTTTGAGGTTAGTACCCCCTTTATTTGGTAGCCCAACTTTTTGGACTTATCAAATTGGCGCCGTCTGTAGGAAAGAGGGACATCGAGTCCTTGAGCGAAAGACGTGAGGTACACAATTTTTGTAGGTCTAAAATCTGACTGCGCAATAAACTTTAAAAATCGTTTTCTACTGTTTCAACCGTTAGATCGCGTTGAAATTCTTGCAAAACGTCAAAGACATTTTAAATTATATTTGAACGGTGGAGTTTGGATTTTGAGATGTGAGAGAATTTATATAAATTTTCGATCGAAGCAGTTATTATTTTCGGAAAATCCTGCGCAGTGTTTTTCAAAATACGAATGTGCATAATATAACCGTTGGATCAACTCGAAAATTGGATATGTTAATATAAACATGTTTAAGTTCAATCTGAACGGTGGGGATCTGATTATGAGTTTGGGAAAATTTTATAACGAATTTTAAATAGAGMTGATCCTGTTTCCAAAAACTGCTTGTCTAATTTCTTTTGAGAATTAAGTTATGTACATTTTAATTGTTGGACGAAGTTGAATTTTGGGTATAATATGTACGATATATAGTGGTTAAATATGAATAGTGGTGGAGATCAAGTTTTGAAGATTTGGGAACACGAATAAAGGTTGTGATGCTTGCGTTTTATTTATTGATCATATACTAACGGACTGAGTAAGGTCTATTTGTTGAGTTTGTATTAATGTTGGTTTTTGAGGATTACTTTATGTGTTGCTTGGACCTTAACCCGGGAATGGTCAACGCAAACAAACACGATGAGGTCGCGTGTTCAAATATTCAAGGGATGATCCATTTTGTTGCTCTAAATCTAAGGTGATGAGGTCGTGTATCAACATAACACAACAAAATCAACACAAATCGAGATAAGTATTTATGTTGTTTTAGATGTGTTTAAATGAGGATGGTATAGTTTGGTTGATTGATGTGGTTGTCATGTGGAATACTTCCTTATTGACTTGATTTATATGGGGATAGACTTATGGTTTATTTGATTTAATAGAGATAAACGTATGGTTTATGTGATTATATAAAATATTAATTATCCATGGGGTTGGATAGATTTGGTTTTAAAATTCTTTCATGGTTTTGATAGAATGAATGATGGTATATTAATCATGCGTGGAGAGTGCTAATTGGACTTATGTGGTTTTACTTTGTGGGGATATTCATGTGGTTTAACATTCGGTTGATGAGGACTTATTTTGATTTTATATGGTTATGAACATGCTAAGAATTGATCATTTTTACACATTCCCGTACGAAAATACAGCACTGCCACACTTCAGTAAATTGGTCATAACTCACTGTTGGATTATCCGTTTTGAGATCCGATTTTTGTATTGAAAACTAGACTCGTAGGGATTTCCAGTGATATGTAGTTTGGTTTTTAGTTCATTAAATATTAAAACATTTTAATCTTCAAAGTTGGTATATGTGTGCTGAGAACTTTGTGTCAGTTTTTGTTTTGATCCTATATGGCTTGATGGTGATATGATATTTGTTGTTGTGGGGAATGGAGACCTTCGATGTGAAAAATGTTTGATTAACATGTTATTGACTCGAGTAAGGTTGTAATATTCGGATGATATTTTTTATGATTATGCTAACGAATTTGGGTGTAGGGCCTGTTTAGGTCGTACTAACCTAGGGTTAATTTGTGGGTTGCCCGACATGTAATTCGGAGATGGGTAACCCAATGCGAAGAGGTCGCCAATGTTTAAGACCATGTACCAGGTCGCGTGTTCAAACATTGACAAAAAGGAGATCGGGGAATTATGCTACCTAAAAACAAAAAGGTCGCGTAGATGGATATTCGAGGAGAGGTGAATTTTTCTATAGCGCCAATATGAATATGTATCGGGTACGCTTTTTGAAACCTCATGAAAGGGACGGTTTTCCATTTTATGCCCTATTTATTTTTATKTGGTTGAGCATGGGGGAATAATTGATTTATGCGATTTAATATGGTGACAAGATTTATTTGAGATGATTTAAATKGTTGTGGTGTGTGATTTAATTTAAATGATTAAGATCTGGCCACATGTGGAGTTTATGTCGTAATAGTTTATGGTTTGGTGGTTTATGATTTGAATTCGGAGAATACATATAATTAACTCGTTACGGTCTCAACGACCTCCTTACGGTCTCATGCGACCTCATTATGTAGAACAAGGTATGGCTTTATGATTATGAAAATGTTTAAGCCTCAACATCCAGAGATTTTATGGGTTTTATGTTAATTTCCGACGCTTTCATTAGGACGATGATGTTCAAATTCCGATGCTTTCATTAGGTCGATGATGGTTAAATTCCGACGCTTTCATTATTAGGTCGATGATGGTTAAATTCCGACGCTTTCGTTAGGTCGATGATGGTTAAATTCCGACGCTTTCATTAGGTCGATGATGGTTTAAATTCCGACGCTTTCATTAGGTCGATGATGGTTAAAACCCGACGCTTCTATTAGGTCGGCGATGGTTTTTATGGTTATGGGCTGACGCTTGTTTTAGGTCGGCGGGCTGTGGAGAGGGGTAACTCTTGTGTTGGAGGGTACCT
Source organism: Phtheirospermum japonicum (assembly GCA_014905375.1). Classification (NCBI taxonomy): domain Eukaryota; kingdom Viridiplantae; phylum Streptophyta; class Magnoliopsida; order Lamiales; family Orobanchaceae; genus Phtheirospermum; species Phtheirospermum japonicum. The sequence goes on from BMAC01000052.1 coordinate 949,804, forward strand.
CTCTCGCAGTGAAAGTGAAAGTGACAGTGGGCCGACGCTTGTTTTAGGTCGGCGGGGCGGGAGAAGGTAACTCTGGACTGGAGGGCACTTCTCCCGACCTGACAAGAAAGTTGTGATTGTATTGTGGCGGGAGAAGATAGCTAGGGCATCTCTCCCGACCAAACGAGATAGTGAAAGTTGTGATTGTATTGTGGCGGGAGAAGGTAACTCTGGACCGGAGGACACTTCTCCCGACCTGGCGAGGTAGTGAGAATTGTGATTGTATTGTGGTGGGAGAAGGTAACTCTGGATTGGAGGACACTTCTCCCACGAGTTGTTCGAAAAGTTGAATAATATAAATAAAGTTGGGCATCCTATTTTTTAGTTGCGATGGATAGTTGTTCCTTTTGCGAGCTAATATGTTTTTATGTGTGTTCGAGATCTAATTGAGATCTTGTGGTTTCCGGATGGAAAGTGTGATGGATATTATTTAATATTACCATATGGTTAAATGTCTTTGAGAAATTTTATTGCAGGGTGATGATTGAAAGGTTGAGTAATATAACTTTGGACGAGCTGTTCTGTTCTTATATAATGATTAAATTGTTGCTTGTGATGGATAGTTTTGTTGAAATATGTACTCTTTTTGCGAACTAGTGTGTTCGAGATTTACGTGAAGATCTTATGGTCTCCAGTTGAGTGATGTTTGAAGTTATGGTGTGATGACATGTCCTTGAGAGTTTGAATTGAGAAATTGTGTTGATAAGTGGTGTTTGTGATGTGAAGTTATGTTTTTGTGGCGGGAGAAGGTAACTCTAGACCGGAGGGCACTTCTCCCGCACAAGAGCTTGTTGTGTTGTGAAAGTACGAAGTTGTGTTTTTTGTCTAACGGGAGAAGGTAACTCTGGACCGGAGGGCACTTCTCCCGACCACGTAATCTTGTGGAAAGCTTATAAGGTTGTGTTTTTATGTGGTGGGAGAAGGTAACTCTAGAACGGAGGGTACTTCACCTGCATAGAATTTGTGTTTTGAAAGTCGGGAATGTTTTGTGATATATAATAAATGAAGTTGCGCGAGCTATTTTGATTTTCTGTCACTAAGTGGTTGTGATGTTTTACTTGTGGTTGGAAGTGATATGATTGACTTACGTGTTTTTCTCATGCTCTTTTTGTTTAGTAGATGGTTGTTCTTATGCGAGCTAATACATTCTGTACGCTGTTTGATGGGATTGTTAATAAGTCATTGTTTTTAATGTACTGCGATCTCGTAAGACGAAGTGTGATTAGTTGATGCGACCTATAATAGATTATGGATTTTATTTCGTACATGGTTTGTGGTTTTATTACCCTTTGGGGCGGGCTGTGTGCGTTATACCCTTCGGGGCGGATGACTTTTTTCAAATAACACTTGGCGAGTTGTTTTCAGGGTTTTTATATGGTTAGAAGTTGTGGTTGTGTTATTTTTGGAAGAGGCATGTTTGACTTACATATCTTTTTCAAGATATTATGTTTGTGCGAGCTAATATGTTTTATATGCGAGCTGGTTTTAGCTCCATTGGATTATTTGTGATTCGTGGTTTGATTATTTTGAATCTCATGGTCTTATAAGGATAGGGAATATGATTGAGATTGGTTACGAATTCGTGCGACCTATGTGCAAATCATGTTTATTTGACATTTACTTTTTGTGAATAATGTGGTTGGATTAATTGATTGTATTAACTTGGGGACTACATAGGCGATCTTTATTGAGTTGATGTGGCCTAGTTGTTTTGTATTGCTGGTATTAAATATGGGGGACTAGGTGGTTTTCAGTCCCATGTTATTGTCATATGGTTACAATTGGATTGTATATGGTTTAACTGTTTTAATTTGGGAGACTGAGTGGTTTTATTGGTCATATGTAGTTTAATATGGATTTTGATTGATGTGCCAACTTGTATCAGTTCGGCGATTGTTTTTATAGAATGAGCTGACGCCTTTAGGACAATGATGATTTATGGGTGCAATAGTTTTCTGACCGACCTATTTTAGGTCGATGATATCTTTATTATGTATGGTTTTATGGGTTTATGTGCCTTTATGGTTAACGCAATCTTGGGCCTTGATGGGTTATTATGGATTATGGTATCTTGGCGAGCTAACGAAATTGTTATGGTTATAAGATGATGTTTAAGTAATGATTACGGTTTGAGGTATGGAATATTTTTTTTGATCGACCTATTTTAGGTCGAGTAAGTGGCTTATGGTGTTTTGAATTTTCAAAAGCGTATAATTCTATTTACTTGTATTATTGTGCTCGGTTATAACTTCAGGCTGTGGAGGGAAGGTTGTATGATTTTAGGTCGTCCAGTACGGAGTCTGGGGACTCGACTTGGGGACTCGCAGGTTGGATGATTGATGAAGAGTGGTGAGGCCATCATATACATACAGTTGGAGACTTGGTCTGGGGACTTTCAGATCGTCCCTCGCGAGGTGATCATGCTATCTTAAGAAGAAGCGAGCTCGGTAAGCTGAATTTTCGTAGGTCGCAAGTATACTTGACAATTTACTGTGGAAGGATGAGTGTTATAGCTCGGTTTGTTGAGCTGTGTGATTTTGATGTGTGGTTTGGTAAAAAATTTTTTGGAAGTTGTTGGTGTTTTTATATTTTGATGTTATTTATGTTTGCTTGATTCTATTTACATGTCCTACCTGATTTCCTGCCTCAATCAGCTAGAATATGGGGGACTAACTGATGTGGACCAAAATATCTGTACGTAATATTATGTGATATATGTGGGTATTTGTGGAAAGCAACCTCATTTCTAGGAGAGGGTGTGCCTCTTGGAAGATGGGCGAGCTGTATTATGTCTCTGAGAAGTGAACGAGCTGAAGGCTGTTCCTTAAAAGTGAGCCAGTTGATATGGTTAGAGTAGCGACCTGTAGTATGAGGATGAGTTCTCATATAGGGTCGTGACCTCTTGTGGTTTGATCTGTGTACTTGAGCTCGATTATGGGCTTTGTGAATATCAAGCCTGCGGGCTTAGTGTGAATGGTTTATGAGGCTTTGGTGGACTATATGGGCCCAGTCCTATTCTATTAGTTTAATGAGAGGTTTATTATTTATGGGAACTTACTATATGGGAGGAATCCTAATTCTAAGACAGTTGTGGTATTTATGGAATTGTGGTGTGAGAAGGTAACCCTAGATTGTGGAGGGTTCCTCTTATCTCTATAAAAGGAGGTGTATACCTCTCATTATTCTAAGCCTATGATATCATAATTGCATCTTGAATGATTTGAGTGAAGGGATTGAGTGTTGTGATTTCGCTTATTAACTTAAGCGTCGGAGGGCCTTAACGGGTTCGAAATCCGGCCCGTCTGAGGCGCTGTTTTGCATGATCGGCGAGGTTGCTAGGAGATTTGTGGAGAGCTTCGAAGGTCGCTGTGACGAGTTCGGAAACAATTTCAGGTCGCTGATCTCTCTTTGAGGTTAGTACCCCATTTATTTGGTAGCCCAACTTTTTGGACTTATCAGAGTCCTTATATCTAAAATATCTTAAGGGATAATTATTAAGACCTTGTTGTCTGGAACAAGGACTCCTTCAAGAAAGTTGAGTTATAAGAACTTGGTGTTTTCATTTGGAGAAAGACAACGACAAGGAGGAGAAAAACAGAAACCTCACTACAACTTTCTTGCTCCGTTTTCTTATTTATTCTTTGAGTTCATACGTGTTTGAACGAGAAAAATTTTAGGAGCAATTTCATTTTCATCTTTTTGTAATGTTACTAGATTCCTTTTCATTGGATTTGTAAACACTTTTAGTAATATATCTTTTGGCCTACGGTCGCGTTCTGTGAGTTATTTTAACTCCCAAATAAAAATTATTGTTGATTTATCTTTCTGCACATATGTTAGCAAGAGTGTTCCAACATTATTAATGAAATCAATGTTTATAAAAGTTATTGAAAACTTTCAAAACTTTCAATCACAATCTAAGGCCCTGCTTGTTTAAACTTATTGGAGGAGCTGATAGCTTATTCTCATTCAATAAGCTCTTTTAAAGTGCCCTGTTGGGAAAAAGTAACAGAACGTAGCTTTTTTCCATCAGCTCTTTATAAAATATAAAAATCTCATTTTTATCCTCTAAAATCTTTCACAAATTATTCTTCTCCTCTAATTACGCGCGAGATATTTACTTATTCCCGGCCTAAAATTCCAAATTATTAATAACCCTATTCTCCTCTAATTACGCGCGAGATATTTATTTATTCCCACCCTAAAATCCCAGATTATTAATAATCACTCTTGACATCAAGGGGGTGATTGTTTATAATATCATATAATAGTTTTAGGAATTCAATGCTTTTATTTGAACGTGATTTTTGGAATAATTCTTATTATTATTAATTATTATTATTTGATCTTTTGTTTAGAGTTCTTATTATTTTTTCTTAAACTTTTATGTTTTTTTATATATACGTGTGTATTTTATTTTATATTTTTATATCATGTTTATATTGGTAAATTAATATTCAATCAGCTACTCTAATCAGCTACTTCGCCAAGCAGTTATTTGTTTTTAGCCAGCAGCCATCAGCTAGCAGCCACCAGCCATCAGCTATCAACCACCAGCTATCAGCTCAACCAATCAGGGCCTGAAAGAAATTTTTCGCTCCCGATAGTAAAAAAACTTGTCCATCTTTTAAAAACCTAGAAAATCAATCATTTCTTATCCTTGATTTTCAATCTCTCAACTCAACAAAAAAGAGCTTTCGTTCTCACGACAGCTTAGCGATATACTAGTCCGACCTCATTTACTAAGGCTGGACCAAGCCTGCTGTTATTAAAGGCCCGAGAAAATCGGACCTACACAGCCCGGTCCAATACACCCGCTTGTTGATCAGGCTGGGGCCGCAAATGGCCCAAATCATTTGGGTTGACCATGGTCTACATCATTAAATAAAAAAATAATAATGTGATAATTTAAAGGAAAGTATAAAAAATAAAAAGACGTTTTACCACCCTCCTCTGCCCTAACTGCTGTTTACGTTCCAAACCCTACCCTCACTACTAATTCGCCGCCATTGCAAGGCTGCTCAATCAACATAATATATTGGTAAGAATCCTTTTTTCAATTTGGTTCTTCCTTTCTGTTGAAACTCAAACCCAATTCTTCTCTACATTTGAGGTTTGAAGTAGTTTTTCTTTTATCGGTTTCCTCTGAACGTAGTACAATCAGAAATTATGCCCGCCGCGGAGGATGAGGCGCCACCGGTGGCTCTGAACTACATACCGGAGGTTGTGTTGAAGAAAAGGAAGACCAACGACAGCTGGGCAATCGAAAGAAAGCTGCAGTTACAAGAAAGGCTTAAACGCCGCAAGCCTGACAGTTCTTTTATCAAGAAGCCCGAGCAATTTATTCGTGAATATCGCGACAAGGTAATAAATATAATAGTAATAATCCTTTGTTGTCATGAGGGGAACTTCATTGGAATTCATTGACGGTGCCTTCAAAATTTAATATTCATATGTTTTTATCCATGATATTGCTTTAGGACTAGCATAAACTCAATAATTGAGATAGATATTTATGTGTGGTGCAGTGAAGAAAAAATATATGATAATTTCCCTTAAATTTTATGGTATTGAGCAAGTGTTGCTGTTATGTGCTGTTTTGCATCTAGGAATTGGACCTCGTTCGAATGAAGAGTAGGGTAAAGCGAAGAAGACGAGCATCAGTGACACCCCAATCTAAGCTTCTATTCATCATACGCATTGGAGGGTCAGCTAAAACTTCCTATTTGTTCTTGTGATGAGTTTTTGTTTAAATTTATTAATTAGTTTTGTGATGTAAATTTATTTATCTGTCTCTGCAGCAAAAATGATATGCATCCCAAAACCCGGAAGATTTTGTACTCCTTGAGATTGAGGAAAGTATTTAGTGGGGTATTTGTGAAGGCAAACAAGGCGATAATGGAAACCTTGCAAAAGGTGGAGCCTTACATAACCTATGGGTATGTCAAGCTATCTTCCCATCTATACATTGCTGTCTTTTTAATATATTTTCTTTGTCTTACACATGAAATAAACTCTTCACCATCTGTTTGTGAAAAAAATTTCTCTGGAGGGATGTTAAAGCCAATGACCTAGTCAGAAACTCTTATTTGACTGCTAATGGATTATTTAGTTTTATTAAAATTAAAATATAAATGCTTCAGCTTTCCAAATACTAACGGGAGCTTTCTAAAATCACTTATGCCAAGATTCGTAATGCATGTGGGGTGAAAATCGGTTGTCGATTATTTTTCATTTTATTCCTTTCAATTGTTGCAGATCATGAGATAATTTGAGAATGGTTGAAAAATGCTAAACCCATTTCATTATCGATATCGTATATATCCTCACCGGAATTTATTTGTAATTATAGGTATCCCAATGGCAAGAGTGTGAAAGACTTGATTTACAAGAAAGGTGTTGTGAAAATCGGCACACAGAGGCTCCCTCTAACTGACAATAACATTGTCGAACAGGTTCAGATTTTACCTTTCTGATAAAAAATGGTAAAATCATTCGCAATATTTACCATTTATGACTTCATTAAAATCCTTGTTTTTGACAGGAACTTGGGCAACATGACATTATATGCATAGAAGACATTGTGAATGAGATTGCTACTGTTGGTCCACATTTTAAGGCAGTCACAAATTTTCTTTGCCCCTTTATTCTTAACAATCCTGAAAAAGCTTTGCATGGTAAGAAGAGGCGATTTGAAGATGGAGGTGACTCAGGAAATCGTGAAGATCTCATAAATGAGTTGCTCGGAAAAATGAATTAGTATGAGAAATCAAAATCATGTAACATATGAATGTTGCTAATGTTTGTCGTTCTTTGAAGCGTATCTTGGTATTTATTTGGCGGAGCATTTTTGTTAGCAATTTGGTTTGTTTTTTAGTGTCTTTGTTTGAGGTATGACTTGTGATACAGTTTTTATCTTTGATGTAAACTTGGAGCTTGATATATTATGATATAACCATGCTTGGCATCGTAAAATCACTCTTTTATCTTCTTATGCTTGCCAATAATTTCAGTTTGATGTGCTCGAAGGTGCTGTTGTAGCTTATTGTTTAAGATGTGATTAAATGAAATTGATAGTTTGGGATGTCAATGGCTATGTGGTGATTTTATACAAGGCTTATTTGGGTGTTTGGAGAATTTGTAGTTTTGAAAGATGATTGAAAGAAACTCGTTCATTTCTTTCTTTTTCTTTTTCTTTTATATCTTTTATTATTATTATTTTTAATAATTAACTACCTTCTTAAGAAAAACTTCCTAATCACTATTTCTATTACATCTTATTAAACATGTAGCTTTTTTAAAAATAGATGGGACAAATAAAGAAGTGCATTTGTGACGTTGCTCATGGTACGACAACAAAGTTTCAACACAAATCTTGTATAACAATATGACCCGAAAGAAAGGGACTTGAATTGCGTCGTGTGTACTCTTTTTGCCGGCCAAGTACAGCTCAAACATCCTCCTCCCCCGTCTATGTACATTGGAAACTGGCAAAAGAACAAATACATCCTTTTATACAGTCTTATTGCAACAAGTGTGGTATTTTTCCTGCCTTGCCTTGTTTGATATTAGAACATCTGATTGGTGTTGGTTGCGATGCATCATCTTCTGAAGCTATGTTCCGTTAAGGGCATCTCATGTCCTTTGTCATCTTTGTCGGGCAACTTGACGGCCGAATAAACACCTGCCCCAGCAAGAGCACCCAGAAAAGGTGCAGTGAGGTACACCCAAATGGCTTTGTAGTTGTTTGCAGCAATAGCCGGGCCCAATGTCCTTACTGGATTCATCGATGCTCCCGTTGTCGGCCTGCATCACAAAACCCAAGGATGGGAAATTGTTCGAGTTCTATTGATTCGTGTGTAACTCGATAAAAGAACGTGATTAAAGTCTTGTTGTTTTTCAAAATTATGAATATCTCAGCGACAAATAAATACAATTTTTTTGGAAGATAATTGTATTATTTATTGTTTTAGAGCATGTGCATCACCAACTTAGAGTTGCACTCATTTTCTCACCGTGTCCTCGGAAGTTTCTAGCTGTCCTCGCACATTTTGTCTCATATCATTACTATAATTGCTTGTAAAGGTAGAAGTTTGGTTTAGTAGACTTTAGCAAACTAATAATTGCGCTTCTTATAAACTCAAGATGGATGGAAATTTCGTGTTTCATGCATTTGGTTCCAACCACCTTGGTGGCTCTATTCTCTTCAAAATGTGCATGAAATACCACTTGTTATAATTGTACATGTGTAAATTGAACGTTACCCGGCTATCAGTATATTGAGCATCACAGTAGCTCCGACCGCAATCCCTGCAAGCTCCCCCACCTGTTTTTATGGCAATAAATAAATAAATAAATACTTATTACACTTGATTAAATCGCATAAAAAACTAAGAAAAAAGAAAGATTCTGCGGATGGTCTGTACATTGTACTAAGTCAAGTTTTAATATCAATGAAGTGGGATCTGAGATCTTTCCCTTGGTTTTATAACAATTTCAGAAGTAATAATAAAAAAGAAATAAAATGGTCTTTCTATATGATCCCAATTGCATTATATTGTCAGATAAACCAAGTGGCATTTAACTTGTGGGACTGGGTGTTTTGTCATTGCAATTAATGTTCATTAATAAAAAAAGAAGAACCTAAGAGAAATGATCATGTGCAGATATTATCAAAAGCCAGTACAAAATATCTGTGATTTCTTTTTTCAATAATCTGTCATTTATAACAATCTTGAAAAGAAGATGATAAATTATTAAAAAAAAAAACAAAAAAAAACTTTTCTTGAGTTGAATAAAACAAATAAGAAAAAGCAAGAAAGATTTGTACTTACAGCTCTTGTATCAGTTGCAACTGCAGTAACAACAAACATGAGGTTGAAAGTGATTATAAACTCCAAAGCAAAAGCTTGAGCATAACCGCCTTCAGGAACAGTCACCCCACCACCCATAATAGGATGAAATATAGCTTTGAGCATAAACGAAGCTATTATAGATGCCACCACTTGTGCTCCTATGTAAACCGGAACCTGAAGAAAAAATATCCAAATTTAATAGCCCGTATCACAATTACTTCTAAAAAAAAATATTACAAAAAGGCCCTTAAAACAAAATTATGTGCAAGTTTTATTTATTTACTTACATGTTTCCATGGGAAATGCCTGAGAGCAGCAAATGCAATTGTAACAGATGGATTGAGATGGGCCCCGGAGATGTGTCCCGTGGAGAGTATGACGATCATCACGGCTAGGCCGGTCGAGGCCGCCAAGCCGATGAGGGTCTCCGAGCCATTAGTCTTTTGGTTCACAATGGCTGTGGCTGTCCCAGCAAAGATTAGTATGAGTGTGCCTATTAATTCAGCTCCAACCTGATTTTTGACATTTTGTTTTACGAACAAAAAATAAAGATAAACAAATAAATCAATACCAGCGAATCGAAAAGACAAATGACCAAATTTCAGTAGATCGTAACAGCAAGGCTACTCTGCCGCTTATTCGAGTAAAACAAAAACCCAGTATTCATGCCCACATTATACTCACCCAATGTAGATTTATATGTAAGATTATAAGAATTGAGTAGAAAAGATTAGAAAATTTGTAAAATGTACCTTTCTAGCAAGGGAGATTGGAGGTGGAGGCAATGCACAAGACATAGGGGGTAAAACCCCTTCCTCTAAAGCTAAAGAGTCTACACCAAAGCATACTCTGCAGCCCTTGAGAAGAGATGATTTTCTGTGATTTTTACTTATTTCAGGCCTAAATGCTCCAAAGAGAGGCGCACCAGGTGTCCCTGGTGTTACTGGTGTCGAAGGGGCTGATAAACCATCTTCATTTTCCATTATTTCACCAAAACTAATGCAAATGCACTAATGATTAACAAACAATGTGGTGCAAGAAAAAAATAAAATAAAATAAGAAATGGAAGAAGCCAAATTAGGCGCAATCTCCTTATTTGGTTTTATGTTTTCATGCCACTGAGGGTTTAAATGCATTTATACTGTACCTCGAGGTGGTTGACTTGGAGAATTCCAATAAATGAGGGATACATTTAAAAAATGAAGAAATAAATCTTGAGATTTGGGGTAATTGCAAAAAAACCCAGAAAAGTTTCATAATTATCTATATCCTTTGATATTTGATTTTGTCTTATATTTTATCTTAATCATCATTTAACTGGACGAGATATGCCGAGTTCATCAAAACTTTTACAATTTTTACTTTTCTAAATACTAGGAATAAATCTTTTCTAATATTGCAAATGTCACTGACAAAAGTTGCGGTCATTGTGAATATCAAGCTAATATTACAAATACCACTAATATTTAGAAAAATTGAGAGGTGTAGTTGAGAATGTATCTAGAGAGTTTAAGCTATTTGTAATATTTAACGAAGTCGAAGGAGGTAACTGTAAAATACTTGAAGACGTCAACAGAATTTGGTAGTTCAATTAGTAGTGTGGATAAAAAATGCAAGGAAGGATTAAATATCAAGGTTTTCCGTAATTTTGAAACTTATCTGATTGTTTCCTGTAATTATCTCAAATTTCAGAGGGCTTTTTTCGTAATTATTCCCCCCCAAAAAAAGAAGAAGGCAGTGGGCAACAAATATTTAGTGGATGATATTGAAGTAAAGAAAGAAAGTTGGTTTGGGAATGGATGGGTAATTGGTGGGCGACAATAAATCAAGTTTCTTTTGCATTTGGAAGATTTGATCTTTGAGACATTGGTCGTGGTTTTTGCTGTCCCTTTCCACTTTTGTTTTGTATTTGGGCTTTTTACACTCAATTATGGAATGGAGTCAACTGTGAAAAAAGTTAAAAATTAAAAAAATAAAAACGTCTCATTAGCAATTAGACAAACACATGGAGGGAGACACAAGACGCAACAATGGTTGGTGCATTTCAAGAAAGTCGAACATGGATGGGTTCATACAATAATAACAATAACTATATATTGGGATCTCTGTTTTCTTTAAATGGCTTCATTGCTTTAAAGAAACTTATTATATGTTTTTGAGTGCTACAATATTTGCTCACGCAGAAATAACTGTAGAATATCACACTCTCATTTCGCCTAAAATCAATTGATATTATGGAGGTGCATATTCTTAATCCTATAATGTATATGTGTAAGTGCCTGGGATTTGGGTTTTTAGAAATTATTTTTGGTAACTTTGACCTAATATTCCAATTATGGAAAATTTGTTATCTTCGAAAACGAGTTTTACATTCTTAATACGTTGCGATTAGATAAACGTGATATATTTACTCACAAATCTATATTGGAATGAGTTCATTTGAGAAATGGAAAGTCACACATAGAAAGAAGACCCATTTCAAGATAACTTTATTAAATGAAGTGAGATGAGCATTGATTACAAGTTGAGTAGAGATGGGAGTCCCCACATGCGCGTGCCCGGCCTGGCCTCGCGATTTTCGCGCCACGGGGTGTTCGGAGTCGATTTACTTCATTCTTTATGCGTTATCTCTCAATTATAAATACTACTTCCTTCCCCTTTGTAGTGTAAATTCATTCATACGAAAATTACTTCCTTAAATTCTTTCATACGAAAATCACTTCCTTTTTCAAGGGTTATCTCTCAACTATAAATACTACCCCCTTTGCAGTGTAAATTCATTCATGCGAAAATTACTACTTGCCACGGGGTATTTGGAGTCGATTTACTTCATTCTTTAAGCGTTATCTCTCAATTATAAATAATACCCCTTAACCTTTGCAATGTAAATTCATTCATACGAAAATTACTTCCTTGTTCAAGGTTTATCTCTCAACTATAAATACTACCTCATTTGCAGTGTAAATTCATTCATGCGAAAATTACTACTTCCTTCTTTAAGGCTTATCTCTCGAATATAAATACTACCCCTTTTGCAGTGTAAATTCATTCATACGAAAATTACTTCCTTCTTTAAGGCTTATCTCTCGAATATAAATACTACCCCTTTTGCAGTGTAAATTCATTCATACGAAAATCATTCGTACAAAAGCATCTCATCAGTTCTCGTTCGGTAGGGTGACTAGATCGTCTGCTCCAGGCATCATATAGTTTGAGATTAGGATTTTGCTCGATTTTCTGCCCAATTCTCATTCGGCAGAGTGACTAGATTGTTTGCTCCGTCCAACTCCGTTTGTCATTGTATCTTGGGAGACTCGTTGTCATAAAATCGTGAGAATTGAATACGAGGCAACAATAATCTTAAGGAAAGTGTTCGCTGCCTAGTTCTCGTTTGGCAGAGTGATTGGATTGTCTGCTCCGTCCATCTCCGTTTGTCGTTGTATTTTGGGAGTTTCGTTGCTGTAAAATCGTAAGCACTAATTACGAGACAACAATAATCTTAATGAAATTGCTCGCTCGCCTCGACATCTTTCTTATTTTTGTTTATTATTTGTTGTTTTCCATCTCTATTAATTTAATTATTTTCTCACTGTTATTTTAATTTTTACTGTTGTATCCCCTAGAATAAGCGTACCCAATATTTCACGTGACTAATGATATTAATAATGTGATCCAACAGTCATATACAACTTTCTTCCTTCAAAATTAAAATCAATAAAATAAAAACAAACCACGAATGCAATTTATAATGGGAAGCTCATTTCACGAAAAATTGCAACTAAGGGTCAATATATATTTTTGTGACCTTCAAACAAGCTCATTACTGAAACATACCACTATGTCAAGTTTTTTTTTTTCTTCTTCATTACTGTTTAAGAGATGATGGCCTTAAAGTTGTAACAAATTCTGTCTGATATATATAGGTCTCTCCTTCTTTTCCCCCTCTTGCTTTAATGATGTAAGTTGCTAATATGGTTGGCAAGAAAATGAAGTTCTTTTTACTGTCAATACTAGCATGAAAGAAAACCTTCATCTTGTCTACTACTTAATTCCTTAATTCCTGGGTAAAATTGTAGAATACCCCGTTAACATATGAGTGGTTTATTTTAATACCTATATATACGTGATAGCAAATTATCCGGTTATTTACAATAGGAAAAAAAAATTGGCCTTCTGAAATATAACGAAATTTGAACTTTCCCTCTTAAAATATATTTTTTTAAATTGCCTCCTGAAATTTGCGTTTTTTTGAGTTTACTTCCAAAAGTATAATTCAGGTCAAAATGTTGTCGGACGCAGTTCACTTGACTTACACGCGGGCAAAAACGTCTTTTTAGTTATACTTCTTTTTAGGTTTTTTTCTTGCCTCCTCAACTTTCTCATTTTTTTTAACTTTGCCTTCTAAAGTATTTTTCTATCAATTTGCCTTCTCAAGTATGAATTTTTTTAAAAGTTGCCTCCTTAGGACAGTTTTCGTGTAAAATAAATAAATAAATAAAGTCAAATACGATGGAATTTACCTAATCAATGATACCCTAGGGTAAATAATAATATTAATATATATTACTAATATTTTTCATATAAATATTATAATTTCTAATACATATAACATAATTATAATACACTTTGAAATACTACTATTACTACTACTACTAATAATAACAATAATAATAATATAATTTACGAATACAAAAATTTAACTGATATATCTAATAAATATAATATATAATACAGTTTTTGTTTCTTGCAATAACAATAACAATCTTTGTAATTAATTTCTCATTTCTTATTTATTTTTTGAAATAATATTACTTGTCACACACACACACACACACACACACACATATATATATATATATATTAATTTAAATAATATATATTATAATTATAATACACTTTTGATTTATAATATATAATAATATAATACATGTCATATTATTTCAACACATATAATTTAAAATTTTCGACGGCGAACCATCCCCAGACCGATGGGCAGACCGAAAGGATGAATCAATTGCTTGAGGAATATTTGAGGCATTATGTGACGGCAAGTCAGAAAAACTGGGTGGAATTGTTGGACATGGCACAATTTTGTTACAATTTGCACAAGTCATCGGCGACGGGTCTGAGTCCGTTCGAGCTGGTTCATGGGGAACAGCCGATGACACCACATGAGATTGCGGCGCAAAGAATAGGGGGAAGCTGCCCTGCAGCATATCGGTTCGCGAGGGGAAAACAAGAATTGATTGATGAAGCTAGAGACAGCCTAGCTAAGGCCCAAAAGCGGATGATGAAGAACGTGAATCCGGGGCGAAGGTGTGTTGAGTACACCGTGGGGGAGAAAGTTTTGCTCAAGCTAACTCCCCAAATCTGGAAGAAGATAAGTGCCAAGACAGTGCATCGGGGCCTCATCCCTAAATACGATGGGCCGTTCGAGGTAGTGAAAAAGGTGGGCGCTGTGGCTTATCGCTTGAAGTTGCCAGAAAGATTGAAGGTACATCCAACTTTCCATGTGAGTTTTCTAAAAAAATTTCACGAAGACTTGGAAGACGAGTCGAGGAGGCAGGCATTGAGGGCACCTCCGGTAGTCCGACAGCAATATAACAAGGGTGTTGCGAGAATTTTGGATCACAGAAAATTGGGGCAGAGCAAAAAGAATCAGAAGACGGAATATCTGGTCCAATGGTCCAACTGTTCGAGGGCGGACGCGACTTGGGAAAAAGGGGTGAACTTGTGGCAGTTCAAGAAAAAGATAGAAAAATACTGGAAGAAGAAGGATCAAGAATCTCCACTTCCGACGCGGACGTCGGACTCTTCGAGTGGGGGTGGTTTGTTACACCCCTAAAGATACAGGGATCGGCCATGGCGCGCAGTTGGGCGTGCCATGGGCAGTATAGTACCGGCATGGTGCGGCACTTAGTCGGATGTCGGCTAGATTGTGCAGGGGATTCGACCCTTGCGCCGAGACGAGGGAATGATGTCGGACCATAGCGGGCGGTTGCGAACTCAGATGGGCGCGGCGCGCAGGCACTCGGCAGCGTGGCCGAGTGACTTGCGGCGCTGCGCGACGCAGTGCGGACTCGGATGGGGGCTAGATTGCGCAGGGGATTCGACCCTTGCGCCGAGACGAGGGAATGATGTCGGACAGTAGCGGGCGGTTGCGAACTCGGATGGGCGCGGCGCGTATATATATATATATATTTTATTTAATTACAATCATGCATTTAAAAATAATCTTAGTCCCACTCTCGTCACTATAAAATTATTTTATACTTTAGTTCTAATTGATTTAAGAAACTCTATATAATAAAAAAAATTTCTAGTGCGATTGTTTAATATGTTATACCTCAATTTTAAAAACTATTATATTATAGTTGTATTCTATATAAATTATCTAAAATTATTTTAAAAATCTTATTATAATCAAATTAATAGATTTTAGTTTTAAATAACCTAAGAACTCTAATTAAGTGAATTTATAGTTCAATTTCAAATAATAATTATATTATCAATTCCTAAGAAATTATTATAATTATTTAGTAATTTAATTATTTATTTAAATTACTATTAAGTCGTCTATGAAATATTCTCGATTACTA
>BMAC01000052.1:993493-1051484 GCA_014905375.1 Phtheirospermum japonicum
TGAAGAAGTATTACGCCTAGCTTTCCTAATGGCAGGCTTATACCTTCTCACCACTATCTCTATTTATTTCTGTTACGAGTCGACGCTTCTATAGGCCGGCGATGGATTTATGTCTCATCATACTCTTATGGATTGGTATCTATTTATAATAAATAATGGGGATTTTATGGTACTTTGAGAAATTCTTATGGTTTTTATGGTTGTTCTTGTTGGATCGGCGACTGGGTCGCTGGATGGGATAATGGGCGATTTTGGGGATAAGATGTGTTCCGATTTATATGTCCTTGAGTATGTTTGATTTACATATTTGAGGTCACTTTGAGGAAGATATGTTTGATTTACATATCTTTCTCGATGATTGTGACTTATATGAAGTTATGTGCATTATTTGTGTTCTGGTCTTAGGCGTTTTATTTCAATTTTATGAGTTCTAATTAGGTTTGTTTGGTCCTAGTTGAATTTATATATTTTGATTGATTTTGTGCGTGGGGACATATATGATTTATATGTTCACACATACATTTGAATACGTTTGACTTACATATTCTGAGGTGTTTTACAAAGATATGTTGGATTGACATATTTTTAGTTTGTATGGTGCTTGCGGCTTGCGAAGATATATGCTCTTTATGGTTATTTATAGTTGTACACAAGATGGGTTTATATGGTGTTATGGGATGGTTTAGGTCGCTCTAAATTAATAAACCCAGTGACGTGTTTGATCACTTGGATTATGCTGATAATGATGGGATGAAGCTGCCCTAATACTGGATTTATATATTTCTTTTGGGGATGAGCATGTCTGATTTACGTGCTAGTTGTGATGTAATATTTGATAGACAGTTTGTTTCTACTTTATCTAGAATAACTTGGGGAACTTTGGTGGATCTTGGCCATTTTGAGGGGATGATTTGACTATTTTATGTTCGCATTAATCATGTTTGGAATATGGATTGCTCGTGATGATTTGCTATGATAGGTGATGCATGATGAATTTTGATAACAAAAGTAAGATTTTTCATACATGATTACTTAAAAAAGAGCAAGGAAGATAAATGTCTGATTACATGGGCACCAAGTTGTCAAGTGGAGCTTCTAGCTCATTACCAAGACCAGCTTTCAAAATTGCTTTGCTCTTGCAGGATGTCGACCATTTGGCTGATGAGGTTGGTTTATGTCACCTTTCCAAAAGGTGAAAGGAGGAAGATTGTCAATGATGCTTTTCACGCCTGGATCGAAAAGGATTGGTTGCGGCGAGCTGAGCCTTGATCCGCTCTGCGGCATGACAGACCCATTCTCGGCCTCCTCTTGCCATTTTAGCAAGGCAAAGGGTTGTGTTCTTATAGGCCGTCATTAATTCAACCCTGTACTCATCCATAAATCTTTTCCAAATGTCACTCCTCATAAATGTGCGATAACCCTTAGCTTCTCCTTCGGCTACACCTTGTTCACGAGCTATGCGAATGGCACCCTCCATCTACTCATATTTTCTCTGCAGCTGACCCTCCAGCTCCATCAAGCGACCTCCTAGTCGAGTAGCTTCATCCTTTAGCGTCTCCAATTGACTTTTAGAGATGTTTAGTTCTTCCTCATGAGCTTTTAGCTGGCGACGAGCTTCGTCTAACTCCCCATGGGTTAAGGATAACTGTTGTGTTTGTTTGTCCGCTTGCGCTGTTAGCTCGTCACAGGTTTTCTATAGCTCGCTATCAATAGAGGTTGTGTGGAAATGGTTCAACAAAGCATCCACTAGAGGTTCAAGCTACGTTGCAAAAGGGAAAATAAGATATGTTAAGTATGTGGCGAAGATAAATTTGAAAAATATATTCTGGAAAACATAAGTTCACCTAAACGCTCAACAGAGATTTGAATTAGTCGACATTGGCGCATTGTGCCAAACTCTTCTCTTAATTTGGAATGCTCGATGCAGAGGCATCACGAGCCTTGCGGGGACGTTGGCGCTTTTGGACTGGAGGTGCTGGTTGTGAAGGTTCACGAGCTTCCCTTTTTCCTTTGTTCATCGTTTTTCTGGGCAATACCCATTCTTCCTGGTCGCCGGGCACCTCTTGGCCCGTTTTGGCTGCCATGGCCTGATCGAGTTCTCTGTCCACATCAACAAGGGGAGCTCGCGGTGATGATGTCATCGCTGGTCTTGGGTCATCTTGAATGGTGACTCCTTCCGAGCTGGATGAGAGGCAGTTTTCAATGAGATCATCTGCAGAGGAAAAGGGATAAGTTAATTTGTTTTATCATGGAAGTGAGGGAGAAAGAATCTATAACCAAGGGACCTATCGAATTCAGATCTGGTTAGATGCTGGTCATTAGGTCACGAGTCAAGACCTACGTATGAAAAGAGCCTTTCCCATTTTGTGAGTTTCACCACATCGAAGGGACGTTTACTCGATTCGGAGAGCTGGGTGGAGTATTGTTGATAAAGGATATGTTGTTTTTGCGGAGGGGGAGGGGATTCTTGTTTAGGGGTATAGTGGTGAAGATGGTGTCAAATGGCCAGGTGTCATTGTTGCGGAGGAGAAGAATATTTTTCGCCAATCAGGCACTTTTGATGATGGATTCACCAAGATGCGTGGTTTTCCGAGACGAGCAAAAAGGTAAAAGGAGCTTTTTTGATATCTATATCTATATCTATATCTATATATATATTAAAAGAGAGGTCTGGAGAGAGAAAAAATGCCACGTAGGATTATTTTCTTTTTTTAGTTATGTAGGAGTTTTATTAACATAATTATGATAGATACTATAATTAATATTAATGATGATTTGATTCACTTAGGATTATTTCTTTTTTTAATTATGTAGGAATCTTCTTAATATAATTAGGATAGATACTCTAATTAACATTATAAAGAATTGATATTATATATAATCACTTATATGTTATTTTAATTTTTATTATGAGTTTTTTTCTTTTACGTTTTTTCATTATTTTTTTCATTCCAAGTCCAACAATATCAAATTTGTCATTTTTTCTCAAAAATAATTTGATCACTTTATTTAATTAAATTATACAGAAATGCACAATATAATTTGATATTATTTTTATTGCTATCAAAATGTTGTTTATAAAATATTATTACAATTCAACACTTTTTTATTTGGATTGGTTTCATAAAATAATGTATTTTGTTATTATTTCAAAAACCACTTAAAACAATACAAGTGCAAAACTAGCACCCAGTGAGATGAACATTATGACATCAACTACAATAGATTTAAAAAAATATCAACTAATTCAAAAAAAAAATAAAGGGGGGGAAGGCCGCCTTTGAAAGCAAATTTTGCTAAAAACAGTAATTTTGAAAGCATTAATGTCATACTTAATATCGATTAAAGTTCGAAATCGAATTTATTCTCTTAGGTATGCATTTATATTTTACATACTAATCGCTTCAACATCATTGTAATATTTATATTTAATTTAATACTTATACTATCATCTGCTCATTGTGCAGAGGAAAAAAATTATCTTCACACGAAATTATAGTAGACCTAAAAAAACCATGTAAGAGACAGAAAAAGTCACGTAAGATTATTTTTCTTTTTTTTAATTATATAAGAATGTACTTAATATAATTAGGATAAATATCCTAATTAATATTAATAATAACAAGATCCTTTAAAAATAATATATATAAATATTATTTTATTTTATTTTATTTTATATTTTTTGTTTTTTTAATTGTTAATCCAAATAATATCAAAAGTAATTTGACCACTTTTTTAAATTAGATTATATAAAAATAATAACATAATTTAGTATTTATTTTATTGGCTATCAACGTGTTATCTATCAAATATTATTACGATTCAATACTTTTTTTTTTAATTTGAATTGATCTCATAAGTATGTTTAATATTAATGATGATTTAGTTTCTTTTTTAATTATGTAAGAATTTTCTTAACATAATTAGGATGGAGACCCTAATTAATATATAAAAAAGTTAATAAGATCAGTTGAATATATGTATATGTATATGTATATGTTATTTTGGTTTTTCTTGTGAGTCCAATAATATGAGATTTCTCATTTTTTCTCAAAAATAGTTTGACCACTTTTTAAAATAAAATATGCAAAATTGTACAGTGCAATACAGTGTAGCATTTCTTTATTGGCTATCAACATGTTATTTATAAAATATTATTACAATTCAATACTTTTGATTTGAATTGATTTTATAAAATAATGTATTTTGTTACTATCTCAGTAATCATGCAAAACAACATAAGTGCGAAACTAGCATCGAGTGGAATGAACACTGTGGCATCAACTATAATAGGTTCGTAAAAAGATCAACTAATCCCAAAACCAAGAAGAGAAAGTCACCTCTAAAAGTAAATGTTACTAATAACGGTAATCTTGAAAGCATTCATGACATACTTAATTTATATCGAAACTCAAAATTTAGATAATTCCATTAGATATGCATTTACGATTTACATACCAATCACTTTTACTTTATTTGAATAATCATATTTTGTTTCGTATACTTATACTATTATTTGCTCACTATGTAGAGGTAACAATGTAAAAAATTCTCTTCATACCAAATGTGTAGCATACCTACAACCCATGCTGGATAGTAAAATAATTCGTTTAGAATGATCAAACAAATGTTTTGGAGATGATGGTGTTGCAAAAGTTTAGAATTACAAACAAATATTTTCCTAAATAAGGCAGTTTTCAGTTATGGTTAATTGTACGTTGTATATCAAGTGTGACTAATTGTAAGGGTTTAAAAATATTGATCGGCGATGATTAGAATAAAAGTAGTAATATCATAAATGTTGTGTATAAGTAAATCTTTCATAATTTGTAAAGTAAATTTCGTCTAATAACAATCATTCTATGAACAGGTTATATTATTTTCAATATTATTCGATTTTTATATAACATCTAGATGTATTATATATAGGGAGTGGTTTCGGTAAAAACCATCTATGGTGTGAGAACTAGGGATGGTTCTCACCGAAATACATACATACATACATACATACATACATACATACATACATACATACATACATATATACATAAGTATACATATATACAATTACTTATTTAAATATTTTCATACATTTTCTGCCAAAATTGATAAAGTCATGGATGCAATACATTTAACCAAGGGTGGTGTATTTTTCATCTATAGATATATATGACGCTTTCTACAAATCTAATAGTGGAATTGTTAATGTACTATCTAACAACATAACTTCTCTTATTTCGAAAGGAAGAATTAGACATTATGGATTTAAGGTTCCTTTTAATATCCAACAAGATCTCGATGTTTCCTGGTACTCCACTTGAAAAATTAATGGTGGATGCGCATCTCATTATTTGGGATGAATCTCCAATGATACATAGCCATTATTCTGATACTCTGGACAAAACATTGAAAGACGTGATGAGATCGCAAAATAATTATAATACGCAGCTTTCATTTGGTAACAAAATAATAATTATTTGTGGAGATTTTCATCAAATTTTCCGGTTGTTCCAAATGCCGCTGGACCAGACATATTTCACATGATGATCAAAATTTCGCATTTATGGACTCATTACATGGTTTTGAAGTTAACCAAGAATGTGGTGCTGCAAAATCACAATTCAGATCCCGAATGTGTCAAGTTAAAAAAATTGTCAATTCGATAAATAGTATTTGTGATGAAATAGTTGAAGGACCAAACGATGGTATCGCTCAAATTGAAATCCAGGTTATCTATTATTGAAAGATGATGGTGACCATGTTCCGTCAATTGTGGCCAGCACATATCCGCAATTTGAAAAAACTACTGAATTTTTCGCTTATTTGGAGGGTCGTGCTATTCAATCCCTAACACTTGATGTCGTCGATTTGATTAATAAATATAGGATGTCATAAAATGACGGAGAATTAAAGTTCCGATTCAGACATTGACATATTTTAGGATGTCCACTCACCAAAGTTTCTAAACACCATTAAGTGTTATGGATTGTCGAACTATGAGCTAAAACTAAAAATTAGAATTCCCCTCATATTGTTGAGAAGTATTAATTCATTTCCTTATGTTGTGTAATGTTGGTTGTTACAAACTTGACGATCATATTGTATAGGCTAATATTTCTCAAGGAAGCAATGCAGGTGAATTGTTGTTCATCCCTAAAATGATTGTCACACCATCTAATTCGAGCTTGCCTTTCAAATTCCAACGGCGACAATTTCCTCTGATTGTGTCATATACTATGATGATCAACAAAACTCAAGGACAATCTCTCTCTCTCTCTCTCTTACGTTGGACTTTTCCTGAAAAACTCAGTCTTCAGTCATGATCAGTTGTACGTTGCTATATCAAGTAAGGATGGAAAAATGAGGCACGACATGATTGACCGACACGAACACAACATAAAATAATAGTCTATGGGTTGAGGCTTATTGGATTCGTGCCTTATCGGGCTGACACGATAAGACACGTTAAGTAATGAGTTGATAACGCGCTAACCCGATAAACACGATAAGACCCGATAATATTTTAATTTCCCCCTTTTATATTCATTTACTCATTGTTAGTATCTGTGATCTTTAATTTATCATTAGTATATTTGTCATATTATAATTTTAAATGTATTTGACAATTTGTATTGATAATTTTATAGATATGTATTATATATATTAAGAAAATCACATATTTTACTAATTAACGGGCCGAATGTGTTTAACGGGAAGGATTAAATAAATTTAGTATTTTTGTTTATCGTGCCTATCGTACCGTGTCGTGCTTTTCGTGTTTTTAGCATGTCGTGATTCGGGTTTAGATTGTAGGCCCGATAAGCTTATCGTGTAGTGTTCGTGCCTATGATTATCGTGTCGTGCCTTATTGTGCCGGCCCGATAAGAACTCGACACGACTGATTTGTCAGCCTTGATATCAAGGGTGACCAATTGTAAGGGTTTAAAAACATTGATCGACGATGATGAGAATAAACATTGTAACAAAACTACAAAAGTTGTGTATAAGAAGATTTTTCATAATTTATAAACTACATTTCGTCTAATAACAATTATTTTATGAACCAGGTTATATTATTTTCAATACTGTTCGATCTTTAAATAATATTTAGATGATTTATATATATGAAGCAGTTATGGTAAAAATCATCTTTGATTTGAGAACCAGTGATGGTTCTCACCAAAATACACACACACACATATAACTTAAGAATACATATATACAATTAATTATTTAAATACTTTACTACATTTAAAATAATTATTTTTATTTTACATAAAATAAAATGAAAATTTATCATGCAATGCACGAGCACAATACTAGTTTTATTTGAAAAAAGAAGTGAAAAAACCCTGGGTCGGGCTGGACATGGTAAAATGTACATAAAACCACATACCCAGCTAAAAACCTAATTGAATTAAGGGTCATTTGGAGCAAGGGAACTTTGTATTTATTTGCAGCATGTACAATAAACCAGTGAGGAGGAAACCTAAATCCGGATCTGAGGAGCTCGTCGAATAATACAATGTGATTGGGAGGGGGATGGTTTGGGTCGGTCTGAAGAATACTCAGAGTGACCATTTTAACAGTTTCGGGAAGGTTAATGGCTTTCTCAAATTCTTCAAGTTTTTCCCGATCAGGAAACAACCAGTAGTTTTCCGCGACTACCCTAGTGGCTTGAGGTAAAGGAAGCAGGTCGGCAAGGGCAGATAGAGGTATCACGGTTATTAGATTCTCAAGGAACTGTTCAGATTGAGAGGTTGAAGGCATATCAGGTTCCACTATGGGAATGCCCTCTGGGATGTTTTCAATTTCAGGATGGGATGAAGGGGGGTCTTCTATTATTTTCTCAATTAGGGCTCTGGCCTCAGTATAAGCCCTAGTTTGAGCTTCGAGTTCGGCCTAACTAACATCACCCTCTGGTTTATCATTTAAACCAGGTCAGGGTGCAGGAGGGTTTTTTCTGCTCCTCTTATATACTAAAGTGGTTTCGATGGACTCAGCGTCAGAAGAAGTATGTGGGTTTGAGGGGATAGGGTCTTGGGGATCGGAATTTGAAGGAACCGTGTTCATCATAAATCAATTAACGGGCTGGGGAAGACATAAAATCATACTCATCATACATAAAAAATTTTCAGAAAGAATTAAAATTATTATCATAATGGTGAAGGATTAGGGGGACTTACTCATTATTGTGGTTGATGATTTTGAAGATGAATGTTGATGCGCTGTAGATTTTGCAGAATTTCGCGAGAGAGAATTTTTTGCAGAAGGAAAATGGTGTTTTTTGCCTATTTTTTTTTGAAATGAAGGTGAAGGGGTATTTTAAGTGTTGGGCGGCGCAAAAATCTGAAAAGACAAAATGGGTTTTCAAAAGGCAGGAAAAAGTTGGTAGGGTTTTATTCTGGGCCTTTCATTTTTGGGCACGCAAGATTAAATATATTACGAGAAAGCAGGGTGGTGACACGTGTCCGACATGGTATCAGAACGTATTTAATGATTTTAATAAAGATGTGATGGCTAGGGGTGGCATGTTTTTGACTTTTTAAAAATGTATGATTACATTCTATTCGGTTATTGTGCAATGGGTCTGACTTTAGGTTGGCAATGGATGGTTCTTATGGGTGTGAGTTGATCGATATCCAGATCGGTAATATACATCTTGATAGGGATTTATGAGCGATCTCTTCTTCTAGAAGGTGCAATCCTTCTAGGAGGTGGGCGAGCTGTTTTTGGGGGCAGCGACCTCTCGTATAAGAGTGGAGAGCTCTTATGTGAGGTGGCGAGCTCTTATCTGGTAAATGGTATTATAACAACTTGATATTGAGAGCGGGTTATTATGGATTATGGTATGGGGTCTCGGCGAACTAACGAAATGGTTTATGGTTATAAGGCGATACTTAAGTAATATTGGATGGTTATGGTTTTTGGTTTGGAATGATTCTTTTTTACTGATCTATATGTTTTAGGCCGAGTAAAGGGTTATGGTTTTTAGCCGACGTATTCTTTACTTCTTATATATTCTACTTGATTTCATACCTCAATCAGCTAGAATATGGGGGACTAGTTGATACGATATCAAATATTCACGTCGGCTATATGTAGGTATTTATGGTATTTGAGTAAGCGATCTTATTTTTTAGAAGGAGTATTCTTTCTTGGAGTTGGGCGAGGTGTTTTGAGGAGTATAGACCTAGCGTATAGGAGTGACAAGCTATTATATGGGGTAGTGAGCTCTTATGATATAGGTACTATTATACCAGCTCGACGCTGAGTGGCAGCTTGGCGTTGAGTGTTAGGTCTCATGGTTTTGAGTCTTGATGGGCTAATATGGGTCGTTTTGTGGGGTCCAGAGGAATTAACACTCATGGACGGAATTATAAGCCCACGACTTTTCTGGTAATTTAACGAGAGTTCTATTATTTATGGAAACTTAGCATACATGAAAAATCCTAAATGTAAGTCGGTTGTTGTATTTATGGTATTATAGTAGGAGAGGGGAACCCTAACTTGGGGAATACTTCTCTTATCTATACAAGGAGGACTCATGCCTCACTTTTCTCTCTAAGTTGATTTCATATCCTACGTATTTTGAACTCTCGAGTATCTCTCGCACTCACTAACTTAAGTATTGGAAGACCTACGTCGGGGTCATCCACCGCCTTGGCGTTAGGTGTTGTTTTGCATGATCGATCAGGTCGGCAGAAGCCTTTTGGAGCTGCAAGGTTGTTTAGAACTATTCAAGTCACTGACTTCATATTTAAGGTCAGTACCCTATTTTTTTAAGACACCAATCTTTTTATCACATCAACCGGAATCAATAACCTTATTAAAAACCTCCTATACACAATAAATAATTTTTCGTGAAAACAAAAAGCTAAGACCAATGATGTGGGACAGACAACCTACCACCAAGAAATAAGTAATAAAACTGGTCGTACCTTCTACCTCGATTTGCCTATTTAGTGATTTAATGTATGTGGTAGATGTACATCGAGCACTATATTGTTCTCACGAATCAGTGCATAAATAGATGTCAAAAGATTTAACTCAACAATTCCTTCCTAAAGAAAGAAAAGGTGTTAAGGGAACCAACTAATTACTCAATAATTAGTTAACATTGATCTGCCGATGAATATTTCATCAATTAGGCGCCATTGCTTTTTGCCCCAGCAAACGTTAATTCAACAGTATCCACGTAAAATTGAACCATCAACAATAACCTGAGACCCTCTCTAACTCCATCGGATTCTACATGAGAGTCATTCAGTAAAACCTATTTCCCGACAACATCAATCCAACCATTTCTCCAAATAGAGTCTCAATCCCAATATCCGATAAATAAAATTAATTTAAACCAAATTGCTCACCTTTAACAAATTATCTTTTTGAGGCTAGATGTAAACAAATTTGGGATATTAGATTGCACACCCAGTAAACCCAAAACTCATTCATCTTTTTTTAAAAAAATATATGCTATCGAAATTGTTACAAGTTTTCTCACAAATATAAACAGTTGTTTTTCCAAGCCTTCTCAGTATCCAATATTCATAACTTATGGGTCCGATATTTATCTCAAAAAATCGGTTGGGAAAAAATAGAGAAGTAATATGAGAAATCCATGAAATAAAACAAAAAAAGCTAAAAACTACAAGTTCTAAGTTCATTCTCCAAGATAATCCAACATTTCTCATTGCTTACAGACAAAGAGGAGAGTAACAGGGTGATAAGTCCAAAAAGTTGGACCACCAAATAAAGGGGGTACTAACCTCAAAAGAGATCAGCGACATGATAAGCCTTCCAAGAATCTCTTAGCGACCTCGCTGGTCCTGCAAAACAGCGCCTCGAACGGGTCGGATTTCGAGCCCGTTAAGGCCCTCCGAAGCTTAAGTTAATAAGCGAAATCACAACACTCAATCCCTTCACTCAAATCATTCAAGATGCAATTATGATATCATAAGTTTAGAGTAATGAGAGGTATGCTCTTCCTTTTATAGAGATAGGAGAAATCCTCCACTATCTAGGGTTACCTTCTCACACCACAATTCCATAAATAACACAACTGTCTTAGAATTAGGATTCCTCCCATATAGCAAGTTCCCATAAACAATAGATCTCTCAATAAATTACCAAAATAAGCCTGGGCATACAGCCCACCAGGCCCATAACAAACCCACTTATATCAAGATCTCCAACGGGCTCAAGTACTCAGCCCAACTCACCAGAGATCACGGCCCTATATGAGAACTCATCCTCATACTACAGGTCGCTACTCTAGCCATATCAACTCGCTCACTTTCAAGGAACAGCCTTCAGCTCGTTCACTTCTCAGAGACATAATACAGCTCGCCCATCTTCCAGGAGGCACACCCTCTCCTAGAAATGAGGTCGCTTTCCACAAATACCCACATATATCACATAATATTACGTATGGACATTTTGGTCCACATCAGCTAGTCCCCCATGTTATAGCTGATTGAGGCACGAAATCAGGTAGGACATGTAAAAATAGAATTACAAGAGCACAACCACTTCAAAAACAATAAGTAAATCATCATTTTACCTTACCAAACCACACATCAAAATCACACAGCTCAACAAACCGAGCTATAACACTCATCCTTCCACAGTAAATTGTCGAGTATACTTGTGACCTGCAAAAATTCAGCTTACCGAGCTCGCTTCTTCTTAAGATAGCATGATCACCTCACGAGGGACGATCTACAAGTCCCCAGACCAAGTCTCCAACTGTATATATATGATGGCCTAAACCACACAACTTTTATCCACCGACTTAAAATCACATTCGAACTCAATAATTTCAAAAACGCAATAAAAAACAAACAAAACACGCACAAATCACCTCACCACTCTACATCAATCATCCAACCTGATATACCAAGCTATACATCAATCATCCCATAAAAATTTACCACATAAAATCGCGACCTCAAAAAGATCAGCTTGCTGAGCTCACTCATCGCCCAAGAAGACATACCTGTGAGTCCCCAAGTCGAGTCCCCAGACTCCGCCTAAAATCATACAACTTTCCCTCTACAGCCTGAAGTTATAATCGGGCACAATAATACAAGAAAATATATGCTTTTGAAAAGTCAAAGCACCATAAACAATTCACTCGACGTAAAACAGGCCGATCAAAAAATCATTACATACCACAAACCATAATCATTGCTTAACACCAAGAAAACCACTCAGTCTCCTAAATTAAAACAGTTAAACCATACACAATCCAATTGTAACCATATGACAATAACATGGGACTGGAAACCACCTAGTCCCCTATGTTTAATTAATGCCAGCAATACAAAACAACTAGGCCGCATCAACTCAATAAAGATCGCCTATGTAGTCCCCAAGTTAATACAATTAAGTAATCCAACCAGATTATCCACAAAAAGTAAATGTCAAATAAACCTGACTTGCACATAGGTCGCATGAATTTGTAACCAATCACAATCATATTTCCTATCCTCATAAGACCATGAGATTCAAAATAATCACACCAAGAATAATCCGATGGAGCTAAAATCTGCTCGCATATAAAACATACTAGCTCGCACAACTTCATTTATTATATATCACAAAAAATCCCCAACTTTCAAAACAAAAATTCTATGCGGGAGAAGTGCCCTCCGGTCCAGAGTTACCTTCTCCCGCCACACAAAAACAACCTCATAAACTTTCCACAAGATCACGTGGTCGGGAGAAGTGCCCTCCGGTCCAGAGTTACCTTCTCCCACCACAAAAATACAACAATTTCCTCAACCACAAATTATCACCATCTCGCCTGGCCGGGAGAAGTGCCCTCCGGTCCAGAGTTACCTTCTTCCGTTAGACAAAAACACAACTTCACACTTTCACAACACAACGAGCTCTTGTGCGGGAGAAGTGCCCTCCGGTCTAGAGTTACCTTCTCCCGCCACACAAAAACATAACTTCACATCACAAACACCACTTCTCAACACAATTTCTCAATTCAAACTCTCAAGGACATGTCATCACACCATAACTTCAAACATCACTCAACTGGAGACCATAAGATCTTCACGTAAATCTCGAACACACTAGTTCGCAAAAAGAGTACATATTTCAACACAACTATCCATCACAAGCAACAATTTAATCATTATATAAGAACAGAACAGCTCGTCCAAAATTATATTACTCAACCTTTCAATCATCACCCTGTAATAAAATTTCTCAAAGACATTTAACCATATGGTAATATCAAATAATATCCATCACACTTTCCATCCGGAAACCACAAGATCTCAATTAGATCCCGAACACACATAAAAACATATTAGCTCGCAAAAGGAACAACTATTCATCGCAACTACACAATCATAAAAAACAGGTTGCCCAACTTTATTTATCATATTATTCAACTTTTCGAACAACTCGTGGGAGAAGTGTCCTCCAATCCAGAGTTACCTTCTCCCACCACAATACAATCACAATTCTCACTACCTCGCCAGGTCGGGAGAAGTGCCCTCCGACCAGAGTTACCTTCCCCCGTCATAACAACATCTCACTTGTCTCAATACTTCTTAACCATTCATAAGGTCGGGAGAGGTGCCCAGTGCCACCATATCCTACCACAAAAGCTTACAAAAACTCAATCTTTTAATCCATCGCTAGGTCGAGAGAGGTGCCCTCCGGTCCAGAGTTACCCTCTCTCACCACAAACAATAGAAAACATACTATCCGCAACCATTTGACCGGGAGAGATTAACTATCTCTCCCATCATAAAGACAACATTTCTCATCAGCTCGCCTGATCGGGAGAGGTGCCCTCCGGTCCAGAGTTACCTTCTCCAGCCCCGCCGACCTAAAACAAGCATCGGCCCACTGTCACTTTCACTTTCACTGCGAGAGAGGTACCCTCCAACACAAGAGTTACCCTCTCCCCAGCCCGCCGACCTAAAACAAGCATCAGCCCATAACCATAAAAAACCATCGCCGACCTAATAGAAGCGTCGGGTTTTGACCATCATCGACCTAATGAAAGCGTCGGAATTTAACCATCATCGACCTAATGAAAGCGTCGGAATTTAACCATCATCGACCTAACGAAAGCGTCGGAATTTAACCATCATCGACCTAATGAAAGCGTCGGAATTAAACCATCATCGACCTAATAAAAGCGTCGGAATTAAACCATCATCGACCTAATGAAAGCGTCGGAATTAAACCATCATCGACCTAATGAAAGCGTCGGAATTAAACCATCATCGACCTAATGAAAGTGTCGGAATTAAACAATCATCGACCTAATGAAAGCGTCAGAATTAAACCATCAATCCATAAAACCTTTAACTAATACACCATAAATCCAACATGTGACCAGACCTTAACCATTTAAATTAAATCACACACTTTAACCATTTAAATCGCATAAATCAATTATTCCCCTCAAGCTCAACCACATAAAAATAAACAGGGCATAAAATTGGAAACCATTCCTTTCCCGAGATTTGAAAAAGCGTACCCGATACGTATTCGTATTGATGCCATAGAAAAATTCACCTCTCCTCGAATATCCAACTGCGCGACCATTTTGTTTTTAGGTATCATAATTCCCCGATCACTTTTTGTCAATGTTTAGACGCGCGACCTAGTACATGGCCTTAAACATTTGTGACCTCTTCGCATTAGGTTATTCATCTCCGAGTTACATGTCGGGCAACCCACAAATTAACCCTAAGTTAATGCGAACACGAGCTAAATATGCCCTGCACCCAAATCCGTTAGCATAATCATAGAAAATATCATCCGAATATCACAAACCTCTTCACACAAATGACATGTTAATCAAACATTTTCAAATCAAATGTTTCTCTTTTCCACAACCACAAACACCATATCATCATCCAACAAAACTGGCACAAGAATTTTCAGCACACATATACCAACTTTGAAGATTAAACTGCTTTAATAGGCAATTAATTAAAAACCAAACCACATACCAATGGAAATCCTTACGAGTCTAATTTCCAAAGCAAAAGTCGGATCTTAAAACGGATAATCAAACAGTGAGTTATGACTATTTTACTGAAGTGTGGCAGTGCAGTATTTTCATACGGGAATTTGAAAAGATGAGCAACTTTTAGTGTGTTCATAACCATATAAAATCAAAATAAGTCCTCATCAACTAAATGTTAAACCACACGCATATTCCCACAAAATAAAACCACATAAATCCAATTAACACTCTCCACGCATGATTGATATCCCATCATTCATTCTATCGAAATTATGAAAGAATTTCAAAACCAAGTCTATCCAACCCCATGTATAATTAATATTTTATATAATCACATAAATCGTACGCTTATCTCTATCAAGTAAATAATCAAGTATTCCATATGGCAACCACATCAATCAACCAAACCATACCATCCTCACTAAAACAAAATAAATACTTATCTCGATTTTTGTTGATTCAGTTATTAGACTCCGAACACCAAAATAAATCGACCTTGAATATTTGAACACGCGACCTCATCGCGTTTGTTTGCGTTGACCATTCCCGGGTTAAGGTCCAAGCAACACATAAAGTAATTCTCAAAAACCAACATTAATACAAACTCAACGAATAGACCTTACTCAGTTCGTTAGTATATGATCAATAAATAAAACGCAAGCATCACAACCTTTATTCGTGTTCACAAGTCTTCAAAACTTGATCTCCACCACTATTCATATTTAACCACTATATATCTTATATATTATATCCGAAATTCAACTCCGTCCAACAATTAAATTGTACATAACTCAATTCTCAAAAGAAATTAGACAAGCAGTTTTTGGAAACAGGATCAGCTCTATTTAAAATTCGTTATAAAATTTTCTCGAACTCATAATCAGATCTTAACCGTTCATATTGAACCTCAACATGTTTGGAATAACATATCCAATTTTCGAGTTTATCCAACGATTATATTATGCACAATCGTATTTTGAAAAACACTGCGCAGAATTTTCCGAAAATAAAAACTGCTTCGATCGAAATTTTATACAAATTCTCTCACACCTCAAAATCCGATCTTCACTGTTCAAAACGTAATTTATAAGGTCCTTGACGTTTTGTAAAAATTTCAACGTGATCTAACGGTTGAAACAGTAGAAAATAATTTTTAAAGTTTATTGCGCAGTCAGATTTTAGACCTACGAAAATTGTGTACCTCACGTCTTTCGCTCAAGGACTCGATGTCCCTCTTTCCCACAGACGGCGCCAATTTGATAAGTCCAAAAAGTAGGACCACCAAATATAGGGGGTACTAACCTCAAAAAGAGATCAGCGACCTGAATTTAATATGGAATACGTCACAGCGACCTCAGAAGCTCTTCACGATCTTCACAGCGACCTCAACGATCCTGCAAAACAGCGCCTAGAACGGGCCGGATTTCGAACCCGTTAAGGCCCTCCTACGCTTAAGTTAATAAGCGAAATCACAACACTCAATCTCTTCACTCAAATCATTCAAGATGCAATTATGATATCATAAGTTTAGAATAATGAGAGGTATGCTCCTCCTTTTATAGAGATATGAGAAATCCTCCACTATCTAGGGTTACCTTCTCACACCACAATTCCATAAATAACACAACTGTCTTAGAATTAGGATTCCTCCCATATAGTAAGTTCCCATAAACAATAGATCTCTCGATAAATTACCAAAATAAGCCTGGGCATACAGCCCACCAGGCCCATAACAAACCCACTTATATCAAGATCTCCAACGGGCTCAAGTACTCAGCCCAACCCACCAGAGATCACGACCCTATATGAGAACTCATCCTCATACTACAGGTCKSTACTCTAGCCATATCAACTCGCTCACTTTCAAGGAACAGCCTTCAGCTCGTTCACTTCTCAGAGACATAATACAGCTCGCCCATCTTCCAGGAGGCACACCCTCTCCTAGAAATGAGGTCGCTTTCCACAAATACCCACATATATCACATAATATTACGTATGGATATTTTGGTCCGCATCACAGGGGAAAATCAAAAATCTTCCACCTAAAATCAATAGATCAAATTCACCAAAAAAAGGCACTCACACCAAAGAGTCTGAATATACATAAGCAATTGATTAGAAACATATCCTAAACATAACACCAATAATAGACATAACACACTACATAATACATTTGATTTATTACTTTGTCTTTGAATATATATAAGCATTGATTAGAAACATACTCTAAACATAACACCAAGAGCAGATATAATACTCTCAATAATACATTTGATTTATTACTTTTTCCACATAATGATTGAAATATGAATCTATAATATATATGCTTTCAACATATTTATAGTTAAAAGATGGTGTTTCATATGATTTATTACGATAAACAAATCAACATATTTCTCTTGTTTTCTCTGATCTAAAAGATGGTGTTTCATATGAATTAAAAGATCAACAAGGGACCCATGATTTGAAGTATTTATAGTTATTCCTCCATCAAAAATAACGCCCACAATATTTTTTAACCACCCACACACATAAGAAAACTGTTATTTCAAAATTACATAACTACTGCACCACATATATGAGTTTCAACATTCTCCCGATTTGTGTAAACACAATCAAGAAAATACAACATGTGAATGTGAATTATAGAGATAAGTCCTCTAAAAGCAAGTAATATCAACTATATATTTACAATGTATTTGTTAAGGATTTTATTCTTGATAATAATTCCTTATTTAGTTGTTTGTCTTTCTTAGGCCCAAAATATATTAGGGAACTAAAATTAGGACTCTAGATTTGTTTCCTAGTTTGTATACAAGACTTTAATTATTCCTAAATTGTGTTTAGGATTTGGTTTTAGGAATCTACCAAGTTTAGGACTCTAGGACTCTTCTATTTAAGATAAGACAAAGCCAAGAGAAGAGGATACCTTCAATACGCTTACATTCACAACTTTACGAGAAGGATACTTTTGATGCACGAGATTATTGCAAGGAGATCGACGCAAGACACGAAGCAAGGACGCACGGCATAGCAAGAAGAAAGAACACTAGAAAGCTACTTGGAGCCAATAATCGAGATAAACAAGCTCTTCGAAGTTGCGTGACCAACGGAGAAGATCTTGCCATTCCGGCAACAAATATTTAGTATCAAGTTTCTTGATATTTAGTTTTCATATATTACTTTATATTTTGTATTGAACTAAAAAGAAAGTAATATAGTTTTCGGGTTTGTACACCCAAGTTCACAAGTACTTTTACTTGTGAACTGAATTTGTATATCGTGTTCTTATCGTTTTATTCCGCTGCATATTTTATATTTTATACTCTGATCGATGTTGTTAACTAATGTTGGTTAACATTGGATATCAACATCATAAAACTGAGACTTATTTTTAAAACCATAGACCTTCAAGATTTTACAATTGGCATCAAGAGCGGGTTGATGAATCTGATCTTTATTTATCAAGGTACTATGGATACTCCGAGGAAGAAGATCTTGATTGCTGTAGAGTACATTGAAGATGACGATGAGGTTGATGAATCTCTCGACGAGTACGAGAAGCTAAGCATTGAGTATGAACAATTATATGTTAGTTGGGGAAAACAAGTACTCAAAGTCAAGGACCTTAGAATCGAGGTGGACAAATTAACTAAGGAAAAGGATGATCAACTTAATATAATTGTCCGATTGGAGCCATCCCTCACCAAAAAGGATGATGATGTAGAACGAGTAAAGACCGAGTTGAAGAAGGTTCAAGAAACCCTCACAAACCTCAACCAGGGCAAGGCCAAGGTGGATGAGACTCTGGAATCGAGTATCTCAAATTGTTCAAAACACGGGATTGGATACAAGAATGTTCAAAAGCCAAATTCAAGTCAAAAGGTGAAGTCGACCAAACACCACAAGAGAATAAGAAGACAATATGTGTGCCATCACTGTGGTGAACCAGGTCACATACGACCATATTGCTGGAAGCTTGTTGGTAAGCAAACTCATTCTAAAAGGTCGAAGCTAACTGCTGAATTCCATGTTGGTTCCCGTGTTACCAACATCAATACCAACACCAGGTTCAAACAAGTTTGGGTCAAGAAAACTGATATCAAGTGCAACATAATATGTACCTCCCTGAAATCCCACGTCCCTAGAGCCTGGTGATCGACAAATTTTCGACGCGCTAGTTTCGGAATCCGTCTCCGCAAGAGTACGGAGCCGGTTGTAGGGCGGCGAGTTCTTCCCGAGTCGTGTCTCTCGAGGATGGATGTTATCGGCTTGTCGGTTTCTTAATTGTTCTTATCGTCGGTAGCGACTAACTATTCTAAACTAGGAAAGCAGTAGTCATTGTTCGGTTTTGAGTTTTTACGACTAAGATTTATATTGAAATATAAGATTTAAAAACATTGAAAATGAAAAGGAAATTAAAGCTTATTTAAAAACGATCAATCTAAACTAATTAACTAATAAAACTTATAATTTTTAATTAAAGAAAATGGAGGAAAAATTAAAGTCAAGCTTATTTGAAAAAGTCAACATTAAATTAACAAAAATTAAAACTTTAAAAAGGAAGATTTTATAGAACTTTTAAAAACTTAGAAATTGATCTAAACAACTTAACAACTTCAAAGCATAAGTTCAAAAGCTAGAAAGCTATAAAATGAAAGTAGAAGTTTGATGATCAAAATAACAACTAAGTTACGATCCAAGTATCAACACAAGATTAAAGGAAATAACATTAACATAAAATTATATTAATAGAAAGAGTTTACCAAATGGATGATCCAACAAAAGCTTGAAGAGAAAAGCTTGAAAGCTTGACAATGAGAATCTAGAACCAAGCTTGAACAACTTAGCTAATGATGATCTAAAGCTTAACTAAACTATTACTAATTAACTAATTTATTGAGAATTTAAATTGATCCAAAAAGAAAAGGAAAATATGAAGATGAGTGTTTGGGAGCAAGAGCTTTGCATCAAGCCCTTGCTGCAAGTTGTTTAAATTTAAAAGACGTCTGATTACTTATTCCTTCAAAAATTCTGCTTTTCAGTCGATCGGCCATTTCGGCAGTCGATCGACTGCATGTCAAAAATGGCTGAAAGTCCTGGAATCTAGTCGATCTTGAGGGGCTCCAGTCGATCGACAGCAGTTGATCGGCCAATTAGGCAGTCGATCGACTGCGTCGTCCAAAACGCCAAAACTCCCTGGAATGCAGTCGATCCTGGGAGTTCAGTCGATCGACTAGAATTGCAGTTGATCGACTGCACTTCCAGTCGGTCGACTGAATTTCTGCAACCGGCTCGATTTCTCGTTCTTTTCACGTCCGCCAGTTTATCGAGCCTTGTCCGTTGCGCTCCCTTGCTTTATTCGTCCATTCCCAAGTCGAGTGAAAATGATCCCAAATGAGCGCGGGCCCTGCTTGGACGTCCTACGGCCAATAGAAAAATGAAATAGTGAAAAACTACGAAAACTAATAATAAAACGTACAAAAATACGAAAACCTAGAAATAACGAAAAACGGCCAACTCGACTCCTAAAACACCTAAAAGAAATCGAAACACACGCAACGTGATACAAAAACAATAGCAAAAATATGTACAAAAAGATGCAAATCACCTGGTATTTTGATAGTGGATGCTCTAAGCACATGACCGGCTCTGAAGATCTCCTCTCGAATATTGTCAAATTTCATGGAGGGAATGTGAAGTATGGGGGAGGTGCAAATGGCCAAATCATTGGCTAAGGAACCCTTCTTGTCCCTGGATTTACAAAGCTCGAGAACGTGTTGCTTGTTGAAGGCCTAACTGCGAACTTGATAAGCATCAGCCAACTATGCGATGGTGGTTTTAATGTCAAGTTCACTCATGAAAAGTGTGGAGTTTATGACAAGGGCAATGCATGTATTCTTACTGGTCAGAGGACATCGGACAACTGCTACCAAGTCGAAGATGCAGGTGAAGAAATTGGTGATGTTGGTTTAGATGACAGTTTTGGGAACTCAACATCAATCCCAACATCGACTCAAGCTGATCCAAATTCGGACCCAAATTCAGATAAGACGTTTGCTCCAGTCGCTCATTTTGAATCGATGGTAAGTGAGTTTATTATGAAAATATCTGATATATTCGAGATGAGCGTGGAAGGTAATCTCTCTTACTTTCTTGGTTTGCAAATTAAACAAATGGATGATGGTATTTTTATTTTTGAGTCCAAATATGTTAAGATTCTTATATCTTGGTATAGCAAAAAACAGAATTGCATTTCTCTTTATACAGTTAGAGCCGAGTATATTGCAGCTGGAAGTGCTTGTACACAGTTAATGTGGATGAACCAAATGATAGTGGACTACGGTCTACATAGAAGAACATTGACTGTGCTTTGTGATACTTCCAGTGCCATTGATATCTCGAAAAATCCGGTCCAACTTTCTCGAATCAAACACATTGACATCAGGTACCACGTTATTTGAGATTTGGTTGAGAGGAAGATAGTTAGCATTGAGCATATAGGAACAGACAATCATCTTGCTGACATCTTCACAAAGACATTAGATTTCGAGACCTTCTCTCATTTGAGAAGAGATCTCGGTATGTGCATTGTCTAACCAATGTTGGTTTGTGATGTTGTGACACCCACTATCAACATCAGTCACAACATATGTATAATTTTGCATGCATTTTTTTTCTTTAGTTTCATACATAATCCAAATGCATTGAGTTTGATTGAAAGTGCAATAAGGTCCTGTGTTGCAATAGAAATGATGGCAAAAAGACCAACCTCTTCAAATTAGGTGATTGTGGAGCTTGCCCGCAGAAACTGGTTTTCTCCCAGGTTCAAAAACAAGAGGTGTTTACCAGCATTTGCTGAAGATTAAAAGATTTAAATCCCTTCAAGGATGAAGAAAATCTGGACTCAATATGCTCCAATCTTTAAAAGTCACCTTCTTGAGAGATCTTGACGTAGTCATTAACTTGGGGTAAGGGGTAAGTTTCCATTGACTTCACCTAAGGCAATGTTGGTTTGTAATGTTGTTAGTAATGAAAAGAAACATTGGATCAAGTCACTGAAATCATAATGTGTTCTGTTTTTAACCTTTTAGGTCATAATTTTTAGGCATCCCGTAGGACATTCATACTCTGTGAAGATGCCTTCTAGCTATGCATTTTGTTTCTTGTGTTCGTGACTATCTTGAATTCTCTTAATCTTGTTTTGAATCTTGCTAACTGCGTGTTTCAGTGGAGTTGTAATCGGACGGTTGGACAGGTAATAAAGATATTGATTTGGTGAGTGAAAAATTGCTTTGCAAAG
Source organism: Phtheirospermum japonicum (assembly GCA_014905375.1). Classification (NCBI taxonomy): domain Eukaryota; kingdom Viridiplantae; phylum Streptophyta; class Magnoliopsida; order Lamiales; family Orobanchaceae; genus Phtheirospermum; species Phtheirospermum japonicum. Next base: position 1,015,804 of record BMAC01000052.1, read on the forward strand.
GCTTTGTTCAACTATGGTGATGGTTTATAAAAATCTAGCTCTATCTCGATTTTAATTTGTAGTTGAGATTTGTGATTTTTATTCTCCAATTAAGAGATAGTGGGCTATTTAAGCATAGAGATCGTGTGTCTTATTTTGAGAAAGAAAATTTTGGGTTTTAAAATTGGTAGTGGGGGGTTATTTTTTTGTCAGCTTATTCATTATTTACCCGTTTCCTTCCCTACTCCGGTCATCTTTACCCAAATTGACAAGTTAAGGTTTTTCTTTCTCCAACTTTTACTGCCTACGACACTCGATTTTTTGTTTGTAGTTATTTTCAGTCTCTTGTAGGATATCGAATTCACCGGAGGAGAGAAAAGAAAGAGTCCAAAGCTGTCGTGCCAGCCCATGTTGGTTCTGGTGTTTTGTAACTAAAACCAACATCCCCTGCAAACAATCCTGCCTCTTCTCCAAGCTTCAATTCTGACAATGTTCCATTTGCCAGTGCACCGATGTCAACAATTGCCTCCGACTACTCTGCTAGCTCTGATGAGGCTTCGTCTCAAGCCGTCGAGATTGAAGAACATCTCCACGAGGTTCTTGACGAGTGAAGCTGAAGAGCTGTTCTTGGGATTTCGAAATCGAGGCTTGATTGCTGAGTGCCGAGTTCCAGTTGATGTTTTCGTTCTTTTTTCGTGGTCAGCACATGGCTGGAGCCCGGGTTATTGATCTCCCTTAGCAGGCGCCCTTTCAGGAAGATGTTGCTAGTGGTGTTGGTTCTGGTATTCCCAACATCAGTACCAACATGGTTTATTTTTATTCCCCGTTTGTCCGAGCCCAAATTACTTTGTTTGATATCCAGGTTGCTCAGCACCAGGCGTTTCGGGACTCGTTTGTTGAGGTCCTTTTGCTTTCAGAACAAAAAGGGGGAGAGATGATTGTAGAAGACGCTGTTGTGGTTCGTTTTACAATGGTTACTTCATTTAGGGGGAGTTTCTAATTTAGGGGGCGTTTTTAATTCAGGGGGAGTTTTTAGTCTTTTGATAGTTTTCATGCGTCTTGGGTATTTTGTCCAGAAAGGCAAAAGGGGGAGATTGTTAAGGATTTTATTCTTGGGAATAATTCCTTATTTAGTTGTTTGCCTTTCTTAAGCCCAAAATATATTAGGGAACTAAAATTAGGACTCTAGATTTGTTTCCTAGTTTGTATACAAGACTTTAATTATTCCTAAATTGTGTTTAGGATTTGGTTTTAGGAATCTACCAAGTTTAGGAATCTAGGACTCTTCTATTTAAGACAAGACAAAGCCAAGAGAAGATGATACCTTCAATACGCTTACATTCACAACTTTACGAGAAGGATACTTTTGACGCACGGAATTATTACAAGGAGATCGACGCAAGACACGAAGCAAGGACGCACGACATAGCAAGAAGAAAGAACACTAGAAAGGTACTTGGAGCCAATAATCGAGATAAACAAGCTCTTCGAAGTTGCGTGACCAACGGCGAAGATCTTGCCATTCTGGCAACAAGTATTTAGTATCAAGTTTCTTGATATTTAGTTTTCATATATTACTTTATATTTTGTATTGAACTAAAAAGAAAGTAATATAGTTTTTGTACACCCAAGTTCACAAGTACTTTTACTTGTGAACTGAATTTGTATATCGTGTTCTTATCGTTTTATTCCGCTGCATATTTTATATTTTATACTCTGATCGATGTTGTTAACTAATGTTGGTTAACATTGGATATCAACATTGTAAAACTGAGACTTATTTTTAAAACATAGACCTTCAAGATTTTACAGTATTTTACTTTCAAAATCTTTTGTGGTTGTAAAAAAAAAAATACATAATTTATTCTAGATTCGAAACTTAAAGATAATTTACAATACAAATAAGTGCACAAAACTAAATGAAAATATTATTCACTAAATGAGAGTCTCAATAGTAATTCTAAATGTACCTACATACTACTGAGGATGACATTACAGAATCAGTCTCATTCGTACTACATGATTTTTAAAATTCTTTATGGCATGCTTTTAGTTAAAGAATTAACAACCATTACTTCAGTGCTAATGTGTTCAAGGACCACTTTATTTTCCTTATCACGTTCTCATAGCCTAAATATAGAATCTACAACTCTAAACTTGAATATGAAACTCTTCAACCTAACACCATGAGTGGTAGCTTCAAAACATTATACGAACTCATCTTCCATGGTAGATCCACTAAGGAGTCTGAGTTTATAGCTTTAGACAAATGTGGTGAAGAGACTGCCACATACGAGATGCCTAAGCCTATGTGTAGGAATTCAGTCCCCTGCCTGTTATTGATTTTGTTTTGCCGTCTAAATACAATTGGCTTTCCTATGATTAAGGCTAAACTAATGTACCTAATAATTATAATATAATCACCATATCAATCTATATTTAACAATATATATATATACAACTATAATTAAGGGGTCTAACACACCGCCGTAGTCGAAGCGGGAGATTTGCGTACGCTTAGATTATCTCGAAAATCATTAAAGAGTACGCGTGGGAGCCCTTTAGTGAAGATATCGGTGATTTGGTAGCGAGACAGGACATGAAGTACTCGAACTTGGCCTCGTGCTATTTTTTCGCGTACGAAGTGAATATCCATTTCGATATGTTTAGTGCGCTGGTGTTGGACGAGATTACTGGATAAGTAGATGGCACTAACATTGTCGCAGTAAACTATCGTAGCCTTTTTGATCAGAAAGTGTAGTTCAAGGAGTAAGTTACGTAGCCAACATGACTCAGAGACGACATTAGCAACCCCTCGGTATTCAGCCTCGGCTCTTGAGCGGGAAAGAGTTGGTTGTCGTTTGGAAGACCAGGAAAGTAAATTATCACCAAGAAACACGCAATATCCGGATGTCGAGCGACGAGTGTCGGGGCAACCACCCCAATCCGCATCTGTGGATGAAAGTAGGCTGGACACCGGAGATCTGTAAAGTTGTAAATCGAGATCAAGCGTGCCTTTGATATACCGAAGAACGCATTTTAAAGCATGCATATGTGTGATCTTTGGGTTGTGCATACGCAGACACACCTGCTGAATGACGTATGATATATCCGGCTGAGTGAAAGTAAGATATTGCTACGCACCAGCGAGGGTACGATAGTGAGTCAGATCGGCGAAAGGGGGTTCTGAATCATGAGAAAGCTTAGTCTTTGTGTCAACTGGAGTATGAGAAGGATTGCAGTTTGTCATCCCAGCCCGCTGAAGAATATCCTCTACATACTTCATTTGGCTTAAAAAGTGGCCAGATGTATTTCATGTCACCGCGATACCCAAGAAAAAACTGAGCGGTCCCAAATCCTTCATGGCGAATTCGGATGCCAGATGTGACATGATAGACAAACGTAACTCTGTGGAAGATGTGGTTAATATGATGTCGTTGACGTATAGAAGAATGTATGCCAGGTCGTTTTCTTGTTTGTAAATGAATAAAGAGTGATCGGACTTGCTATGGGTAAAACCGATGGTGGCGATGAAATCCATGAATCGTTGGTACCAAGCACGGGGTGCTTGTTTGAGACCGTAAAGTGATTTCTTCAATAAGTGTACGTAATCCGGATAGGTCGTATCCCGAAAACCCATTGGTTGGTGCATATATACGGTCTCGTTGAGGTTTCCATGTAAAAATGCATTCTTGACATCTAATTGATGAATCAGCCAAGAGTGACACAAAGCAATGCTAAGAACCATATGGATAGTGGCGGGTTTTACAACGAGGCTGAAAATGTCGTCGCAATCCACGCAAACCTGTTGAGACATGCCATCACAAACAAGACGGGCATTATGGCACTCAAAAGAAACGTCAGAATTCTTTTTATGATGAAAGATCCTCATAGAATGAATAATATTAACATTGGACGGACGTGGTACTAACTCCCATGTATTATTTCTAAGAAGAGCAATAGATTCGTCGGTCATGGCGGATTTCCAATTTAGGTCAGATAGGGCGGCCTTAGGATTACGTGGCAGTGGTGATGGAGTTATAGAAGAAGCAAGATTGAAGTGCCGTTTGGGACGTACAATGCCATGCATGCTCCTGGTGGAGATCGTGCGGTTGGCAGGCTGGGGGGAAATAGCATGCGGACGATTCGAAATAGATGGAACAGTCGTGGATTGCTGGTTTTGTGACCCAATAGAGTCACTACTGCAGAAAGTAGATACAAAGGCGCCTCATCCACGACGGTTCTGGAAAAACCGCCGTTAAATACTTTTTTACGGCGGTTTTCTAAAAACTGCCGTTAAATCGGTCATTTAACGGCGGTTTTCAAAAAACCACCGTAGAATCGTACATTTTACGGCAGTTTTATGACAACCGATGTTAAAATTGAACTAATTAACAGCGGTTTTTAAGAAAGCGCCGTGAATTAACAAGTATTCACAGCGGTTCCTTAAAAACCGACGTTAATTAGTTCATACGWTAATTATTGCGGTAGATTTAACGTTGGTTCTATTAGAACCGCCGTGAATAAGATGACATTTAACGACAGTTTCTTAGGAACCGCCGTACAATAGTAAGCTGCCATGTCACCGATCCTCGTCCTTATCAAGCAAAAATCTTGGACCGTTGATCCGTATCTGATCCGACGATCTGGATTAAACTAAAAAAAATATTAAATCAAAAAAATAATTATTAAATTAAAAGAACAATAAATATTAAAATAAAAAACCCTAATCCACTTTCACTCATTAGATTCTTTTCTACTTTCGCCCTAATTTCACTCGTTGAGATTTTGGGATTCGGCGACCATATGGCGGAGGCAGGGGCGGTGAACCAGCAGCGGCGGCTGTGGGACGGCGTATTGGAGCTGACCATGGCCGCGCAAGAGAGGGGCTTCGACCCCCTAATTTGCAACGGGGGCGGTGAACCAGCAGCGGCAGCTGTGGGATGGCTACCTGAGCGGCGCGGCGTCCGAGCTGAAGAATATGAGGAAATCGAAGTGGAATAATGCGTGGCACAGGAATAAGAAGATGTCAATTGGATTGGTGGTCTTGCTGGGATTTTTCATCGTCATGAGTTGGTGGATGCTTTCTCGGATCCAGGAATCGGGTCGGACGCGTGGGAATGTCGAGGTCAAGTTTTTGAAAGGGAACGGGACCACTGTGTTCATCAAGGTATGATGATGATGATGATGATTCACTAATTCCCTTTATTTGTGATTGTCTTGGGATTTTTTTATGTTTAGTTTTTTGAATTTTCCTGCTCGAATCCTTCCAGTGGGAGGAAATCTCCATCACCATAGCCGCCCATTGCGGCTTCGACGAGCCTTCCAGGACCTCGACTTAGTGCCTCCACATTAAGTATCTTTAATTACAATTAATTAAGCTTTGTATATTTTGTATGTGCCGGTAAAAATATCTTTATCTATTCGAGATTGGGGCTAATTTCAAATTCAAAACTAGGGCTGACGATGAGGAGGAGAAGATGAAGATGATGGGGTCAGAGGTTCGCAGAGGTCCTCTCCGATGATAGGCCATGGGTGCGATGGTTTAGTTCATGACAGGCTGGGAGATTATCGGTTGTCCGAGGACGAGGTTCAATTCGTAGCTCATGACGCCTTCAATTACGTGGCCAACCAAAAACAACAAATAAAAGATGATGATGGTGCAATTAATATCATTCTGGTGGTTGTGGGGCTTGATTTGTTGACGGTGCAGCAAGAGGGCGAACCAATTGATGTGGCTGTCGATCGGGCCGTAAAGCCCGAAAGCGTGTTCCCATTGCGGTTGTGTTACGTTGCTACGCCTGTCGGGTCCAGAATACTGGAGGTAAGAGGTTTTATATTTGTATTTCATATCTCTTGTCTTTAACTAATTGTTGGTCTCAAGTGAATTGACTTGTTTTGGTTGTATTGACTTCTATCATTTTTTTAAAAAAATTTATTTATTGTCTAATTTTAAATACTTAAGCAGTTGCATATGATGAATATCTATCAGGATTGTAATATTTCACTCATTTCATGACATAGTATCTACACTGTTTTTTCGATTCCCCTTTTAGTTTGTGTTTGGAGTAAGAGAAGTTAGGTGTTGTTTGATCAATTGAAATTCGAAATTCTGAAGAAGGCCCTTGTAAGGTCTATTTCTGAAGGATGTTTTTGCATTGAAATTGTGGTGGCAGTATTAGGCAAGGTACTTTTCTGTGGGCTATTTTTATGCATGCTAAATATGTTTGTGGATAATATTTGGAAAAAGAAAGTGTGCAAAAGTTTGGAATCTCAACTGCACTCTGCATGGGCTTTGAGCAATGATAAAATTAAAATTATCTTCTTTGCCTTGACATTTGTTTTGAAAACTCAAGGATGATCTTTAATGATCTTTTAGGACCATACATCCTCATTAATTAAAGTTATTAACCTTTTTTATATTTTGTAATGGTTTGAGTATTGTTCTTGTGAATTTGGGAAGATGACCACATTGGAGAATTGAAAACAAAGCTCAAGGGGTTACTTCGATTCCAAAAAATTATATAAAGGTACTAAGGGACGGGAGATGGAGCAAGCAAGAAGCCTCGATTCTGGTCTCGAGCGATATAGTCAGCATCAAGCTCGACGATATTATTCCTACTAACGCTCGTCTACTCGAAGGGGATCCCCTGAAGATTGACCAATCTGCCCTAACCGGTGAGTCTTTGCCCATCACCAAACAGCCCGGTAGTGAAGTGTATTTGGGCTCCACATGCAAACAAGGTGAAATTGAAGCTGTTGTTATTGCCACTGGGATCAACAATTTCTTTGGTAAAGCAGCACATCTTGTTGACAGCACTCAAAACGTCGGTCACTTCCAAAAGGTTGTTAATACTCAAAATCCTCGCACTGTTTTTTTTTTTTCATTTCATAAGGTTGTTCATACTCAAAATCCTCGCACTATTTTTTTTCATTTCATTTATTACTTATATTTCGTGATCGATGATCAGGTGTTGACATCCATCGGTAACTTCTGCATATGCTCCATCGCAATCATGTACCCGATCCAGAAGAGACGATACAGGGACAAGATTGACAATCTCTTGGTTCTCTTGGTCGGTGGCATTCCCATCGCAATGCCGACCGTGTTGTCGGTGACGATGTAATTGGGTCTCACAGACTGTCCTAACAGGGCGCTATCACCAAGAGGATGACGTCTATTGAGGAAATGGCTGGGATGGATGTTCTGTGCATTGACAAAACCAGAACACTTACTCTTAACAAGCTCACGGTCGACAAAAACTGGCATCGAAAACCAGGATGCTATTGATGCTTGCATTGTCGGAATGCTAGCCGATCCCAGAGAGGTATATATATTTGGTATTTAATTATACTATTTAATAAAGAAAAAAAACATTTCTCAATTCAAAAATACAAATACCCCTTAATGTGATACAAACATTGATTATGTTTCATATAACCCCTCTTTCGGTACAATCTGAAATACATGTCGAGGGGTATTTGCAATTTTTAAAAATGAGAGTTTTTTGTAATTAAGATAAACATCAGGGGTGCCTTTTGTAAATAAACCAAAAATAAGTAGTTATAATTGTGCATTTAGGTAAAGGTTTCAAAACAATTTACTGTTTGAATCATTTTGGTTTTAATGATCATTGTTTCATCAATTAATTTTGAATCTTGAGTGTTTTACACCTTTGTGCTAGGTAAAAAAAAATGTCGTAGCTGTAAAACACGTTACGACAGTCAAAACCTTCGATTCACCAGAGAGTTCGAGTCAACAGTTAGCTCGTACGAGGTCTCGATGTGGCATTCGCTTTAGTTAGAAATGTGAAGATGTTTCATTTTATTTTTTAGTCTCTTGTTTTTATTGTTGAACTGTTCATGGATGCTGTTGATGGAAATTCTTAATTATATTGGAGTATTAATTCTTAATTTATTTATTGAAATAATCAATATATTCAAAATATTCATTATTGTCAATTTTGGTTCACCTGCTTTCATTTCATTTTTTTTAAAATTTTTTACTACTTTCTAGAAGGTAGTTTTCAAAAACTGGCGTAAAATGTTCGTTCTGGAAAACAGATTTTCTAGAAGGCATTTTTAAAAACCGCCGTAAAAATGCTGCATTCTACGGCGGTTCCAAAACCGCCGTTAAATGTCTTCCAGAACCGCCGTTAAATCCCACTTTTTTACGGTGGTTTTGAAAAATCGCCGTAAAATTTAACGGCGGTCGATATAACGGTGGTTTAAAAATCGCCGTTAAAAGTTCCTAAAAACTGCCGTTAAATCACTATTCCGCAGTAGTGAGTGGAGCGGAGGTGGATTGGGATGGTGTGAAGTATGGGTCGTTGGTGTCGGCATAAAGAAGTGGCTAGGTCCAGAAGATGTGTCCAGCGGGCTGTTTGCCGATGAAGGTGAGGTGGCTGAAACTGATGAAGGAAGAGGCCCAACACGAAGATTATTTGTAGCAGTTATGGGAAATGCAAAATGAGGTTGGACAAGAGGGTGTAAGTTAATGCCTAGAAAATCGTATGAAGGATTTGAAGGCTGAGTGTTTTGAGAAAAAGGAAAGCAAGTTTCGTTGAAAACAACATGTCGAGAGATGATAATTCGTTTGGAAGAAAGAACGTAAAACTTGTAGCCTCGGTGGTTAGGTGGATACCCAAGAAAAACGCATGGAGTCGAGCGAGCTTGGATCTTATTAATCATTTGGGGAGGAAATAATGGGAAACAGAGACAACCGAAAACCCGAAGGAGTTTGTAGGATGGGAAACGGTGGTATAGAACTTCCGTTGGTGAGCGTTTTTGTAGTAGTTTATGTGGGATTATGTTAAGTATGTATTGATACGGACCTAAATGTCCATACGTGATATTATTTGATGTATATGAGTATTTGTGAAAGGCGACCTCATTTCCTGGAGAGGGTGTTCCTCTAGGAGGTGAGCGATCTGGGTGGTTTCTTTGAGAAGTGGGCGAGCTGGTTTTATAGATTAGCGACCTGGAGTATGAGGATGAGTTCTCATATAGGGTCGCGACCTCTTGTGTTTTGTGTTGGGTGATGGACTCGTTTATGGGCTTAATGTGGATGGGTTTTGGGTCCCGATGGACCGTATGGAAAGAATAGCAGGCCCAGGCCTATTTTGGTGATTTAATGAGAGGTTTATTATTTATGTGAACTTAGCATATAGGAGGAATCTAATTCTGAGACAGTTGTGGAATTATGGTAGGAAAAGGTAACCCTGGCTTGGAGGCACTTCTCTTATCTCTATAAAAAGAGGTGCATCCACTCATTATTAACGATACATAATATATTATCACATCGTATCTTGCCTTGTTTTAGTAGTAGTGAGTGTTTTTGACTTGCTTATTAACTTAAGCATTGGAGGGCCTTGTCGGGCCTGGAGTCCAACCCGTTCGAGGCGCTATTTTGCAGGACCAGCTAGGTCGCCAGGAGGATATTTGGAGGCTTTGCAGATCGCTGTGACGTATACGAAAGTTGTTTCAGGTCGCTGATCTCATATTTGAGGTTAGTACCCCATATTTTTGGTAACCAATCTTTTTGGATTTATCAAGTGGCGCCATCTGTGGGAAAGAGGGACATCGAGTCCTTGAGTGAAAGACGTGAGGATACACAATTTTCGTAAGTCTAAAATCTGATTGCGCTATGAATTTGAAAAATCATTTTCTAGAGCTTCAACCGTTGGATCGTGTTAAATATTTTAAAAAACCTCAAGGACCTTCCGAATTTCATTTTGAATGGTGGAGATTAGATTTTAAGGTGTGAGGTAATATATATAAATTTTAGAGTGAAGCAGATTTTATTTTCGGAAAATTCTGCGTAGTGTTTTTCAGAATATGATTGTGCATAATATAACCGTTGGGTCAAGCCTAAAATTGGACATGTTATTATAAAAATTTTAAAGTCTAATCTGAACGGTGGAGATTTTAATTTGTGTTCGGAAAATATTTATAATGGATTTCGAACAGAGCTGATCCTGTTTCCCGAAAACTTTTTGTCTAGTTTCTTTTAAATATTAAATCATGCGCAATCTAACCGATTGGATGAAGTTGAATTTTGGATATAATATGTACAATATATAGTGGTTAAATATGAGTAGTGGTGGGGATCAGGTTTTGAAGATTTGTGAGCACGAGTAAGGGTTGTGATGCTTGCGTTTTATTTATAATCATATACTAACGAGATCTATTTGTTGAGTTTGTATTAATATTGGTTTTTGAGGGTTACTCTATATGTGGCCTGGACCTTAACCCGGGAATGGTCAATGCAAATAAACGCGATGAGGTCGCGTGTACAAATATTCAAGGTCGATTCATTTTGTTGCTCGGAGTCTAAGACGATGAGGTCGCGTATCAAGCGAACGCAACAAAATTTGAGATAAGTATTTATTTTCTTTTAGATGTGTTTAAAGGATGATGTTATGGTTTGGTTGATTGATTTGGTTGTCATATGGAATATTTGCTTATTGACTTGATTTACATGGGGGTAGACTTATGGTTTAATTATTGAGTATGGTGTGATGATTGGTAATCAATAAGTATAAAAATATCGAATATATCATTTATGCTTGGTTGACGTAATCACAGGTCGTATTTACATGTAAAACTTTTTTTGTTTTAGTTGTGGTTAATGTGATCGAGTATTATGGAATCTGGGAATTATTAGATTGAGGTTTTTAATTTTGTTATCCGGATTTTGAAGAAGATGCTGAGGTTTGATGTATAAATTCGAGGGCAAATTAGTCATTGTCGACCCATGCATTTTGTATCATGATAATTATTTCGTACATACGTGGTTACATGAATATAAGTGTGAGAATATTGTATTAATTGTCGCCTGAATGTATATACTTATTGTGGGAATTTTGTTTGATTCGAAATGGTTGGGACTTGTTTATTAGTCAGGTTTTTAATTTAAATTTCTATTCAGGATTGTTGCAGCTCTGATATAGTTATGTGATTGGTAACAATTAATTATGTGGATGGTCTACATAAGAATTGTGTGTTTACATGCTACGGTCATTATTATCGTATTTATTTGAAATCCACGAATTATTTGACAAATTAATTCTAGTATTTGGTAATGGGCTCTCCTATTATTTAGTTGATTTTGCATGAGGATGTGAGTATGAGAGGTCTAACAAATTGATGTGTCGTACTCATTGGTTTTATAAGATCGGAAAAGGCTTGATGAGTTTGATTTCTTTGGTGAGTTCTTTTATAACAGGTTAATTTCATAATTGTGGACGCGAATAAAGGTTGCGATGCTTAAATGATAACTATCGATGAGGTTGCGGGTCTAAGGTTGATTTATTTTGTTGCTCGAAATCCAAGGCGATAAGGGAACCAGACCGTTGTCCAGTTTGCCCCCCGAACAGGGAGGTACAAGGTTTATAGCTGCGAAATATAATTGGGAAACCTCTATGTTGATTTAATGAGGTGAATGGGCCTGGAGGCATTCAAAGGAAAAGATAAGTTTTCTATTATTTGGTTTGGTGGATGTATCTTTTATATATGTTAGCTTGTTTGCTCGATTTTATGGGTCCGATCGTATGCGTGTGACATTTAGGTTCTTTTGATGTCACACAATTAGTTATGAGTTTGGATGAGGCTAAAAGTTTGTAATTAGTAGGATAATTATGCTTGGGGCTTTTAATGGGATTTGAGTGCTTGGATATATTTGGGTTAATGTGCTACTAATGTTTTTGTTGAAAGTGGAAGATGGATTCATGTGGTTTAACACTTGGATGGGGAGTACTTATTTGATTTTATATTGTTATGAGGATATGCTTATGTTTTTAGAGATAAGCAAGATGAGTTTTGACTAAAGATTAAGTGTTTATCAATTCCCAAGGTACTTGAATGAGTAGGATCATGAAAACACACTAAGAATTGCTTATTCTTGCACATTCCCGTATGAAAATACTGCACTGCCACACTCCAGTAAAACGATCATAAATCACTGTTGGATGATCCTTTTTGAGATCCGATTTTTGTGTTGGAAACTAGACTTGCAGGCTTTCCATTGATATATAGTTTGTTCTATAGTTCATTACCGATTAAAGTAGTTTAATCTTCAAAATTGGTATATGTGTATTGAGAACTTCGTGTCAGTTTTGTTTGATCCTATATGGTTTGATGGTAATATGATATTTGTGGTTGTGGGAAAGAGGAATATTTGATTTGCAAAATATTTGATTAACATGTTATTGGCTCGAGTAAGGTTGCGATATTCGGATGATATTTTCTATGATTATAGCTCGTATTCGTATTAACTTAGGGTTAATTTGTGAGTTGCCCGACATGTAACTCAGGGATGGGTAAACTAATGCGAATAGGTCGCCAATATTTAGGGCCATGTACCGGGTCGCGTGTCCAAACATTCATAAAAAGGTGCTCGGGGAATTATGCTACCTAAAAACAAAAAGGTCACGCAGTTGGATATTCGAGGAGAGCCCGATGCTTGTTTGGGTTGGAGATTATATAGTTTATGGGAATACACAGACTCTCAGTTGATAGCTCGTCAGTTCGATGGTTCTTTTGAAGCTAAAGCAGAGCGGATGGCAGTTTATTTGAGTAAATTGCGCGAAGAAGCAGCACATTTTGAAGAGTTTAAGGTGGAACATTTACCGCGAGCTGAAAACACTCGGGCTGAGCATTATAAGCGAAGGATACAAGCTGCTTTTAATAAACGAGTCAAGCCTCGTTGTTTTCAGGTGGGCGATCTGGTATGGAGGCGGGCTGATGCGTTACGAATGATTAAGAAATTGGAGCCAAATTGGGTCGGGCCGTTTAAAGTTGTGAAGGTATTGCAAGGGGGAACTTATGTACTTGAGGACACGAGGGGGAAAGTTTTGCCCAGAAGCTGGAATGTATGTCATTTGTGCCTAGAGGGCGATGGTAGTGTGTTTGGGGCGGGAGAGGGTAACTCTTTTTCGGAGGGCACCTCTCCCGTAGTGAAAGTTTGTGTTTTTGTGGAAAGTGGGCTGACGCTTCTTGTAGGTCGGCGATATGGGGAGAGGGTAACTCTTGTTTGGAGGGAACCTCTCCCGTAGTGAAAGTTTTTATTTTTGTGGAATGTGGGCTGACGCTTCTTTTAGTTCAGCGATGTGGGGAGAGGGTAACTCTTGTTCGGAGGGCACCTCTCCCATAGTGAAAGTTTGTATTTTTTTGTGACATAAGTTAGTAATGAAAAGTTGTACGATGAGAGGTCGCGTTGAGGAAAGTTGTGTTTTGTGGTGGGAGAAGGTAACTCTTGACCGGAGGGCACTTCTCCCATATGGAATTTGTGTTGTGGAAAGTTGTGCTTTTGTGGGGGGAGAAGATAACTCCGAACCGGAGGGCATTTCTCCCGTATGAAGCTTGTGTTGTGGAAAGTTGTGTTTTTGTGATGAGAAGTTGTGTTTATGTGATGAGTAGGTGCGTGTTTGTGATGAGAAGTTGTGTTAAGAAGTTGTGTTTTAGTGGTGAGAAGTTGTGTGTTTGTGATGAGAAGTTGTGTTGAGAAATTGTGTTTTAGTGGTGAGAAGTTGTGTGTTTGTGATGAGAAGTTGTGTTGAGAAGTTGTGTTTGTGATGAGAAGTAGTGTTGAGAAGTTGTGTTTTTGTGGTGAGAAGTTGTGTTTTTGTGATGAGAAGTTGTGTTTTTTTGGCGAGAGAAGGTAACTCCGGACCGAAGGGCACTTCTCTCGTAGGAAGTTTGTGTTTGAGGTTTGTGGCGAGAGAAGGTAACTCCGGACCGGAGGGCACTTCTCTCGTACGAAGTTTGTGTTTTGAGAGTTGTGTTTTTGTATTTTGAGAGTTGTGTTTGGCAAGCTATATTGATGATTCATGGTTAAGTGGTTATGATGTTTTACTTATGATTTGGGAAGAGTATGTCTGATTTACATATCTTTTTCAGGCTGTTGTGTTGTGTTATGGATGGTTCTTTCTGTGCGAGCTAATATGTTTTATATGCGAGCTGAATTTAGCTCCATTGGATTATGTATAAGTCATGATTCGACTATTCTTTTGAATCTCATGGTCTTATGAGGGTAGGAAATATGATTGTGATTGGTTACGAGTTTGTGCGACCTATGTGCGAGTCAGGTTTATTTGGCATTTACTTTAACATGTTTGAAATACTTGGTTGCATTAACTTGGGGGACTATGTGGTTTTTCTTTAAATGTCTATGGTCAATCATTATTGAGTTGATGCGACCTGGCTTTTTGGTCTTATTTGCGGGGACTGGATTGTTTTTCTTGGTCATGTGTGGTTTTATATGGTTATGGTCTATGGTATGGAATGATTTTTATGATTATGGGCCGATACTTTTAGGTTGGCAATGGTTTATGGATATGTTTGTTTTTGTGGAATGGGCTGATACTTTTAGGTCAGCGATGATTTATGGGTGCAATGGTTTTCTGGACTAGCTGATACAGACCTAAATGTCCATACTTGATATTATTTGATGTATGTGAGTATTTGTGAAAGGCGACCTCATTTCCTAGAGAGGGTGTTCCTCTGGGAGGTGAGCGAGCTGGGTGGTTTCTTTGAGAAGTGGCGAGCTGGTTTTATAGAGTAGCGACCTGGAGTATGAGGATGAGTTCTCATATAGGGTCGCGACCTCTTTTGTTTTGTGTTGGGTTATGGAGCTCGTTTATGGGATTAATGTGGATGGGTTTTGAGTCCCGATGGACCGTATGGAAAGAATAGCAGGCCTAAGCCTATTTTGGTGATTTAATGAGAGATTTATTGTTTATGGGAACTTAGCATATAGGAGGAATCCTAATTTTGAGATAGTTGTGGAATTATGGTAGGAGAAGGTAACCCTGGCTTGGGGGGCACTTCTCTTATCTCTATAAAAGGAGGTGCATACCTCTCATTATTAACTATACATAACATATTATCACATCGTATCTTGCCTTGTTTTAATAGTAGTGAGTGTTTTTGACTTGCTTATTAACTTAAGCATCGGAGGGCCTTGTCGGGCCTGGAATCCGACCCGTCCGAGGTGCTATTTTGCAGGACCAGCTAGGTCGCCAGGAGGATATTTGGAGGCTTTGCATATCGCTGTGACGTATACGGAAGCTATTTAAGGTCGCTGATCTCATATTTGAGGTTAGTAACTCATATTTTTGGTAACCAATCCTTTTGGATTTATCATGTATGTAGCCATTTGCAAGGCATGATGCCAAAATTCTGGAGGTGTCGACGAATGAACAAGGAGTGTACGCATGATATTGTTAATAACTCGGATTTTACGTTCGACTTTTCTATTTTGTGGAGAGGTATATGGGCAAGAGAAACGGATTTCAAGTTCATTTGTTGACAGAATGTTTTGAAAGAATTATTCGAAAATTCCGTTCCATTGTCACACTGGAAGGTTTTTATTTTTAATTGGAATAGAGTTTTAATGTGTGTGAAAGCTTTGAAAATGGGAAAAAATTCTGGTTTCTTGCCGATAGGAAATGTCCATAAAAAATCACTAAAATCATCAAGAAGCAAAACGTAATATCGATGACCAACTGAACTTAAAACGGGCGATGTCCAAATATCACTATGCACGATATCAAATGGCAATAAAGTAGACGAATTTGAAGAAGCGAAAGGTAATTTCACATGTTTACCAAAAACACAAGATGAACAAGGAATATAGTTTGAAATGCGTTTACAATTAATAGCTCTTTTATTTGAAAGTGAATTTAAAATGGAGGCGCCTGGATGGACTAATTGATTGTGCCAAATGTCGTGAGATAAAACAGGAAAGGTGGAGGCTGGAGAGGCGAGACGACAGTTGGTGGAGGTGATAGGGTAAAGATCGCCAGTACTATTGCACCTCATTATTACCTTCCCATTGTGAAAATCATTCACAGAAAAACCAAATGAGTCAAGTTCAATGGTTACATTATTGTCAGAAATGAAATGACGAACAGACACAAGATTCTTTATGAGTTTAGGGGCATGAAGCACATCATTTAATTGCAATGGGGGATAGGGCAAAGGAAGATATTTTTGTCCATAACCATGAATTGGTATCTCCTGACCACTTTCGACAATAATATTTTTGTTATTTCTCAAATTAAAATAATTCGTAAGGTTACCTCCCTCGCCTGTCATATGAGAAGTTGCCCCCGTGTCCATGTACCAGTTTCTATCTGGTGGAGATAGGCTCATGGTTTGAAACGCCTGCTCCAAATCGGTAGGTTGGTTTTGCACGGTATAAGCCTGGGATCGGCTATCCAGTATGCCCGAATGTTGTTTGGAAGGAGGCGGAGGTTGACGTCGCCACTGAGCAGTCGGGTAGGGACACGGAGGTGCGGTCCATTCCCATGCACATGTCCATGGTGGAGGAGGGTAGTGCTGTGGTTGTTGAGTCCATGGCTGCGGCGATTGGTGACGACTGTTATTTCCGTGAGACAATCCCCGTCCCCCGCAACCACGGCCCCTACCCTTTCCACGAGTGGAAGAGTGGTGGCAGTTCGGGTTGACATTCTGGCCCCGATTTTGCTGTTGGTTGCGGTTGTTGATGAACCCAGAGTTTGGAGGTGGTTGGGCCGTTTCACCTCCTTGTTGAACAACCATGGCTTGTTGAGAAGGAGCGCGGGCAGCTACCTCGGCCTGACAAGCTTTTCGTATTTCTTCAAGTAGCAAGCACGAACGGGAGATGGAGAAATCTGGGAGTGGGCCCATCTGGGAAAGATTGGATGCGACTGTGTCATAATTGGTATTTAGACCGTTGATGAGTCGAAGAACCAATCTATGGTTAGAGACGAGATCATCTACGTTGGCTAGTTGATTTGCCAAATTTTTGAGTTCCTGACAATAGGATGAGACGTCAGGGAAATCATCGAGAAAAGTGCTCATAAACTGTGTCTCCAGATCCGAGGCACGTGCATTCTTGTTGTCGTGAAACATACTTGCAATGTGCTACCACTGATCTTGCACAGTTGCGTCCTTCTTCAATACGTTGATCAGTAGTGATGGAGAAATTG
Organism: Phtheirospermum japonicum; assembly: GCA_014905375.1. NCBI lineage: Eukaryota > Viridiplantae > Streptophyta > Magnoliopsida > Lamiales > Orobanchaceae > Phtheirospermum > Phtheirospermum japonicum. The sequence goes on from BMAC01000052.1 coordinate 1,032,756, forward strand.
TGCCATATATCCAAGTTAGGACGATGGCATCGAGGTGGGTCCAGAGATTGGAGTCGAAATCTGGTGCTTGTTCCCTTTGTTCCAGAGTCTTGGAGGGGATGATGTGTTCAAGAACATTGTAAGCGCGACAATGGATTTTAAACAATTCAGCTCAAGAATCATAGTGCCCTTTTCGGATTCAAGGCAAATTCATTTTCAAATATTTCGTTGAGCCTATCATCGGTAATTTTTGGTTGGAGACGTTGAATGGTTTTTGTGTAAATACAACATCATTCGTTACACAATTGAGCAAAAAGTATTAGTACATATATATATATATACATTTACAGTATAAATTGAAAAGAGAATTTATACGTAACATAATCATGGACCTCCTCACAATTTAGAAACACGTATATCCTTGCGGCGTTGTATTCTATTTCTCTTAGAAATCTTATTCCCTTTGTACCAAATGTCTCTCCACATTTCTTAAACACCGAGGGAATTTCATCAGCGTCATCCACACAACTCTGACCATCGTCATTTCTAGGAAAGTTTGTTCTTTTAGTTGAAACGTGATCTTCAAAATAGTACAAACTAAAAGTTGATGCCTCATCGACCAGATATGCATTTGCTATCGACCCTTCAACACTTGCCTTATTTTTCACGCTGTTCTTTATTTTACGCAGATACCTCTCGAACGGGTACATCCATCTATACTGCACTAGGACAACAATTCTCGCTTCATGCATAAGCTGAACGGGTAGATGCTCTATCGAGTCACAAAAACTTGGAGGGAAGATTAGTTCCAGTTGACACAATATTAAAGGAATGTCACGTTCAAGTCAACTAATATCTTCGGTGCAAATGACTGTTGACATGAGATCCTTCAAAAATAGGCTTAATTTGGTTAGAGCCTTCCACACATTCGGAGGAAACAGTTCACGAAAGGCTATTGGTATCAACATTTGCATGAATACATGACAATCATGACTTTTCATCCTGATCAAACGCGATTCCTTATTGTCGACGCAACACCAAAGATTTGATGCATACCCATCTTGAAATTGAAGAGATTTGACCCAACCACAAACGACAATTTTTGTCTGCTTATCAAGTGTGTAAAAGGCTTTAAAACTTTCCCGACTCATTTGGCGCCAACTCTGAATGATTACAATACTCATTCAACTCTCCCCTTGATTTATACGTGTCCTTGGTCTTTCCTATGAAATTTATCACCGTGTTGAAAACATTGTCAAACACATTTTTCTCGATGTGCATAACATCTAAATTGTGGCGAATTAGATTTTTCCTCCAAAATGGCAGATCCCAGAAAATGCTTCATTTTCTCCAACCAGACGTTTAAGATATTTGCGCATTAACGAGTGTTGTATCTAGTTCAGTGACTTTAAGAAGCCCCCATCTTTCGATTTATGCCAAAACTTCTGTCCCTGAGCGGACTTCCGGCGGTGGAGTCTCGACATATCTTCTTTTTCGAAAGCATCGTTTATCTTTTCGAAAACGGTGATCGCACTCAAGGAATTTTCGGTGATTGTTGAACCAAGATTGCTTCCCGATGCACTTAAGAGTGAAGGTGTCTGACCGTTCCATACAGTAAGGACAAGCTGTTCGACCGGCCGTACTCCATCCGGACAACATAGAATACACAGGAAAATCGCTAGTTGTCCACATAAGGGCTGCTTGCAATTGAAAATTTTGTTTCTTAGATATATCATACGTGGGATCCCCAACCATCCACAACTAATTTAATTTGGCGATTAGAGGTAGCAGAAATACATCAAATTTGTCTTTCGGATTTTTTGGCCCTGGTACAAGAACGCTCAGGAACATGAACTAATCTTTCATGCACATCCAAGGAGGTAAGTTGTAGGGTGTAACTATAACGGGCCATAATAATTATTGTGGGCCAAAACATCCAAATGGTTGAAAACTATATGTACAAAGATCTAATCTCACGTTTTGAATTTCGCCGCAAAACTTGGATGAGCCTGGTTGAAATGTTTCCAAGCTTCTGAGTCGAATGGGCGGCGCATAACATTATCTTCAACCACATGTTCAGCATGCCACCTCATATCTTTGGTTGTAGCATTAGATGCGCACAACCTCTGCAGATGAGGAGTTAATGGAAAATAATACATCTTCTTGTACGCGACACGAGCCTTCTGTCGTTTTGTTTTACCTTGACGAACGGGTTTAAACCGAGGTTCATTATAGAATTTGTAGCTTGTCAAATCAGAATTGTCTCTCCAGTATATCATACAATTATTCTTACAGCAGTCTATCTTCTCGATTGGTAAGCCCATGCCCCTTAGCAACTTCTTACTTTTGTAGAAGTTATCGGGTGCGAGATTTTCTTTCGGTACAATCTCTTTGATTAATTAACTCAATTGATCATAATACTTCTGAGACATATGATTCTCTGACTTTGAATTCATGAGACGGGAAACTAATGACAACTGAGTATGTCCCTCGCACCCCGGATACAATGGCTAATTTCCATCTTTCAACATGTCGTAAATTTTTTGAGCCTCAGGGTTCGGTGACTCTTCCATATCGGCAACCACGTCAAAACCGGGTCTAGCTGCATCTTGAACCATATTAATGTACGCGTTTGATGAATATTATCATGATGACGTCCGGAGGGGAAAGGCTGGCTTCATCCCTGGTAAATCCATCTATAGTAATTCAGCTCGAACTCGTATCTAACCAAATGGTACTTAATCTCATCGAAATAAAATATCTATCTATAGTAATCTGGCTCGAACCCGTGTCTATAATACTTCTTTCTTTTGCACCTGCAATCTTTTGTGTTGATATTCAGGCTTTTATTTTCAGTTCACCGGAATAAAATATCCAGTTAACTCCATTGTATCCTGGGAAACAAAAGCTCAATATAGAGCGAATTTGTTTTAAGGAAATTGTGTAATTCACAAGTCTCACTTTCTTTATTTTGCTTACGAGTTTCTGTTTTCCATAAAATACTTTTCCTAACAATTCTTACCATTCATTGATTATCAAGCGTCATAATAAAGAGTTACCTAGTTGAGAACTCAGATTGTCTAGGAGAGTGAGATCTCAGATGTTGTGGCCAAACCGTGAACCGCCAGTTCACAAACTGCTGGCAATCGGCTGGTTTCATAGTTCGATTGCTGTTTGTCATTTATTGACAAACTGAACCAGTGGTTTGAAACATGAACTGTTGGTTCCGAACCGTTGGGCATGTCTTGAACTTTCGATTATTTACTATTGTCTAAATTACTGGCGTGTCGTGGGCGATCGCTTTCTCTGCAGACTGAGAGTTTTTTCGAGGTGAGAACTTTTCTCGACCTCCTGTGTTGTGTAGCCCTATAGTCCGTACAAATTAAAAAATGACTGGTATTTTTTGTGTCAATTTTTGATTTCTTTTATTTGTGTGCACCTGACTTTTCAAAAAAACTTCCTCTTGTTATGTTTTTGTTTATTTGACTCGGCCTTCGATTGAGTCAATATAATAGACTGTTGTACGGAATGTAGTGAGAGAGGAGATGGTGCACTTATTTGTTTGTCTATTTTTCTTTCCTGCAGATAGTTGTTCGTCTTTAGTTTGCCTTTTTTTTTTTAAGAACTTCTTTATGTCTACTAGTTGTTTTGATTATTTTAATTTTCATAAACTTAGCTTGCTAGTAGAATACTCGAATGATTGGTTAATTTATTAACATCAACCGTTTTTGTGAAATCACACACTAAGAACCCATTAGTGTTTGATATTTTTTCTTTATCGGGTTAGACAGGATTCAAACAGTTTTCGTGAATGGTAGTTTATGAAAGCATGGTCTATTTTAGGGTTTGAGTGTTTGGATTTTGTATAAAATTGCAGCTCTATTTGGCTTGTTTCCCTATCTGTATGCTTTACACATGGTAATGGTGACTCTCTGTTCCTTGTTATCACTTGAAAATTTTATCGACATTGTTTGTTTCGATATATTTTTGGTGAATATGCAAGTTCTTACATATTCTTAACAACTTGTTTTTGTAGTTGTTTGTTTTCCGGTAAAATTATCTTCGCCCTGTACCTCAAGAATCGGTTACTGTATTAGCTCTTTTGGATTGATTTCGATTCTCTTCTTTACTTTTTCTATTATTGTCTTTCTAATTATTGTTAGAATTACACTATTGGTTATTATTCAGATGAAACTAAAGAGTGTTGGGAAATTTATTTATGGGAATTTCCTTATTTTCCTTTTGTAGTTATTTGCCTTTCTTGGACCCAAAATATATTAGGACTCTAGATTTGTTTCCTATATTGTGTTTAGGATTTTATTTAGTTTCCTAGATTGAGCATAGGATTAGATTACTTGTTTACAAAGATTAGGATTATTGTCTATTTAAGACAAGAAGTAGTCTTGTTAATAGATACGATTTGAATGCAACCAAGAGACGAGAAGAAGAGACGCACGAACAAGAAGAAGAACACAAGCACGTAGAAGACTTGAGGCAACGATTAAACACGTACATCTTCAAAGTTGCGTAACCAACTGAGAAGATCATCACAAGTATCGCCACAAGTATTTTAGTATCAAGTGTTGATACTAGTGTTTTTCATATATTACTTAATTATTTTGTAATTGATCTTGAAAAAATCTAAGTAATATTGTTTTCAGGTTTGGATACCCAAGTTCATAAGCACATTTGCTTATGGACGAAATTTAAATTGCTGTGTTTCAAGTATTTTTATTATTCCGCTACTTTTAATTATATAACCTATTTGATGTTAGTATAGGTGCGTTAAGATCAGTTTTAACATCTGTGTTTATTTCATTGTTTACAACTCTGAAATTGTTTGATGGTAGTTTAGGTGTTGTATCACTAAACTTAAAATCATTTTACTGATACTTATTTCAACAACTATAGGTCCTACGAATTAATATTTGGCATCTAGAGCAGGTTACTTGACGTACTAAGTATACTGATACTTGTTTTTGTAGGACGCTATGGATGCTCAAGGATATCCGCGACCTCCGATCCTTAATGGCGAGAACTATTCTCTCTGGAAACAAAGGATGAGGTGGAATATCAATACCATTGATGAACGTGCATGGAGAACCATACTGGTTGGATGGGAAAAGCCACGCATTACTGATGATGATGGTGACACCATCATCAAGAGGGGAGAAGATCTGACGGTTGATGAACTAGCCTTGTTCAATTGGAACTCCAAGAGTATTAACACTCTCTGTGGCTATGTTGATTCAAGCTACTATAAGGTGATCAAAAAGTGCGATTTGGCAAAAGATGCATGGGATGCATTGAAGAGGGTGTGTGAAGGAACTCAAAGTGTCAAGAAATCAAGACTGAGGATGTTGACTGCTATTTTTGAGTCTATGAGGATGGACGATAAAGAATCCATCATGGACTATGCTATGAGACTCTCAAACATTGGCAATGAGTGAGAAGAACTTGGTGAAGGTTTGACTAACTCACGCCTTGTGGGAAAGTTTCTAAGATACATCTCGAAGAAATTTAGCATCAAACTGGTAGCTATTGAAGAAGCAAAGGACACAGATGATTTAGACTTTGATACTTTAGTAGGCTCGCTCAAGACGTTTGAGATGGAACGTCTCGGTTCTAACTCAAAAGAGAAGAATGTTACTCTAACTTCCGATGTTAACTCTGATGATGAAGATATTGATTGGAGGGAGATACTAGAAAAGGTTGATGCTACCACACTTGGAGAAGAAGAAGTATCTCGTATGTCTCGAAATTCAATCCAGAGACACCAACACCAAAATCATCAGGGGTGCACTCGCTAAATTCCAGTCTTCACCTTCGGAATCCAAAACCTCTAGATCTCTAAAGACTCTTAATGAAACTCAATGTCATGAATGTAAGGGTGGTGGAAATTATAAAAATGAATGTGCAAATACTCCGAGGAAGAAGAAGTTGATTGCAAAAGAGTTCAAAGAAGGCGACAACGATCCTGACACCCCCAAACCTGTTCCAGCTCTTTTTGCTAACATTGTGTGGGATGATGACTTCCGTGTTAGAAACATCATAACTAACACTTGGTGCTTAAATGCAGAAGTTGAACTTGACAGGTACGAGAAGCTGAGAATTAAATATGTTGAGTTATTTGCCAACTAGGGTAATCAAGTGCTTAGATTCAAGGCTCTTATGATCAAGATGGATAAACTGACTCATGAAAAGGATGATCAACTCAATATAATTGTTCGTATGAAGACATCACTCTCTAAAATGGATGCTGAACTAGAACGTGTAAAGACTTATTTTAAGAAAGTCCAAGAAACCATCACAAACCTCAAAAAGAGCAAGGCAAAGCTTGACAAAATTGATATGAGTTTCCTAGAATCCTCGAGACACAGGATTGGTTACAAACCTAATCACCAAACGCCAGAAACAAGCCAAAACCTGAAGTCGAGCAAACGCCACAAGAGGAGAAGAAGACAGTATGTGTGTCATCACTGTGGTGATCCAGGTCACATTCGAACTTTCTGCTGGAAGATGGTTGGAAAACAAAATCGTTTTAAAAGGTCAAAGTTGTCTGCTGAGTTCCATGACAATTTCCGTGCTGTTAACACCAAAACTGACAGGAGAATCAAACAGGTCTGGGTCACAAAGAACGAGATCAAATGCAACATGATCTACTCATCTCTGAAATCTCACATTCCTGGAGCTTGGTATTTCGATAGTGGATGCTCTAAACACATGACCGACTCAGAAGATCTTCTCTCAAATATTGTCAAATTTCAAGGAGAAAAGGTGATGTAAGGTGGAGGTGCAAATGGCCAAATCATTGGTCAAGGAACCCTTCATGTTACTGGTATTTCAAAGATTGAAAATTTATTGCTTGTTGAAGGCTTAAATGCGAACTTGATAAGTATTAGCCAACTATGCGATGGTGGGTTCAGTGTCAAGTTCACTCATGAAAATTGCGACGTTTATGACGAGGGCAATGCATGTATTCTTACTGGTCAGAGGACTTCTGATAATTGCTACCAAATCAATAGTGATGTGTTCTGCAAGCTATCTCAACTGACTGATGCCGAGGTGTGGCATCAAAAGCTGGGGCATGTCAATGCAGGTGGTGATGGTACTGATGACATGACACCAAACTTGACAACAACTCAGGCTGATCTAGAATCAGACTCAGATTCAGATGAGACGTTTGCTCTAGTCGCTCGTATTGAATCGGTAAGACTTCTACTTGCTGTAGCATGCTATATGAAAATATCTCTACATCATATGGACATAAAAAGTGCTTTTTTTAATGAAGTTTTAAGTGAAGAAGTATTTGTTGAGCAACCTAAAAGGTTTGTTGATCCTCATAAACCATATTTTGTTTTAAAATTAAAAAAGGCTTTGTGTGTTTTAAAATAAGCTCCTAGAGCTTGGTACGAAAGGTTGACTCAGCACTTGCTTTTCTTAAATTTCAGATGCGGGGAAGTAGATAAAACCTTATTTCTCCTTTAATCAAATAAGCACATTATGATTGTCCAAATTTATGTGGATGATATTATTTTTAGATCTACTAACGAGAAGATGGTGAATGAGTTTGTTACGAGAATGTCTGACAAACTTGAGATGACTATGGAAGCTGAAGCCGAGTATATTGCAGCTACAAGTGCTTTCACACAATTGCTTTGGATAAACCAAATGATAGAGGACTACGGTCTATGATTTGCATGTTTTTGTACGTGTTTTTGTTACATTTTTACGTTGTGTTTGCATGTGTTTTGCTTGCATTTATGGGTGCTAGGAGTCGATTAGGCCATTTTTGTTAGTTTTAGGTTTTTATATTATTTATGCGGTTTTTATTATGTTTTCGTAGTTTTTCCCTCGTTTTTATATTTTTGGCCGTAGAATGACCAAACGGGACCCGCGAATGCTTAAGGAGTTCCATTCGACTCGTTCTGGAATAGACAAGCAAAGGAACATAGCGTGAATGTGGAATGACAACCGACGAACGACTAGAGCGAAAAATGAGAAAAACCGAGCCGGGAGCAGTAATGTCAGTCGATCGACTGCTAGTCCAGTCGATCGACTACTCGACAAAAAGTTTTGCCATTGAGGGTGAAGCAGTCGATCAACAGGGTTTTTGTCGATTGACTGTTAATCAGTGTATCGACTGCCTGTCGATTGAGTGGTAGTTAGTCGATCGACTGCGACGCAGGAAATTTTGTAGTTTTTGACCCGTTTTGACAATTCTGCCCGTGCGTCCATATATATATGTTCCAGCCTTCTCTCTCCTAAACCTTATCCTTCCTTGGTGGTTTTTGTACTTGTTCAATCTCCTCAAAACCAAATTTTACTATTCCATTGCTCTAGCTTTTCAAACCCTAGATTTAATCTTTAGTTTAGTTAGTTTTAGTTGGTTGTTCGTAGCAAGTGTGGTATAAGGTGACATATCCTCATTTGTGGCTTTTGTTATTTTGAAGATTTGATTTATCCTTTGAAGATTGTAGCAAACTTGAAGCATTTGTGTTGAATGCAAAATTGGTAGTAATATTTCCCTTTTATGTTGTGTGTTATTTTTGTATTGTTGTTATTGCTTTGGTGTTGGTTGTTTAATTTGTATGTCTTTTTTTTTTCTTGGCATTTCAATTTCTCACTTCCATCTTCTAGCTTTTTCGTAAATTTCTTCTTGCTAACTCCGTTGTAGCATGTCATGAATCTTTTTACCCAATTTGTTCAAACAAGCATTTGGTCTTGAAAGTTATATAAAACTTTCCCTCTTAAATTACTTGACTTCTACTCATTTAATGCCCTTTGACCTCTTCTAGTTTCAAAACTTTTATTTTCCTTCCAATTTCTCTTTCATTTACAAGCTTTTAGTTTAGTAAGTTTTTAATTTATTCAAGGTATTAATTTAGTGATTTTCAAGCAAGTTTTTAACATTCTTAATCTTTGTCTTAATTAGTAATTTCAAAGTTTTCATTTCGACTCAAGTATTAGCATTAAAATCTCAACCCAAATCAATGACTTATTGCTTTCTTAGATTAGATTAGTTTAAGTAAGATTAACAAGAGATTAAGTAAAAATACCGATCGCCGATTATATCTATCATTGAGAGACACGACTCGGGAAAATTTACCTCTCTACAATCGACTCCGTACTATTGCGGAGACGAATTCTTAGAGTGCTAAGAAATCTTCGATCAAATTTTGGCGCCATTGCCGGGGATAGATTAAGGCTAATGGTTTTCGTAATTACTTCTCTTGTTATCTTAGTTAGTAGTTAGGTTAGATTAGTGTGTTACATTCGATACCCGTAATCTTTTGTTTCTTATTGTGTATGCAAGGTAGGCGATCGCTTGGATGAGAATTGGCCCCACTTTTGCCCAATCCCGAGAGGTTGAGACAAGACGCACGAGCCGCGAGAAATCGAGACACATTCGACATCCCGCCTTTTCATTCCTTACCTCCGGTGATAGAAGAGCGAATGATGACCAATTCATTCTAGAATCCAACGCCGCCCGCCCATGCTCATGACAATCAAGGGATGCCGCCACCTCAAGCATCGACTAGGCCCGCATCATCACCTCACGACCCGCCCCTACCAAGTACTCAACCCGCTTACGGGTTGCTGCTCAACCAAGGGGAAATGGTTTCCCAAACCAAAACCCCCAAAGCTCGAATGCCCAATTTCACGGCCCTTATTCTCCACCCCGTGCTCGGGTGCCGACACCCGAGCCACAACTTCAAGTCTCGCCGTGCTCGGACCCATCGTCAAATGGAACCCAATCCCATGGCCCACACTACCAAGGCCCGATTGTCGATGGCCCACCCTATCAATTTCAACCTCAATTTCAAGCGCCGAGCCACACAAGGGCCACACTTCACCGCTCCACACATCCGAGAGCCCCAATTCCCACATCCGACCGGGCCCGCCTGCACCCCGATTCTGAAATCCGATTCCTCAAGACATTCCATGGGTGCCCGCCGTCAACGAAAATCCGTATGCCATGGAAGATCCGGGTGGTCATCTTTTTGCCACTCCCGATGGAGGCCTTACGAATAGTATCAAGGAGGTGTCGAGACCATACATGGGTGACTTTCCTCGTGTATGCGACTAAGTGCCGAGGCCCTCGAATACGACTTGCGGCCAATTAATCTCAACCGACTCCCGTCTTTTCATGGCCTACCGCAAGAGGATGCTCTCCAATTCCTTCGTATCTTCTCTTACACCATGTCGAGTTTTTCGCGCCAAGGGATTCATATCGATCAAATCAAGATGCGGTCTTTCCCGTATACGATGAAGGATAAGGCGTTCGATTGGCTTATGACGTTACTGGCCGATTCCCTCACCAATTGGGACATGGTGACTGAGAGGTTCATGGAGGAGTACTATTCCCAAGACAAGACGGCAGACTCCCAAGCAATGATTGCTTCATTCTGTCAAGCAAGTGACGAGACCTTCTACGAGGCATGAGAGCGTTTCAAGGGCTATCTTACGAAGTGCCCTCATCATCTGTTCACCGGCAGTTTTTTGAACCAATTCTTTCACAATGGCTTGACGTTTGCTTCTATACGCATGGTGAATAATGCCGCTGGAGGAAACCTAGTCGGTCGCTCGATGAGGGATTTATATGATATCTTCGTGAATATGTCCACGAACAATCATCAAATGAGCAAGTTAGATAGAAAGGAGCAAGTGAAGGAGTTATCGACTAAGGATGAGCCCGAGTGGGCCGGCAAGATTGCCGACCTCGAGAGTCAAGTGGCTTCTCTCACCAAGCCTTATTTGGGATCGAAGGAAACGTGCTCCTGCGGCAACCGAGCGAGTTTGATGAGCAAGTGCTCGCAGTTCAAGGCTACCGAGCCTAACAAAGTGGGACCCAACAGCCTAACGAACCATATTGGTGGAGGAACCACCCTAACTTTAGGTGGAGGAACACGTCCAATGCTCAAAACCCTCCCGGGCGTTCGATGCAACAACCACGGCCTCAAGCCCCGTTCAATGCACGACCACCACCATTTCCGCTTTCTCAAGCATCATTTTCGGCTCCACAAGACAACTCGGCATCACGCCAACTGAGCATGGAGTCCATCTTGGTCGATCTTCCGGGCTCCGTCCAGCAATTGAAAAAATGGATTGCGAACTTAGAGACACAGGTGGGGTAAATGGCGACGAATGTTAACAAGCTTAAGCAAGCCCGCGACAAGGGAAGACTACCAAGTCAACCGATTCAAGCTCAAGCCGTGACAGTTCTTCGAGGCGGCAAGGAAGTAAATAACAAGGTTGCTCTTCCCGATAATGATCCCTTGCCTTCACGCAAAGTCGTTGATGATTTGACCGTTCAAGCACCGAACAAGCCCGTGGTCACTCCTAGCCCACCCGCATCCTCCTCTTCAAGTGAAAAGGCGAAGGACACCGAGGTCACCGGTGAACTCCATAAATCCGCGACGCCGTACCGACCCCCGATCCCATTCCCGAGCCGTGTCCGACCGACGAAGCGAGACGCCTAATTTCTTGAGCTATACAAGATGTTGCCCAAAGTTGACGTTAACCTTCCCTTGCTCGATATTATCCAAAATGTGCCCACATACACCAAGTTCTTCACGAGGACAACGAGAAGGTGTCCATATCCAATGCTGCGATCATCATTTATAGCGACCTCTTCCACTTAAGGAGGGCGATCCGAGAAGTACTCTCAGGAGTGGCAAGGAAACACAAAGGATGCTAGACCTCGGCGCGGGGATTAATTTGATGCCCTACTTCATCTTTAACCAATTGTAGTTGGGAAATCTCAAGAAAATGAGGATGTGCTTGCAATTGGCCGATCACTCAACCGGTACTCGAAAGGGGTGGTCGAGGATGTGCTGGTGCGGGTAGGAGGCCTCATCGTCCCCATGGATTTTGTGGTTTTAGACATTTGAGAAGTGAGCAACGAAGGCCATGAGCACACACCTTGCTTGGACGACCATTTATGGCAACCACAAATACTTTGATAGACGTGAAGAATGGAAAGTTGTCTTGGTTTTGGGGGAAACGGTGAATTTTTTGACCCACGACTTAAGTGTCGTTTCCCCATCCTCTTTTCAAGCCGATTGTGCGATGACTGACAAAATTGAAAAAGTGGTTAAAAAGGCTTGCGAATGAGTTGAGGATGAGGTTGTCGAGGACGAAGAGTGGTTAACGTTTCTATCAGAGGGGGTGAAGGGGATATTTGAGAGCGCGAGCATGTAATCGAACATTACACCGAAGCCAGAGCTTAAGACCCACCCGAGGCATCTCAAGTACGTTTACTAGGGAGAAGGAGAAACCAAACCCGTGACCAACTTCGTCGAGCTTTCCACGAATAATGAGGCCCGATTGACTGTAGAGGAGGAGAACCTGGGAGATAAGCCACGAGTCATCTAATCAATGAAGGATAGTCGAGCGAATGACTTTAAACAAACACGCTACATGGGAGGCAGCCCATGGTTTTCTAACTCTTTCTTATTTTTCTTTTAATTCTGTGTATATCCTTTCTTTATTTGCATTAACTAATGTTTTTAGGTTTGTGTAGGTGCAATCGTGGAGGTTTGGGAAAGAAGGAGATCGAAAATTTAGAATTGGCTGCAGTATTGCAGTCGATCGACTGAGCATGATGAAATCAACTGACGGACAGTAGCTCCCGGAGTTTGCAAAGAGAAATCGATCGAATGGTCCCTCAATCAATCGACTGGTTGTTGATCAAAAACCCAATCGACTGCACCTCCCCAAATCAACTGACGGATAGTGGCCCCAAGGTTTTGCAAGGAGCAGTCGATCGACTGAATGGCAGTCGATCGACTACCCCACTAAAGCGGACCCGGCAGGACTTTCTTTCAAAGGCAGTCGATCCTCTCTCATTTCTCCACCATCGACTGCGCACAAGAACAAAAAAAAATGAGAACAGAAGCAGAAGACGAGAAACGAAAAAAAAAAAAAAGAAAACACAAAAAATGAGAGAAACGTAGTAGATCGACATTCAACCCAACCAGCGATCTTCTTCCGTGTTCCGCTTAATTTCATGGGAAACTTTCTTATTTCCTTCCACTTTCAACACTAGGAGTTCGGGGGTTTCAATTCGGTCTTTGATTCTAAATCCGAGCCATTTATTGAGGTAATTCGCTAGAAAAAATTCCTTGAAGATTCGTTCGATTGATTATTTGAGCTTGGAGGGGATTTGGTTTCAAATTTCTCAAAAATTCCTTATTCAGAACTTGTGTCCACCAAGTATTCGAGGAAATACCTCAATGAATGTTTTTGTTTGGAACTCCTTCGTTTTTCCATTTTGCTCATTCCTTTGATTCTTGAGACTCTTAAACACATTCCTCGTTTTCTCCTAGTCATTTCCTTACACATTCCATGGCCGATTACTTCGACGAAAATTTTCCCTATCCTAACCTCGCCCACAACTATGGCGCCCCCTTTCCCATTTATCCCAAAGCCGAGGGGGACCTATATCCAAGCCTTTACCAATGGAACTTCACCATTCCGCGCTTCGTCAACCTCAAGCACCTCGACGAGTGGGTGGCAAATGGGGACTATCAAGGATTTGGGGCACGGATGCTCCATTTCATCGATGCCTTGAGCCCTCGTGAATTCACATCCCTCCGGGCACTAGCCTACCATTTCATCAATGCCTTGAGCGCTGAGTCCCTTCAGTCGATTTGGCTCATTCCAGTCGATTTGGCTATCGATCGGCTACAGTCGATCGACTGCTCTTTGTAACCTTTCGGAGCTACTGTTCGGCAGTCGATTATCTCTCAGACGATCTGTATATTTTGTATGCATTTTTTATTTATTTTTCATACATATCCTAATTGCATTGGGTTTGGATAAAGTGCAGAAAATTCATGTGTTGTAATAAAAAGTAGTGACACAAAGACTACCTCTTCAAGTAGGTGATTGTGGAAATTTCCCGCAGAAACTGGTTTTCTCCCAGGTCAAAAAACAAGGGGTGTTAAAAGCAACTGGAGAAGATAAAATAGTTTCACTTCAAGTCATTAAAAAGATAAAGAAAATCTGGATTAAAAAGATCCAATCTTTAATTTTCACACTCTTGAGTGATTTTGACGTAGTCATTAACTTGGGGTAAGGGGTCTGTTTCATTGACTTCACTGAAACAATGTTGGTTATAACGTCATCACATAAAAAGTAACACCGATCATGTCACCTAAATCAATTGCTAAATTTTTATCTTATTAGGTCATGATTTTTAGACATCAGTTAGGACATTCATACTTTGAGAAGATGTCATGTTTGCTTTGTGTTCTGTTGCTTATGCTTGCGCCTTTTCCTTGAATTCTCTTAATCAAGTTTTGAATCTTGCTAACCAAGTGTTTCAGTAGTGTTAAAATCGGTGGATTGGACAGGTAATAAGGGGTTTATTTGGCGAGTGAATAATTGCTTTGTAAAGGCTTTGTTCAACTATGATAATGGCTTTTGAAAATCTAGCTCTATCTCGATTTTATATTTAATTGAGATTTGTGATTTAAATTTCCAAGGATATAATGCTTTAGTTAAGCTTTGAGATCGTGTAACTTATTTTTGGTAAGTGATATCATGTGCCTTATTTGAGAAAGAGTGTTTTTTTTAAGGAAAGAAGATCCTTGGGTCTAAAAAGAAGTAGTGGGAATAGTGGGGGGATATTTATTCACTTTATCTTTTTCATCCCCTTCCCTTTTCTACTGCGTACGAGTTTCCAATTTTGGCAAAGTTAGGATTTTTACATTTCTTTCTCCAAATTTCATTGCCTACGACACTCGATTTTGTGTTTGTGGTTGCTTCCAATTCTCTTGCAGAATGTCGAATTCACCATCACCCAGCAAAGCTCCGAAGGTCCCAGCCGGCGTGCGCCTCCCAATCGACGAATAGGCTCCGGTGAATCTGCCACAATACACCGCCATGGACATTCGAGTCAGCTAGAGACTGATCCAAGAAGAAAAGCTCTAAAGCTTTCCAAAAAGTTGGTGATGGTTCTGGTGTTTCATCACCAAACCTGACATCACCTGCTATTGTTCCAGTTTCGCCTCCCATTTACAGCTCTGATGATGCAGTTTCTGAGGGTGCCACAGTCGAATCAACTGCTTCGGAACAGTTTTTCGGATGACTCTGATAAGGCCGCATTTCAGGATGTTGAGATTGAAGACATTGTTCCAGTATCTACCAAGTTTTTAACTAAAGACTGCCACTGTTATGACGCGTCCTCAAGCCTAGTTTTGGTTTAAGCTCGGCCGTGGTGTCAAATTCAATTTTGGTTAGCACGTATTTGACATAGTCAACAGGTTTACTACGTCCAAGGTGACTTCCTCTTTTTTGCCTTCCTTCCCTTTATTCTCAGTCTTCTTGAGAATCAAGGCTTTCGCCCTAATGAGGATAATATGTTTACTGGTGAGACGAGTGTTTTTCGTTGCAGGGTCAATATACTGCTGGAGCTCGCGTTGTGGATCTTCCGTGGCAGATGCCAACTAGAGCTGGTGGTGTTTCTGGTATTGGTTCTAGTGATGGTAACACCAGTTCTAACACCGTTCGATTTTCTACTTCAGTGGTGCGGGCTCAGGTGGCTTTGCTTATTAATCAACTTGACAAGTTATAGGCTCTAGTTGTGCAGCTCCAGGCACTTTGTGACTCGTTTCATTGAGGCCCCTTTGCTTTCCGAACAAAAATGGGGAGATTATGATAGAGATGAAGGATCTTCTCCTCACCGTTCGGTAAGGACTCGTACTTCCAGTTCGAGCCATTGATTACTTGTTAAGGGGGAGTTTCAATTTAGGAGGAGTCTTGAACATTTTAGTGCGTCTTGGGAATTTTATCTAAAAAGGTTAAAAGTGAAGATTGTTGGGAAATTTATTTATGGGAATTTCCTTATTTCCCTTTTGTAGTTATTTACCGTTCTTGTACTCAAAATAAATTAGAACTCTAAATTTGTTTCCTAAATTATGTTTAGAATTTTATTTAGTTTCCTATATTGAGTTAAGGATTAGTTTACTTGTTTACCAAGATTAGAATTCTTATCTATTTAAGACAAGAAATAGTCTTGTTAATAGATACAATTTGAACGCAGCCAAGAGAAGAGAAGAAGAGGCGCACGAACAAGAAGAAGAACACAAGAATGTAGAAGACTTGAGGCAACAATTCAAAACACGTACATCTTCGAAGTTGCGTGACCAATGGAAAAGATCATCACAAGTGTCGTCACAAGCATTTTAGTATCAAGTGTTGATACTAGTGTTTTTCATATATTACTTAATTATTTTGTAATTGATCTTGAACAAATCTAAGTAATATAATTTTCAGGTTTGAATACCCAAGTTTGGAAGCACGTTTGCTTATGAACGAAATTTAAATTGTTGTGTTCAAAGTATTTTTATTATTTCGCTACTTTTGATTATATAAACTATTCGATGTTAGTACAAGTGTGTTAACATCAGTATTAACATATGTGTTTATTTCGTTGTTTACGGCTCTGAAATTGTTTGATGTTAGTTCAGGTATTATATCATTGAACTTAACATCATTTTACTGATATTTATTTCAATAATTATAGGTCCTACGAATTAATAAAGAGGAACCGGATTTTGAGATTAACTTGAGAATTGAAAATCCGGATCAGGTACAGATTAAGTGCAATGAAAAGACAGTCTTCAAGAGAGAGACGAACTTCGCCTTGAAGGTTAGTAATTGTCTTCCACTTACTGCCAGCACGTAAGCATATCAAACCTTCAAACCCATGTATAGCTTCCAAATATATATCTAATTATGCCTTGGATTCAGTTACAGTTCACAAAGATGTTAATTAATGGGTATTCATTCATTTTGTCAAGGAAATCTCTTCACATATATGATTATGCTAATGTCAATCTCTTTATTTATAATAAAAATATGAAAGGTGCAGAGGATCGGTCGCGAGCATAGTAAGAGGGTTGGTGAACCAGATAATAAAAAACGACAATTTGATTCTTGGAACGAGGAAATGAACAAGCGAGTAATATATCGAACATGAGAGGCAAAAAGTGAACATGAGAGGCAAAAAGAAAATGACCGGCTGGCGGGATTTATCAAAATATAAATAAAAATAATATTTTTGATAATTATAGAGTTTTTAAATTTGAAAATAAAAAATTCAAAAGATACCATATTCTTAACTCGTGTATTGTACCGATTACTAATCACTATTATTAATTTTTTAATTTTTATTATAATTTTATATTTTAATATTTAAATTAGAATTCGTTAATAATCTTATTAATTAGAAAAATTCAAAAGTTATCACATTCTCATCCGTGCATAATAATACCTATTATTTAATTATTATTATTATTATTATTATTATTATTATTATTAAATACTTTTATTTTTTTTAAGTTTAGATGAAATTTGTTTATAGTTTTTATTTACATACTTAGAAAATTTCAAAAAATTCATATTCTCAACCTTCATCGCATTGTATTGGGTGTCCAATCAATATTTATTAATTATTATTATATAACTTTATATTTCTTATGTTTAGACTGATTCGTTAATAATATATATTTACATACATATATTATTTCAAATAACTGATAATTTAATTATATCTTATATTTAAAATTCTAAGAATAAGATTATTTTAACTTTTATTATAAATACAACTTATTTAAATTATTTTTACAATTAAATTTTTTTGTAATTGACATTATCTAATATGTCATTTGTCTTTTAATTAAGATAAGTAATATAAATTTTTTTCCTAAATAAATATGACTATTTAAAATTTTATATTATAAGAATAAAATAAAATATTAAATTAGGCAAAATATAATAAAAAAATAATTAAGTTAGGCAAAATATAATAAAACAAGTATATTATTAGGTAGATATTAGACCTTCAAAATTCGCCAATAAGCATATGAATCATCTGAAAATTACATGTTAATACAAAGCTTTCTATTCATACATGTAGAATATGAATCTTTACGTTTTAGTCCCACCTATATACTAAATGGAAAGATTTATATCCTATGTGTCTGCCTAAAAGGTTTCGGGAAGACGTGTAATTTTATGATGGTTCAACGCTTACTTGACGAATTTGTGATTCGGAGTCTTACCAAAATTAATGCTAATTATAAGAGTATAGAAATTCTAATATAGAAATAAATATTATACTATATATTTAGGAATTACAT
Source organism: Phtheirospermum japonicum (assembly GCA_014905375.1). Classification (NCBI taxonomy): domain Eukaryota; kingdom Viridiplantae; phylum Streptophyta; class Magnoliopsida; order Lamiales; family Orobanchaceae; genus Phtheirospermum; species Phtheirospermum japonicum. The sequence goes on from BMAC01000052.1 coordinate 1,050,887, forward strand.
ATTTTTAGAAATAATTATTATATTACAAATTTGTTATATTATATTAGAACTTCAATAATTTTAGGAATTATTACATACGTACGTATTATAATATATTAGAAGTTCCACATTTAGAAATTATTACTTATTACAACAAAAACATTATACTATATTTATAATATTATATATAGGTAAATTTAAAGTTATTTAAATAATATAATTATTTAACTAAAATATAGTATAATGTTTTTTTGTAATATTCTAATATATGAAATAAATATTATACTATAATATTAGGAATTTACATATTTATAGAAATAATTATTATATTACAAATTTATTATAATATATAGAACTTCCATAATTTTAGGAATTATTACATACGTACTTATTATAATATATTAGAAGTTCCATATTTAGAAATTATTACTTATTACAACAAATTTATTATAATATATTAATAATATTCTATATAGGTAAATTAAAAGTTATTTACAATAATATAAATATTTAACTAAATATTAGTAATGAATTCAATCTAAATATAAAAATATAATATTATATAATAATAATAATTAATTAATTAATTAATATTGATTATACATCGATACAATGCAAC